>CM039680.1:26089375-26431821 GCA_022537955.1 Schmidtea mediterranea | reverse complement strand
TCGGCTATATGAAGTTTAACGTAGAGCTATACAAATCGGATTAGAGAGAAAAATGCTGTAGAAAACACGTACCACTACAAGACTCACAACATACGAATATTATCAGTACCATACGAACCAATGTGGGCGACTTGTGGCCAAGAACCAGCCAAAGATCAGAAGTGTAGATCGGATCCAGAACTCGATCCTATAGGCAATGTTGCAAACATTAGTGGACCAACACTAACGAGAGGGTACCCAAAAATGAATAAAGGGGTAGAAATAAGCGATGAATTGATACAGGGAGGCAAAATCTCAGGCGATAAACTGGATATACCGGAAATTTGGCCATAGTATAGAAGAAGCCAACTGGATGTAATAACTTGCAGCAAAGAATCGGTAGCGTTACGGGAAAGGCTGGTTCGTAATAGAATTAAAAATGTAAAATCTAGTATTTGGCAGTCATCCAGGAAATAGAGCGCGGTTGTATAATTGGAACGATTCTTCATGCCAGAATTATTAAAAGAGATAATAATAATCTAGGATCAATGGGCTGATTAGAATAAACCGACGTATGTATGTTGAAATCAGAGTGAGATGCTCAGAGAAAATAGTAGTGCCAGGACGCAACAATGTTTGTTAGTTAAAGGTGAACGAGAAACTGAGGGGAATGATTTTCGAACCTAATCAAAAATCAGAAAGAAGATTTGCATTAGCCAAGAAATAGTGTATGTAACGATACAGTGAATCCGATCAACTTCAAATTTCGATGAAGAAGATAAAGTTATCTACGAAACGACTATGGTTAAAATACCCAATGTGGACATGGAACTCCCAACACAAAACTGAGAACTGAGGAAAATTATGGGACTATTGACAGTCAGTACTAAACGAAGCGGAAGAGCAACTTACAAAAAATGCTAATGGATTTAAAGTATATTTGCAGCATCCGACTTAGCTCGGTACAGCGATGTACGCCACATTACAATACCACTAATGGATGTAGCCGAAACGTTACGACCATATCGACTAGCAGAAGCCCAGAAATCCGGTCGCAGAAAAGAAGTCAAAAGATGCTAGACGCAGGAGTATCGAACCAGTGCTCGCCATGCATTCCCAGTGGTCATGGTTAAGAAAAAGACGGAAACAACGTTCTTTCAGACTTCGACGACTCATGCGTAACAAAACGGATTACCCACTACCAGATTTAAATGAAAATGTTACAAACGTTCACGGGCAGTTATTTACATCGCTATATTAAAAAGGGTGGTATTGGCAAATAAAGGTTCAAAGAGAGGACAGGGAGAAAACTGCCTTTCATTGGAAAGACTATATCATGTAAGAAATGCCTTTTGGACTAACCAAACGCACAGCTTCTTTCCGGATGTATGAATTTTGTACTACCGGCATCAAACAATGTGGTTTATTGATGATTTATTCAATTTATCTAGCACCTTTGAGCAACTTTTAAAGATATCCGTAATGTTTGTTTCGACTGAGGACAATGGAAATTGAAATTGAAACATTCAATGCGATGGAAAGGAAAGTACCTATCTTAACACATTGTGCGGCGAAGGCAAGAACGATCAAGAACATCGAAAGATAAAAGATTTGCTGACCAAACAGTACACAGTGCAAATTCTTAGCTTATGTGGTATTTATCAAAGTCATTCTCAGAAGTTATGAACCATCGCGAACAATACAGAGTTACCAAAAGAACCCGTTTATATGGGAGAGGAACAACACTGCCTTTGAACACTCAGAGATAAACTAATATCAGCACCGACAATACTCGTAACCCAGATTTTAAGAACCGTTTTTGTTTAGCAACCGACGCATGGATAGCTTCTTGGAGCCGTCTTAGACAAATGGATGTCCGAGAAAATGACAGTATTGTATAGAGTCGAACGTTCAAGAAACACGAAAGAATTCTCGGTGACGAGAGAGCATAGCTATCAAGTATTAAACATTTCAAGTATTTTATTATTGGGTCACGGAGATTATATATCACGACTGGATCATTAACATTAGTATGGTGGCCAAACAAGAAGCTCTAGTAGACTTATGAGATGGGCGATGAGCTACAAGATCTACATACTTCAAATTCAAAATCAGAAAAGCGACGCCAACGCAGTTGCATTGTCAAGATTCGTATTTGAGGAATAATGGTCAGGATTGTAAGAGCTATGCATGATCATCGCAGAAGATATAGATTTTCACAACTGGAAATGAGCAGAAGGAAGACTTAGGAATTAAACAATAATCGAATTTGGAAACTAATGATATGAAAATCTTCCGACAACAACAGGTAAATTAAAAGAGATAGGGAATAGCTAATAGACATCGATATACCTTAGAGAAATGGTTGATTATAATGGAATGGTGAGAAACGACTTATGTTGGTTACCAGAAAGTGACCGAAGAGGTATTGATGCATATACGATGGGGAACTTGGAGGACACCTGTCAGCAAAAAAGCGGAAGCCAGGACTGGCGCAAAAATTTATTGGCAAAGTCGAGAGAGGACCGTAGAAGGATGGATAAGATTGATTGAATGTGCAACCAGAAAAGCCAGGAAGTAATTGAAAGCACGTTAAGCCAATGCAATTCCACCGCCAATGCAATGATCGCATGGATGTAGTGGACTTGCCAGAAACCACGATGAAATATTATATATGTATAGTACAGATTATTATCAATTCGAAGCGATTCGCATACCGGATCAAAGCAAAATTAGCGAGAATCTAGTAGAAGGATATGTTGTAGATAGGAACCAAAAGATCCTAATGACCAAGGAACAACTTTTGAGCGAAAATTATAGAGGAAAGTGCAAGAATTACTTCAGAATTGCGAAACTAGAACATACCGTACATTCCGAACAAATGGTCAACCGAACGATTAACGGCATATTATTAGAAATGATGTCAATATGTAGCAGACACCAAAAAGATTGGGATAGATATATAAAGCTTGCTTATGGCTGATGAATGTCAATCACTCAGCAACAAAAATGAGTCATCAAATTGATGTACGCAGAGGAATGTAATCCGATAACTTAGATATCAACACAATATCCAGTATATGGAATTGATGATTATTAACAGGATTCAAGAGCGAATGCAGATCTGGAAAACGGCAGGTATGAAATTAATTCAATCAGGGAGTTACAGAGTTACATGACAAAAGGCGAGTATCGATCGTGAGCATCTAACTCAGGTTGGGACTGGGTAATATTCTGCCTCTGAATATTAATCCAGGATGTAGCCAGAAATACAAGAGTTGGTTAATAGTATTCTAGAGATTATATGTATGTTATATCGAATAACAATGCTTCTGAGTTATATTGGTCATACCATCTCTACCAGACCTATCTATCGTTAAATCGTATATTAGATGTAAAGCAATCTACCTAGAACAATAATCAATGTAGAACCAGAGAAATCGAGGTTGCAAACCAGATCCAACTCAACGTGAGCATTAACGGATTAACACGTGAGGCCGGAAAATAGAAGCCATCGATAATACCGTAGAGGACCACCAGTGATGATTCAAAATACTTAAACGCAACTCAGATAATAGACAGATGAGTCATAGTAAAAGCATCAGAGAGATATGCCGAATGGGTTGAGGGAAAAGGATCGTGGAATAGTAACAAAGCGGGAAAATATCGCAGATGGATTACGCTTAAAGGAGCTATGAGTCCCAGAAATGGTCGTTCAAGGATTACCCATGATTCTTCACTTGGCAATGTTAGAAGGAAACGTCCTTTTATTGCAGTACAACACAGAAACACTCAAAGGATAATGGATATAATCCAACTTATGCAGAAATGCGGAAACCTCAAATATATCAAACGAAGAGGGACAAACACCATTAATGTTCGCGAGTCTCGCAGAGATGCTTCATACAACAGTCTGAGAGAATTACTAAAAAGGGCATCAAGCGTTCAAAGAAAAGACAATGAGAAAACCAAGTATACATTACGCGTTGAAATCGGACAAGCAAGTGCAATAAAATTTACCAGTTAATGCGACAATTAGAGAGAGAGAAATGAGGTAAAACAATCAAAACTTATGGGAAGCTATCGACGCCAAACAAGACGAAGCAGCAGCCAACCTGATGAAATGGACCTACGAAAGTTCACCACTTAAAGTATTCAATGTAAACTATATGGTAAGGAACAGAAACGTCCTATTAAAAGAAACAATATATGCTCACTACCCATTTCCAAAAACAATAAAAGCAATGTTGAAATGGGAAGGACTGAAATTCACCAATCATCCGAAAGAAGCAGTACGAATCGGAGATAGAAAGGAACAACTATTAATGATAATACACAGATGGCATAGAAAGCAAATAAGATTCCAAGCGAGCAAACAAGAAATAAAAGAAATGGACGATATAAAAGCAAGAATAATAAAAGTATACGAGGAAATAATCGAAATAATAAATGTCGAGGACGACATTTCAAAGGAAACCCCGGATGGGAATAATAATGGAGAAGGAGGAAGTGACAACAGCAAAAACCAAGATGATCAAAATACTAGAGACGAAAATAAATCCGCACAACAAGAGAAAAAGGAATCATCCAACGAGGAACGTCGAGAAACGAGCAACAGCAATAACGAGGGAAAACGAAACAAGGGGATGATGCCACTACAACAAAGGAAAAATCAAAACCGACCGACCCTGCTACAAAAAATAATGATATTAATCACGTCCATCAAGTTAACGGAAGCTGACGAAAACATCACAAAAGAGATAAAATCGTTCAGAATACGAACAATAAATGAGAAAGGAAGCGCAAGCAAAGGAATATGCTTACAACTGACGATGAATACAAGCATAAGTTGTCAATTCGACTCAATAGGAAAACCAGGAAAGATAGAAATACGGTCCGAAAACTCATCATCATGTCAAACCACCAAAGATGTATGTAGAGATGCTACAGAAGATAGAAACGTAAAAATCCAGGTAAAGCCAGGGATAGGCAAATTGCGAATAATAAACAGAGGAATAGAAACGATCGAACAAGTATGTATACAAAACAAAATTATCGATTGTTGGAAAATGAATATGAAAGCAGGAAAGAAATGTGAATGGGATAGCCTAGAAGGAAACGCGGAATATATAATATGTGCCAACAACGATATAATAATAACATGCACATTAGCCAAAACTCTGGGAGAAAAAGTCACAACACCAAAAGAAGAACCTTATCAACGACGAGCACGAGAAAACAAAGAAATAACGATAAAAGTAGAAGCAGACCCAAAGAGTGGAGAAGAGATAATAGTCGAAAATATGGGCAAAGAACCCATTACAAAAGTTTGTATATTCGAAACTAAAAAGAACGGAACGATAAATGAGAGAATCAAATGTCAATCAAACGATGATATCAAGAACCAAAAATACCGCATCCCAACTAAAAGAAAACGTGGAAAGTATATAGTACACGTTCAGAAAGGAAGAGATGATTACTGGAAATCAATAACCAGAAAGTTACTAGAATCAACTACGACAAAACGTCCGGAAAAGGAAACAAGAGGAAAACCG
This sequence comes from Schmidtea mediterranea, assembly GCA_022537955.1. Taxonomy (NCBI): domain Eukaryota; kingdom Metazoa; phylum Platyhelminthes; order Tricladida; family Dugesiidae; genus Schmidtea; species Schmidtea mediterranea. The sequence goes on along the minus strand of CM039680.1, from coordinate 26,426,287 downwards.
TATCAACGACAGATCAGAGAAAGTAAAGCAGTAATAATAAACATAGAATCAAATGCAGCAAACGAGGAAGAAATAGTAATTGAGAACACAGGCGAAAAACCTATTACAAAAATCTGCATATACGAAGCTAAAGGAAACGAACCAGTAAATAAAAGAATCCAATGTGAGATAAGCAAAACTATAAAGAACCAAAAGTATCGCATACCGACGAAAAGGAAACTTGGAAAATATGTAATAAACATTCAAAAAGGAACTCATGAACATTGGAGAACGATAACAAGGAAACCACTCAAATCAAATGCGACAGATCAACCTATAAAACAATCTAAGAAAGAACCAGGAAACGAAACATGGAAAACAGGAATGATCATGGACGACAGCCACCTTTCAATTCATGAAGCATTACAACTCCAGAAAGCACTTAAGAATGTACAACCAAAAGAAGGAATAATGGAGACAACCAATGCAAGGGAAAACACAACCATGCAGCCCAATGAAAAGAACTATATGATAAAAATGATCTGGATAACAACAACAATAGTAAGCAGCGTAGTAATGCTGATAATAATTCAACTAGCAAGAACTATCAAATGCAGAAAGAAGCCAGCGAAGAAAAGGTTATGGCCAGCGGTAGAAAAATTCAATTACGGTATCGAATTAGGACAATATGATGTAGAAAGAACTGAAGAATATGAAATCATAGGAAATTCTAGCACAAGCGGACTCTGGATAAAAGAACCGCCCATTATCGAAGCACAACAATGGTCCAATGAATCTGATGTATACCAGATAATGAATGAAAAATACGGGGATATACGGACATTGCGTATGAAGTCCCCGGAGACGATGGTGTAAAACGAGAAAAGGACGTTGTATATAGTGTAAAATATTATGTAGTATAGTAGTAGTAATAATATGTATATCTATATGTAAATATCGTACAAAATGCGTTAGAGATAGTAAGCAAACAGAAATGAATGCGATGAATTAATGATGTATTATAACCAACAGATGAATCCGAATAATGTTAATCAACCAAATCAAGTGAGAATACCACCATTCGCAGAAGGAATACAACAACCAGCAGCTGCCAATGTACCTATAGAGATTGTAGAATTGAATCAAGGAATATACCAAGATCAAGGAGTCGAGGCAACGTGGAGACGACAATGTGAATTAATGACACTAATAACAAACAATGCGCAAACTCAGTGGACAAATACTCATCTAGTATTAACAGAAAGTGTGAACAGAGGTCTACAACAAGCTATAAGACTAGAAGAGCAACAGAGAACAATACTACAATTACAGAGAATGAATGAACAATTAGCAGATCAAGTTAGATGGCAAGCTGACGAAATTAGAAGACTACGTAACAACCAACAGCACGTAGATCCAGCAAGTTGGGTGGAATGGATAGCATCAATGCCAGAATTCACCCCAGAACCGGATTCAACAGTAGAGTAAAAATAAAGCGTACCGTGTAAATATGTATAAATAAAGCAATAGAAGTAAAGCAACGTCAAGTAATCAGAAAATTTTTGTAGATATGCAGACAATCATCGAGAGAATTAGAGGAAGCGAGAATCCATCCGAAACTACGAGACGAATAATGAAAAACAAGATCAGAATGGTGAACGATATCAAAGAAAGATTAAAATGTTGTAAATGTAAAGAATTACTAATTGGAGCGAGACAGACGAAATGCGGATGCAGAATATGCACAGAGTGTACGATAGAAGTGATAGAAACACAAACAGAAAAATGCCCTGGATGCGACGAGACGATTGAAAGAGATGAAGACCCTACAACAATGGATAAAGCTACCAACAAAGAGATCAATAATCTACTAGTCCAATGCCGAGTAAAAGAATGTGAATGGAAAGGACTTATGAAGGAAGCCGAAAATCACGCGAATGAATGCGAATATAACGAGATATTATGCGAAAAATGTCAAACCATCACAACGAAAAAGACGATAAAAGACCATCACAAAATATGTGTCAAGAGAGAGGAGAAATGCGAATTCTGTGGAGTCATCGATGAATGGATAAAAATAGAAATGGAACACCGGAATCCAAAGGAGGAACAAATATGCGACCTATATGAAGGAATATGTACAAACAACTGCGACAAGAAAGATAAAGTCAAATTAAAGGAACATTGGAACGAATGTAGCGGCAAACCAGTCAAATGCCCGTTAGAATTATTCAATTGTCAAGCGCAACTACCAATTGCGGAAATGCAAAAACACATGATGGAAAATAGCATCAAGCATACCGAAATTATGATGAAAACGATAGGAATGTTGGCATGGGAGGTAAAAAGCCTACGAACAGAAAATGATGCACAAAAAGCAATAATAAGAGAAATACTAGAGTCCAGAAAGAATTTCGAGAAAAGCCAAGGAGACACACTCAAGAAAATGGTCGAAATAGAAAAGAAAATGCAACAGATGACCAACAACCTAAAGGAACTAGAAACCAACAATTCTATGGCCAGAAAATATCTTACAGCACCATTTATATGGAAAATAACCGAATTCGCAGAAAAGCTACAGAGAGCAAAAGATGGAACACAAAGAATTCTAGACAGTCCACCAATATACAGTTGGGAAAATGGATACAAATTGGGCATTAGATTATATCCGAATGGAGATGGGACTGCAACGGGCACCCACATCAGTGTCTTCATCAGAGTAGGAAGAGGAGATTACGACGAGCTATTAACATGGCCTTTTAAACAAAATATGATATTAACAATGAAAGGACAAGAGGACCATCGTAACCCAATCAGAACAGGAAATGAACCACAGATGGGGAAGACCAACAACCGACTGGAATACAGCAATTGGCACACCACGTTTCTATCCACAACAACGATTGAGAGGAGAAGGATTCTTGCGAGAAGATAATCTATATATAAAATTAGAAGTAGAGAGGCCGGACAAGACGTTGTAAAGGGAGAGAGAAAGTGTAAATAAAATGTAAATAAAATAATAAAAATCAAATAAAAAATCAAAAATTACAAATAACCAGAAAAATCAGAAAAACAAAAAATTCAAAGAATAATGACAATATTTAGATGGCAAGCGGAATCAGCGAAGAAATAACAATACAGATAAGAGAAGGACCAAATTCGATATGGACGAGACTATGGAAAAAACCAGAAGAGGAGGAAAAAACCAATATACTAACAGCAGCAATAACATACTATGCGGATTTTGATGTAGAAGAAAGACCACAGCAAATCAGGACAAAAGTATACCCACCAATGAGAGTAAAAGACGAAAATTTGAGAAAAGAGGAACAAAGATACCTAACTTTTAAAGATAATAAAGTATTTACCGAACGACAAAGTCAAGAAATGGCCGCACAAGGATTCTACTTTACGGGAACACCAGAACTACCAGACGAAGTAACATGCATCTTCTGCCAAGGAAAACTCGCACAATGGAAAAAAGGAGAAACAGCAAAACGGGAACATCGAGAAAAACTCCCGAGATGTCCATTTATGTTAAATTTAGACGTCAGAAACCAAGCGATGAATAGATCAGAAGGACTTCGACAATCAGAATCAGACAAAGATGAAAAGGGAGGTGAGAAAAAGATAACGATAATAAAGAATTTCGAAGATCCAACAGAATTAATATGGGAAAAAGAGACTATAAACAGAACATTCGAAGAGAGAATTAAAACTTTCAAAGGAAACCCAAGAGCAGCGGAATTTGCGAGTCAAGGATATTGCCAAACCACCAGAGGAATAATGTGCGAAGGATGTAAAAATCAACAACCAATACCGGATCAGAATGTTAAAAAGCTAAAGCATAAAGGAAAATGCATGTATAAACAAGAAAAAGAGTCAAAGAATATCGAGATAATAATTTCCAACCAGCAAATAGAAGATATCTTAGATCGACCAAAAACGAGAACCATAATGCTATTATCAGGAGTGGATACTCAAAAAATGAGGAAAATAATCCAGGAAAGATTAGCTAATAAGTTGGAATGGTACGACTCGACACAAGCAATAATCCGAGCAATCAAGCAATATCAAGAAAAACCTAAAGAGAATCGAGACAAATCGATGATAAAAGAAGCTATTTTGGAGCAGTATCAGTGTGTGACATGTTGGCAGAAACATGTAGAAATAATTTATATGCCTTGTGGACATATGGTCACATGTGAGGCATGCGGGATAAAAGTCAATATATGTCCAGTATGTAGAAAGCCGATCAACGGGCGGATCAAGGGATTCCGTTTCGCTGATCAGTAATTAAAACACGAAAACAATGTGTAAAAAGTGTAAATAAAGATAAACGAAAAACAAAAAATTATAAAAACTCAAAAAAAAAAAAAAAAACCACAAAAAAATACGAGATGATGTAAAATTATGATAAAATTTAGAGATGAGTGAAAAGAGAGAATAACCGATTATTAATATTTAGAAAACAATGATGAATCCCAATGAGACAAAGGAAATTGTAGAAGAGGCTGAAGAGACAAAATCAGCAGTCAAAGATCAACCAGAATCAATAAAAGCAATAAATGAGGAAGTAGAATTATGGAAACAAAGAACGTTACAATTAAAAGAAATGCTACTAACAGCAGAAGAGGAATTAGTACAAGAGACTCAAAAAACGAAAATGATGAAAGAAAAGTGGGAAAAACAACTAGAACAAAAAATAATTTATCCGGAAGGAAACGAGAAAACGTACCAAGAGCGAGAAGAGGAAATGATGAAGGAATTTATGCAGAACCAAACTAGAATCAGAAATCAAAGGAAAGAAATACAAACTCTAGAGCAAGAGAAGCAAGACCAACAAAGTGAAATAGAAAAATTGAGAGAAGTGATAAAAGATAAAGAAGTAGAGATACGAGAAGAAGGAGAGGAAACGATAAAGATTATACAACAAATGCAGGAGGAAATTGGGCAAATTAGCACCCAATACCGAATAGAGAAGACTAAGAGAACCCATTTGGAACAAGCCAAAGAATGGGCAAAACGACAAGCACTTCATTGGAAAGCCAAATGGACGGAAGATAGAGAACAGTCAAGAAGCAATTGGGAATCGCGAATCAGACATTATATTCAGCAAATAGCCGAAGAGGAAGATAGAACAAGAGCTTACAAAGCTAAATGGGAAAATGCGAAAGAGGAAGTCAACAAGCTGAGAAATCAAGGGTCAAAACCATCAAGGAAAATTAGAGAGCCAGAGACGATAGACAAGAAAGAATGCTGACTCAGATAACTGATCAAGCAAGAAAATGGCGAATAGAATGTAGAATATTTGAAGACGCAACGCAAAACAATTCAATCATATAGTGAAATTAGAGCAGGAAGTTGAGTATCAACAAACTAGAGTAAAAGAAATGCAAACCGAGCAGGACGAAGCTCGCCGAAAAGAACAAAAACAACAATGGAAAACGGAGATCAAAGAAAAAGCAATAAAAAGAGAAGCGAAAAAATGGAAAGAGCACTTCCAAGAAGCCAAGAAAGAGATAAGACTGTTACCCAAAAGGATACTAAATACGGAAGATTGGGAGCTTTGGGAACAAGTCGAAGTGCAGAAAGAAACAATCGAGGAACTAAACGAGGAGGTCCAAAACCTAGAATTTCGGGAAAAAATCAGACAAGGCACAATAAGAAGGCTCAGGAGACACGAGAAAGAATATGAACAACAATCCAACGATATGGACAAGAGAGCAGCAGAAACGAGAAATCAACTAACTGATGAAAGACGGCAAAACCAACAATTAAACGAGAGAATAACAGAACTCCAGCAGGAGGTGAATGGACACCGAGGAGTTGCAGTATTTAAAGAAATTCAGTTGAGACATCAACATGAAGTCAACGAGCAGTTGAAAGAACAAGTAGAAGCAGAGATAAAAGCAATAAAGCAAGGATATGAGGAAAATGAACAGAACTTGAGGACAGAGATCGAAAAGTTAAAAGCGTTGGAAAACACGCACCGATTAGAAATACAAGTAGAAGAGTTAACAGAAAATACGGAATATCTTGCCTATCTCTTAGACGAAGAGATACAAATATCAAACGCTTTACGTGAAGAGATAAATACCTTGCAAAACCGACCACCAATCCTGCTTATGCCGTTATATCCGACGGAAATGCTAACTCAAGTACCCGCCGAACCCGATGAAGGATTCGGGGAGACGGACGAAACGATAGTGTAAAATCAAAGAGGAAACATTGTAAAAAGTGTAAAAAGATAATAAAAATAATAAAAACGATAAAAAACAAAAAATGGTAATCGAGGTATATTTAGCATGAATTTGAACGAAGTAGAAATCCAAATGAATCCAGAAGACGGAGAATATGCACCAAGCCCAATTCAATTAGTAGAACCAATCGAGCAAGACCCACTGAGATATTACAGTAAAAGATGGAGAGCCGAAAGAAAAGAATGGCAAGAATTAGTGGAGGAACAAGATTCAGAAATCGCCCGGATAAACCATCAGTTAATACAATCTAAACAACTAACCAATATGATAAAACGAAAACTAACATCCAGCAGGGGAGAGGACAGAAATCAAAGGAGAGAAAATGAACGATTGAGACGAGAATTAGCAGAAATAAAGACTCGAGTAATCCTGGAAGATTATTGGAAAACCGAAGCAGAACGAATGAGAGATAGTAGAAAGAGCGAACAGAGATATGTAATACAACTAGAAGACAGTTGTAAAGAAGCCAGAGAGATAAAAGAGAGCCATCAACAAGCTCAAGATGAGATTAAAACGCTAACAGAACAGCTCCAGGAAGCGAGACGAAAGCTGGAAAAGCAAACAGCTAAACGAATAAATAGTAAACGTCAACTTAAAAGAAAGCAAGCGAAAGAAATAAATCTTCAGATAAAAATAAAAAAGCAACAAAGACTAATCAAAGAAAACCAAGAGCGAATAAAAGAACTCCCAAAACTAACCGAGCGATTAATAAAAGCCAAGTCCTGATAATGAGATTCTCAGAAAATAAAACTAAAGAGGAGTGCGCGATACACTCAACCCCAGAAAAAGAGAAAGAGGAAAAAAGGGCTAAACTCCACTGTAAATAAACAAAATAATCTTGTAAATAAATATAAAATTGAGTATGTATTCGAAAATAGAAGTTATGAACCCAAACCTGTGGATAATAATGATGATAATAATGAGAAAGTGTAATACTGAAAACCCATTAGAAAAATGCGAGAAATCCCAACCCTTCAGAAGAGAGGACAGCACCTGTGCCGATTTTAAAGAAATTTGTAGTAACCCCAATAATGAGGAATGTCAACAAATAAACCTCCAATGTATGCAATGCCCCACAAAAGAAATAAGGACGAGTTAAAACTGAATATCGAGAAAACCCAAATAATGGTACAAACCCTACTGAAAAATAACGAAGAGATAGCCAATATAAAAAATGAGAACCGAGAGATAAAGAAAACCCTAGAAACCCTCATCCGACAAATTCAAAGAAAAGCCAAAGCGAATCCCAATAACAAACCAATTCAAGAAATTCAAAAGATCGTCCTATCAATCAAAAAGCAGCAAGGAAAACAAATCAAACAGAAAAATGAACCCCATGCAATGACAAGTCTATTAATCGAACTTATACTACCGATTAGTGTAACATCCAACATAATACTCCTAATATGCTGTCTTATCCTCGGCCTAACAAACAACAAGCAAAGGCAGAATCCCAAATCCAAAAGGTCAGAAGAATGTTCACCCAAATGCGAAAAACTACCAAACCCAACGAAATGACAAGACTCTCGCAGATTTCCATCAATCACCCTTCAAGATCAACCCAGCTCGAAAGCGAAACCCAAGCCGTCAGCGATTCATTCGAAAACAAGTACAATTGAGTTACAATAACCGACATTGATTTGAACTGATTTTTCTAACTCGAACAAATTTACATTGATTTGAACTGAATTTACCAACTTATACTGATCTATAATGATTCGAACTGATAAAACTTGAATTGATATAAAAACTGAACTATCCAATTTTGATTATGTATTGTAGCCGGACCTTAAGTCCATCTTTACCTTGATGATTTAACCTTACCGTAGAAACTTTTTATGAATGTGGATGTTAAAAATGTATGTATCATTTTGAAATCAATTGAAATTGCGGGTCGCAATTTTACGGACCCCCGAGTGTTTTATGTTGGGCCAGAACATAAACGGCCTTGATAAGTGTTTAAATGGATCAGAAACACACACGCAGATACAACACGCAATTTAAAATAAACCTGAAAAACACCAAATAAACCCTATAAAATCTAAGAAATAAAAGAATTAAATATAAAATTATAAACATAAAAATAAAATAAAATAATAACAAAATGCACCAAGATCCGCACGATACCTACACAAATACAACAAGAAAACACGACAAATTCGACGAAATTAGAAAAATCAATTAAAGTTCATTAAAGTAGAATTTAAATTGAAAAATTGAATTAGCAATAATTCAATAAAAAACTTTAAATAAAAAATTATAAAAATAAATCAAGAAATATAAAAATTAAATAATAGAATTTGCTAGAAAAGAACAAGGTCGAATTTTGTTTTACTGCATCAAATTTTACACGTCACACAATTAGGTATAAATACTGATCCATTTTCACATTTAACAACCATTTTTCGAAAATTGTGAAATTTTTCTTAAAAACCATTTTAATCGTTTTCGGAAACACACATTTTTCCAGAACATTCTGTTGAACTACTTAAAACTATTTTTCAAAGAGAACCGTTTTAAAACTGTTAGAATCGTCTTGAAGATTTCAATCATTTATCAACTAGTGTATTCAATCGAACTTTTTAGGTGAGAACCAGTTATGTTGGAACCCTCTTTCCACATCACGACCTTGCATCTCATTTGGAGCTCTGCTCGGCGTCGATGTGGGGAGAGAGGTATTTATGCTATTTTATGTTCGATTTTATTTTGATGTTTTATGGAATGGTCAAAGGGGTAATTTGTTTGTTTATGATTAATAAATTTTATTGATATGAATAACTTAAATTATATATCTTTATAAATTATAAACCGTAAATGTCGAAATTTTTCCGGCCCACAGCCGAAACATCACGCAAGTTAGTAAAATCAACATAGTGCAGATGCATGTAAGTGCGTGGAAGATCGCCAATGATATGCACCCGTGAAGACTCAGCGTGCGCAACGCAGCGGTCGGATCGTAACTATTTACCCCTATAGCTGAAGCGAGAAATAAGGAAGAAGCCTCTGGCTGCTTCTCGTTTCTCAATTCTGTAAAATCGACCTAAAATTATCGTACAAACGGCTTAAAATCACCACACCGAGTAGTCCAGTGGGCACTCAATAACTATAATATAAACATACTATCAATTAAAGGAAAAAGGGTACGGGGGTAACGTAAATTGAGATTGCTGATGTAACCACTTCTGTATGAATTTAATAAAGATATTATTAATAAAATGAATTTAATAAACATATTATTAATAGAAGTAAAATGAATTTAATAAAGATATTATTAATAGAAGTAAAATGTATTTAATAAAGATATTATTAATAGAATGAATTTAATAAACATATTATCAATAGAAGTAAAATGAATTTAATAAAGATATGGTTAATAGAAATAAAGTAAAGTTAACAAAGTTAGGATGAAATAAAACGAATAAAGTTACGATTAAGATGAATTTAAGGAAGTCATGATTGATAAAATGAATTCAATAAAGTTACGATTCATAAAATGAATAAGGTTATGATTGAAAGGAAATGAAAGAAATTTAGTAAAGGTATAAAACGAATTCAATAGAGTTCTGATCAATAGGAAATGAAAGAAATCAAATAAAGCTAGGATTAGTATGAAATAAAATGAAATTATGAAAAATGAATTTAATGAAATTAGGATTAATAAGAAATAAAATGAATTAAATGAAATTATGGTTAATATGAAATAAAATCTCAACGGTAAAGCGATTTAATATGATATAAAAGAAAATCTTAATTGTAATTGGTAAAGTTTACTAAAGAATAAAACATTGTTATAAGAAAAAATTAAATAAAATTTTTGATTAATGAAAATAAAATCTTGTTGATAAAGTAAGTAACGTAGATAACTGAGACGAAAATCAAATTTTATTTGTTAAACCATTATAGAAAATAAAAAACCGTACCTATTAGAATTAACCCCAAATCAAGGTCATGTCGGTGAGATAAATAAAAGTTACGATCAATAATTAAAATCCAATAGTATAGTGGAATAAATGGAAACCATCAATTCGAATTAACAATAAAATTGGAACATTAATTAGATAAGGTTCGACAAGTTAGGGCTGCGACGTAGTTGATTTAAAAATTTACCAATAAATCAGAATAATAAATTAATTGAGATCTTTAACGACTAATAAATGATGAATTTGACAGAGAGGGTTAACATAAATCGAAGGAATAGGGGGGGGAATTGAACCAAATACGATCAAATTGAGTAGCAAGACGAATGTAACAACCACTGGATATCTGAGAATGAATAGATAAGTCTCGACCCGAGTAATTGTATTTTTGAAATAACGCGAATAGTTTCCTCCATCCACTTTTCATGAGGAAGATAAAATGATATCACAATTTTTCGGAGAAAAACCCCATCCGAGAGAGCGAATAAATTCCAAAAATTATGGGATCCCCAAACACGACGACGAATGGCGAATATGCTCATACACCGAATTTTCTGAGAGAGACCGTTAAAATTCCGAGACGATGGAATTCGTTAGGCGGCTCAATTTACGTCTCGAATTAATTAATTCATACACGCCGTCCGGTCGATAAAATAAACACAGCAGTGACCGATATTTTAAGCTCAAGTCAATTTTAGAAATTTGTTTATTTTATAAATTCCGAATTCTCAAGTCACTCGAATTAAATTCAAAAAATTATGAAACCATCAGGGTCCTAAAAATACTTCAACCAGAAACAAATTAAAATTAACAATAACATACAAACATCAAGATTTAAACTAATACCTTCTAAATACCTTAAATGAAGATCCTATGAATTTCACAAAGTAGTTGACCTGTCTTACCCTAAATTGTTTTGAGTGTGGGTTTATTCCTCACTGATAAATAGAGCCTAGGAAAACCTCAATGTCAGTCGCTAAATGCACCAAACCTTGACCCACCTAAACTCTCTTTAACTAATATAGTAAAGGCCCTATTCCCCACACTATTATTATTCATAGTTTAAATCTCAATTGTTACAGAACATGTCCACAAGTCAGATCACCTCTCAGTCAACGGGAAAGAGACGCTCAAGAATGCTGTTACGATCCACCGACGAAATAGCAAGACCCGGTCACAGTGGCCATATTCTAGTCCTCGGAAAGCACGAGATCCGAGTAGAGACCCTCTCGAACCAGTAAGACAAGAATACCCAGCCGCTGAAATCTTCGCACATGCGCAGGAGCTCCTCACCCATTGGGAGCGGGTGCAGGAGCAGGTGGACTTACAAGTAGTCAAGGCAAGGATGTACCTTGCAGATGTGCTGGATGACATCCTTGCTGGGCGGATCGCCGTCGCCCATCCACCTTGTCCGATTCGGGACACTAGGCGTCCATACACAGTAGAGGCTCTCAAAAGAAGCCTAGAAAGATTCTGCCCGGACGAATAAACTGACGAACGAGACATCATAGTGATTAAATAGCAATAAAAATTAGAACCGTGTGAATTTCTTTTCGTATTTAGCTGAAAATGAATGTTGAGTTGTTTGAAAGATTTTTAAAATATTTAGGCTGACTATAAATTGACGAGTAAAAATCCCTTTAATTTCAGTAATGGCTTCTCTACGGATCTTGCAGACAGAATTAGATCGCGCGAGACAGGCGAATGCCGAATTACTTAATCAAGTCCTACAACTAACCCGTGAAATGCAACAGATCAAAGCGACCTGCTTAGATCCTAAGCGAACCAAAGTCCTATACCAACGACTTACCGCAGCTCAGAAAGGCTGGGCCGAAGAACGCCAGCTCAATCGGAGTTTGCGAACACAGGTCAGGGGCTAGAAGTCGCACTAGCTGTATGCCGAGAAGGTGAAGCGGTCACCTACCCGCTCATCTTCGCCCCAACTCAAATGCCACAACCAGCAGTTAAGACAGCAGAGCAACCCACCGCCACCAACAATCGTCGACCGGGACGTAAAGAACGTGCCCGACGTCGAGCAGCGCAACTCCAAAATACCAAACCATAGATATTTATCATGTGATTTGATTTAATAGAGTAGTTTAGCCTTAGTTGAGTCGTTTTCTTTTGAAACTACATACCAATACGGTCATAAGTAACCCTATTACGTCTCAGTTTTCCACAGGCAATTAAGCACTAACCATGAACAATTATTTATGAGGGACAGAGCAAAGCGAGCATAGGTCTTCTATCGACAGCTCGTGAACCCGAGGTTTGTCCGAGCAATTACAGTACTAGCCAATGGTATTCAATTTTTGCGGACAATCCACCACTTGAACACATTTCCAACGTTGCTTAGCAACGGGTGCCAAGTGGAGTAGCATCATTTTGTATGGCGTTACTAGGGTCGCCAGGAAGATAAGCAAGATCTGAAACCCTGTAACCCACCAGTCTTAACAAGTTGCAAAAGTCAAGCAGGTTTGAAATTTGGACATACTTTCTTGAATGTTGACGCTGGTTGACTTGAGAAGTTTCTTCTTGACATCGTTGATGCTGGGATTGACTGTATTTAAAAAAAATCAACGAAAATAAATAATAACACATATACCATTTACAATTCCTCTACACAGCACAGTATAAAATTCGTAAAAAAATATTAACTTTATTCGGTTGATGTTCGAAAAATACTAAATATATTGCTTTATAATAGCAATTAGCAATGTAAAAATAAGCCTACTTGGATCGATTTTAAAAATTATTTTAAAAAAGGGTGATTAATTTAAAAAAAAATTCGCGAGTAATTTTCTTATGCGCAGCATGGAATGCTGGGAGCAACAAATTATTTTTTTATGCACGATTGCATTATATATCTTTCAGAAGTATTGTTGGTGAAACTAAATCGGTAAACTGTGATGATGTTGATGAATGGATTTTCAAAAGATGGAGTAAACATACTAAAACATACCAAGCAAAAAATATCTTCAACACAGTTGAGACTGGACTATATTTAAATGTCTTCTAAATAAGACTTGTATATTTAAAGGAGAGAAATGTACAAAGGGAACATGAGCAAGGAACGGATAACGATTTTGTTATGCACTAGTATGACGGGTGAAAATAGGACTGCTCTTGTAATCGGAAAATACACAAGAATCAATGCCTAATTAGTCTCATTGCAATAAAAATGCTTAGATAATGGCGGCAATTTTTAAACAGGAATTAGCAAGGTGAGATTTAGAATTGCAAAAATCAAGTAGAAAGATCAAGTAGGAAAATTGTACCACCCATCCACCAACAAATGAGCAATTCACCAATATTGAAATTTCCTTTCCCCACCAAATACTACGGGTGTTTTGCAGCCTTTAGATCAAGGCATCATTCTAAATTTCAAGTTACACTATAAAAATTAATTCTAATTCAATACATCAAATCAAGCGATTGCAGGGCAGAGAATAAAATAACCTTGTGGAAGGCATTAAAAGAAATTGATTCAACGTGGTATAAGATAACACCCAAAACAATAATTAATTGTTACCATTATCCTAATCTTAAAATTGCTTATGAAAATGTATCTGGAATCTGCTAAGAACCGGGAAAAATGTAAATTTGATTAAACTTGCAGAGGGGCATGGAATTAATTTCCAGGAAGTTATTCAAATTGATTGGGATATTTCAACGATAAAAAAAGAAGATTCTGAGAATGAAAATGAATTTTCCAATCCGGAAAATTTCGAAGAAATTAATGTCAATGACGCATCTCAGGCCTTGAAGATTTTAGACTTCCTTTATTAATATAAATTATTTTTTACACATTTAGTTACAAAGTCAAAAATTTTGATATATATATTGTAAAATAAAAATCTAATGGTTATACCGGATGTTCTTCAGCTTTTGAAAATCCGTTATAACAGGTGTTTACTGTATATGTATCTATATGTGTATGTATTTATGTATTTATATATGTGTTTATGCATGTATTTATGTATGTGTGTGTATGTATTTATTTTTGTGTGTGTATTTATATATGTGTGTTTATGTATATGTGTATGTATTTATGTGTGTATTTATTTATGTGTGTGCATGTATTTATGTGTGTGTATGTATTTATATATGTGTGTATATATTTTTCGATCTTCATGAATTCCTTCCTTATTTGTATATAAAAGTATAAGTTTATAGTATACAATTGTTATTATTCTAAGTAATTCTAAGCACGTTAGTGTGGTAAACTGTTAATGGGAAAATAAAATTTAAAGATGGATCATTGATCTCATTGATTAAAATTTATTTTTAATATTATTTTATCTTTCCTATAATTTGCCATGAAAATATATATTAGTCATATTATTTTTGATCTCGACGACACACTAATAGATTCCGAATTTTTATTCACTTTATGCATAGATCAAATTCTGGAACCATTCAATGTGAAGTACGATTTTGAAGCTCAACAATTCTATATGGGAAAATCATATAATGAAGTCATTGAGAGTCTCATATCAAAAAATAATTTGCCCATGACTCCCAGGGAATTTGTGAATCGTTATAATACATTGAAAAAGGATGTTTTGAAAAAAGTGTGTTTGAAACCGGGAGCGAAGGATTTAATAAATTATTTCTGGGCAAAAAATATTCCCATGGCCATTGCCACTGGGTCCGCTGATGATAGCTTTGAATATAAAACAGGGCCACATAGTTATTTATTTTCCAAAATCCATCACAGTGTTCGAGCTGGAAGTGACAAAGCTGTTAAAAAATCTAAACCGGCTCCCGATGTGTTTTTAGAAGCTGCGAAACGATTTACGGACAACCTTCCAATATCCCCTAGAAACATTTTGGTTTTTGAGGATGCTGCAAACGGAATTAGAGGTGCGTTAGCTGCAAACATGAGAACAGTTTGGATACCAGATTCAAGAACAAATATATCTATTTTTCGTAATCATCCTGACGTGAGGATTTTAAAAAGTTTAGAAGAATTTTCTCCAGAAGATTATATCATGCCAGAAAATCAAGATTGCTATTTCACTTAATAAATTTCAAGAAATACTTCATTATATGCACTTTAACATTATAAAACATAATGAATAATAATAATTAAAAGAAAACGCCAATAAAAAACTCTTCCTATGATATATTTAGACAGCATAACTGTCATCTTCAGGCACAAAAAACCAACTAAAAATATTTTGAATTAACTTATATTTTAAACAAATTATTTTTTTATATTATATTAATTTAACATTTTTATAAATAAATATTTATCTATTATAAATTTAAAAATAAAATATTTTATAAATTAAATTAAATTATTTTAATAATATTAAAAATTAAAATTTTTTTTAAAAACAATAAACAAGCATCAATTTATGATTAAACATACTCAAGCTATTTAAAAACATTCAAAACATTTGTAGTCAAAGCACTTTGCACATTTATCTTTGGATCCAATGACCTTGTCAGCAAAGCTTCACATATCACACTTTCCCAATAATTATTAAATTTTTCCAAAAAAATTCTAGAATCAGGCATTCCTATTTTACTTTTACAGCCTATATTGTGCTCACTAATATTGGTCATACCCTTCAATCGACAATGCTCTAGAACTCGAGTACAGAGAGGACGGGCAGTCTCTCGAATGTATGTAGTATTACACCTATTACATGTAAATTGATAAACGAGATAAGAACACAATCCAATCTGTGTTTTTGACTTATTAATAATCATATTGCGTAACTTACACGAATTAGAGACGATCTTATACTCTAAATATCCCATCTGTTTACTAAACGTCCTCTTATAATTTGTAAAACCTTCCGAGTAAGGCAATACTAACACTCATAAAATCCCTAATATAATGCTTTTTGTTTTAATCGATATACTCCATCGTACTTGAACTTAACGGAGCTCTTCACATAATTACCATTAATGTCTTTCATTGATCAGAATATATGAAAATATAAACGTTCAATTTTTGCACACAATTTCTTTTTATCCAAGCGATTCTTAATACAGTGATTTGGATCAAATTTTAAAATACGTTTCTCTTCATCAGTCAACATTATTATGGTTGGTACTGTCCAGTATAAAATAGCAAAGTTTTTGGATGGATTATTAAAACCGTTAGTGCGATCAGAGTAATTTCGAGTATAAGATCGTCTCTAATTCGTGCAAAATGTTTATTAATAAGTCAAAAACTCCGATTGGATTGTGTTCTGATCTCGTTTATCAATTTACATGTAATAGGTGTAATGCCACACACATTGGAGAGACTTCCCGTCCTCTCTGTATTGAGTTCCAGAGCAATATTGATTGAAGGGTTTGACCAATATTAGTGAGCACAATATAGGCTGTAAAAGTAAACTAGGAAAATGGCAACCGGGGGAATCAGTC
Source organism: Schmidtea mediterranea (assembly GCA_022537955.1). NCBI lineage: Eukaryota > Metazoa > Platyhelminthes > Tricladida > Dugesiidae > Schmidtea > Schmidtea mediterranea. The sequence continues at coordinate 26,409,741 of CM039680.1, read as the reverse complement.
GACTTCTATTTTAGCTCTCTAAAACGTCTTGCAGAACTGGCGAATATCGAAAAGAAGAGATCACAATAGCCTTTGTTGTTGGCCTTCCAACTGACATTTTAAAATCTTTACAGATGGTCGGATACAGTGATCTTGAGCTCTTAATCTAAAAAGCTCTAATTATGTTGGAAGAAGAGGCATCTCATACCTGGAAAGTAAAGACTATGAGTGCTTTCATGACCAAACAAAAAACAAGAAGCAAATTCAAAGGTTTCTCCTGTGGTAGGGAAGGCCATTTCGCAAGGAACTGTTAGCAATCCGAAAACTTCAACGGAAACTGTGAGCGCCGGCAGTTTCCTTCAGAATCATATGGCGCCAGAAGTCAAAATTATCGTCGTAAAAATCAAAAGGAGGTTAGTTAAAGCATTGTTTGATTCAGGTAGCTCTCGATTGATTCTTGCAAGGAAATGGCACTCGGTTATGTGTATTTCGGACAAATGGATAGTTACAATAGATGCCAGAAAGCTAAAGTGTTGCGAATCATCTCCGATTGAGTTCATGATTTAGGATAAGGTTGTTATTTTTTCCTGCCTCGTGTTGGATGAACTACCGTTGGGACTCGATCTAGTTCTCGGCATGAATGCAATTTCGCAAATGGGAAGAGTCATTATCGATGGAAATGGAGTATCTTTTGGAAATTCTGTAGCATTGGCTGTTCTAACATGTGGTACTGATCAAATCCCTGACGAGGATTTTGAATTCGACGGATTGGAATGGAAACGGTCTGGAGGTCCACCAACGCTTCGAAACCAATATGGGATGTATCATGTGAAAGAGGAAATGCGTTCTAAGTTCGAAGACAAAATTCAAACCTGGATCGCAAGAATACAGTGAATCATATGATGGGTTCATACCTCTTTTGGCAAGTTAACAAAGTAAAGGTCTGACCAGTTATGGACTTCCAAAAGCTGAACCAATGGGTTGAGTGCAACACCGAAGATAGCGATTTCTGCTAAGAAACGATTCGTCAATGGCGACTAATGGAGAAGGAAGTAGTTCTCCTTGATTTGCAAATTGCTTATTTACAGATCCATGTAAAGAACTTGTGGCACTACCAGGTAGTACGATACGCCGGAAAGACATACTATTTGATTCGTTTTTTTTGGTCTTAATGGTCTTAATTGCGCTCCTAGAATCATGTCAAAGATCCTATGCAAAGTGCTATCTTCATACGAAGTCATCCGCGAAGCCACACTCAGTTATATTGATGATATCGCAGTTGATACTACTCGATTCGTTTGGTTTAGCAATTAAAGATCCAGTTTCTATTTTAAACTCAAAAGCGCTGGGCCTGTTTATCTCATAAACATACAACAATGAGCTACGATGGAGAAGAGGCAATAAAATAGAGGAATTTGATACCTATTCTCCCTGTTCACGTCGAAAGTTATTTTCCATTTGTTGGAACTTGGTCGGACATTATCCAATTGTAAGGTGATTAAGAGTGGCTAGCAGCTTTGTTAAGCTTCTGAGTGATGGGAATTCGTGGGACGATAATGTTGGTTAAGAGAATAAATTGCTGATGCACGAACTGATAGACAGTGTTAGAAACAAAGATTTAGTAGGAATATGGCCCGGTGATGAAGGTAAAATTTGGTGTGATGGTAGTAATCTAGGTCTTGGAGTCTGCTTGGAAATCAAGGGAAATATTGTTGAAGACTCCTCATGGTTGAGGAAGAAAGATGATCACCTGCACATTAATGTTGCAGAGTTAGAATCTGTTTTACGAGTTATCAATCTGGCGGTTCGATGGAACCCTCGAAGACTAGTCATCATCATATAATTGAATATTGTTTTAAAAGTTATTCATGTTATTTATCAGATATCAATCAGAGGTGAATACTGACATTAGAAGTGATTAATAATATTTATGAATATTATTAACAAGATAGAAACACGTCTTCAAACTAGAGCTAAATAGTTTCAAAAGCTTCTTGCAAAAGTAATTTGAAAATTTTCTACTTACTACTTAGGCACATAAGGACTTTAATGTCATGGCGCAACCTTTTCAAGTGTTTCTATTAAGACTGTGGAGAAAAGCGAGTGTTTGATGAAAGATCCAAAAGCGACAATAATACACTGAACCCGCTTCCTAATGATAACGAGCTTAGTAGTGGCGGTAAAGTTTACTTTATTTTTAGTTTCGTGACTCAAAAAAAGACGGAACTAATAAGAAAAAACGCAATAAGTCCTTAAATTAATTATATTTTTAGTCTTAAGTCAATTATTGACAAAACATTTATATTTTGATAAATGTTAAAACAAAAATTTAGTGACATTTAATAATTACTGTCTAAAAGGTTAGCTGCTAGTTCTAAAATGCTAAAAAATAGATGTATTTTATTCATTAACATGTCAAAGAACTGCATTTTGAAAAGTTGTTTTGAGAGATTTGGCCGATATTTCAACAGGACACCCCCAATACCTAGTGAAATATGAAAATAATTATACTCTGATTTTTAATATTAACCATTTGAGTACTACAAAGCGGTGTGATGCTCATTAGAAAATTTCATGTACAAAAAACCAACTATTTTGTAAGGCTGCGAAATATTGACGGTCTATTCAGATTTTGCGAAATCTCTACATGCTGTTTCCTCTTTTGTTGCTTCCGTCAAATCAAATCAAGACTGAAATATGAGTGACCAGAGAAAAGTACGTCTACATTAGCGTGCAGCTTATATGTAAAAACAGCGTAGACGTAAAGACAAAGCTAAATTACTTGCCGTGACAGATTAAACGCAATTCTGTGCTTATAAATAGTCCAAGCTTGTATAGGGTTTAGGTATTATCCATCGTGGAGACAACAAATGCAAAAATACTAATGGAAAGTCAAAATTTGAAATGAAGATGAAGATAACAAAATGAAGGGAAAAAACAAAAATAGTGGTTTAACATTCATCAACAAAAATACCTTTCATTGCATCGGACTAATCGAACATAATTCAAACCAATTCCTGCGATAATTGCAGCTCTTTTAATGGAATAATGAGCCTAAATAATTATAATTTTCAATAAAGTAAAATTGAAGAGATAACTTGTTCTGAAGTAAAAATAATTAATCTTGGCGTTTCAAATAATCCTTGAAACTTAACATCAGGAAAGTTTGCAAACCTAGCAGCTAAAACAGCATATAAATTAGATATAGATCCACCTAAAGACAAATTGTATAAGATTATTAATGATAAAATAAATTGTAAAAATTTATTCATTATTAAATTTTTAATTAAAATCAACATTCTTACTAATTTATGCTTAATGTAGGAACATATCAATAATATTTAAAATATATTTGTAAAAAATCCAATAAGTTAAACATTGTATTCGTTTCTTGACCAGTGGGTCACGGATCATTCGATATCAAGATTTAGCGTTGAGAAATGACAATGTGAGGAATGTTATCTGTTTCAGCTATTAATTGATCTTGATTGGTTACGGTCAACTTTTTTCTATAAATAAATCATGATTCTACTTTTCCCCTTGGTCTCCAAACATACTTTCCAAAACCTTTTAATTAGACATTCTTCAAGTATAATTCTCGAGTTTTCTCTTTGATGGCATTATAGTGTGCACATCGTATATCAATGATATTTCTTTCAAGTCCGACGTTTTTGGAAGAATACGATAATTTATTATCTAAATCAGTTTGAATAGTTTCAATTTTGAAATGAGTTGGTTTTTTTCAAGCTGACACGATTGAATTTTGAAGTGAAAAATTATCGATGAATGGTTTATGATCTTCAATATCTGTTGGTACATTTTTAAATTGAAAAAGTTGGTGAACATGCTTACAGTGAAAAATATTTAAACAAAATTAAATATTTGTTATTTTTAATAATACATTTATAATTTAATTAAAATGTAGTAAAATTAATTAAAAATTAAATTTCGCTGGGACTATATTTAGAATTATTTACTTGTTCGTTATTATAACTGCACTACACGGGTACCACAAATATAATAATAAGCTGATATTTTTCAAAGTCTATACCAAGTAGTTTATAAATTGAATGTTTAAAACGTTTAATTTTTCACTTTATAAGGTTTACACACGAATAAATGTTGTTTAACAATTTTCCTGTTATCACGAAACTTTCGGATTCATTGATAAAAGCCGCAAAGTGATTTTCTATCAATAATTCTGCTAAATCAGTACATTTTTTTATAATAAAAGAAGTCCTAATTTTTGCTTTTTAATATGAATTTAGTCCTATAATTATAATTATTATTTTATTTTAGGAAATTATAAATGTCATTATTCAAATAAAATGAAATGCAAATATTGAAAAAGTAATTAATATATTAAAAAATTTTTAATTTTAAATTAAACAATATGAATTATTAAGTTGGCTCACCCGGTGAAAATATCCCGTCTCCAGCGTTGGGCCAACCAATCAAATCTCTTAATTTTTGTAATGTTACTTCCTCCATTAAAGTAAATACTGGTGCAATTTCATAGGTAAACCTATAAATTAAGTTGTATATAAATAACACTAGGATTTAAATTTCTTTAAATACAAATATTTTAAGTAGCAGTCATTTCATCATAATTAATAATTCTCAAACATCTATTCAGTGAAATTCAATTATACTTACATTATAACACCATGTAATTATGAGATTTTTTTATCTCTATGGTCTTTATGTAATATTATATAAAGCTGTAATTTTATTGTCCATGGTTGCCCATATAGTCAACACAGGGCCGGACTTAGGTATACAGGCACCCGGGCAAACTCATCGTCTAGCGTCTTTCTCCGTCCTTTATTTTTAAAAATAACAATGAACATAAATTTTAGTAACATAGCTATTTAATCGTCCTTTACAGTGCAAGCTCTATTTAATGAACACGAATTTAAATATATTCTTGAGTTTACAAACGTTTCTTATTGTAAATAAACCAAATGATTAAAAATTACACTTAATTTTATTAATAAAAATCGTTAAAATTAAAAATTTAAATTTTCGTAATTTTTTACTAGATGCTTTTTTGTCTGTGAATATTAGCTAAATTTCCAAAAGTTGCGCCAATTCCTTAAAGTCTATTAGGCACTTTCAAACCCTTGTGCACGATATTGATTTATATATTTGGTATATTCGGTTCCATGATTTTTAATCACACAACAGATAATCACAGTGAAAGAAAAGAAAACATCAAGTATTATCATTTTATGGTATTTTATAATTTTAAACTTTTTTTTAAAAAAAATTCTTTCAAAGAAATATTTTTATTTGTATAAATATAATAGAATAACTAACATCGAAAAGTCTGTTATTTTTACCGTTTATTTAAAATTATAAATTGCTATATTTCGTTTATTTGGCTTTCTGTTATTTTACAAAATTATTTTTTAAAATTATTTTAAAATTGAAATTATATTTAAATAGCTTATCTATACTTTCTTAAATTTTTTAAAATAATCAATCTTTAAATTAAAAAGTCTGATTTAATGTTAGCGTATGTTATCTCCTTTGTCTATCTATTTAAAGAAAAAGCAAAAAGAATCTTTAAAAAGTATTGACAATTAAAACAACACTCACATATTTGTGTTTGTCATAGCCGTCAAAAATTCTCCAGCTACGGCAATCGTATCAAGTCCACATGATATTTGATTGAAATACCTAGAATGACCTATAAATTATTATTTCATGTATAATTCGGAGTAAGAATATAACCGGTTTTCACGCAATACTTGAGAGTCTCTTTGCAATCGCTCAGTAATTGCTCCAAATCTTTCGGCGTATCTGGAATCTCAATGCAATGTGCCATTGCTTGTTTCAATTGATGTGGATGATGAAAATCCAAAACCTTAGAAGTATTATTTCTCATTTTTCTCAAATAATCTAATAATAATTCAACAATTTCTTGTAAAAATTCTGCTTCTTGACCTTTTTGAAAATTTTCGTCTGAAAAAAGTTAATAACATTATTAATAATATTGATAAGATTTATTAAAAATTTGTGATAATATTTTTATTAAATTTATTGGGGACTTTTATTATTTATTTAAACATAATGTTATAATATAAACATTTAAATATTTATATTTATTTTTATTAATTTATTTTATTAATGCTTTTATTTTTATTATTTTATTTCATAACATATTTTATCTACACAAAATATTTATTACAAAAAATTTTTATAAAGGGAGGTTTACAGTTTTGATAAAACATTTATAAAATGAAAAACCATAAATAAATAGTATTAAATAAAAATATTAATTAATAATGTAAGCTATCACTGTCAAAAAGAGAAAAAATCAAAGTTGTTTGAACAAAATAATTATTTTAATAAAAAATTATAAAATGGTCAACTTTACAAAGGAATTTAACATTTTAAATATTTAAAAATATCTGAAATAAAAATTTAAAATCAAAGTCTTTCTTTCATTTAATGTTTTAATGAGACATAAATAAATTTGAAATTAGTGACTATATTTAATTTTTTATCTGTGCAAATACTACTAATAATCTATTATAAATTTTAAGAATTAAAATTACTGACAATTTCTTATCTATTGGTAATCATCAATTTATATTAATAAAATCATAATAAACGTTTTATAATTAAAAGTGCATTTAGTTAAACAATAAAATAATTTATCCAATAATATAAAGTTTAAATATGAAAATGTTGAAATTTAAATTTGAAACGGGATTTTTTAATATATAATTAGTTATCGATTTTTTAAAATTCAAAATTATTTGATTTAATTTAATTTTAATTTATTTTTTTTTACATTTACATTTCAAACTGAATCAAAGTGATTAAAATCCTCTAGAATAAATCATTAAAATTTTTAATCGCTTTTTGGATAATTAAATTTACGAAAATCCTTTGATTCATTTAATTGCATTTAGTGCTTTAATGCACCATGTGCTATTTTAATTATTTCTATCATCCACTCTCTCACAGTGCTTAGTCCAGAGGATGAAAAGTTATAAATATTTGTTTAATTAAGTTTTATTAAAGTAAATTATTGTTGGTCTAGATTAGTGATTCTTAATTTGGGTCGAGAAAAAAAGTTATATGAAAACGCCATATATATATACAGAATTCTTTGTTACATGAAACAATTTCAAGGGAAACTTGACCTAAAATCTTTATATAGCAATATAAGAATTTCAAAGAATTTTAAAAAACCAGTTCGAATTTTTTTACATCTTCATATATTTTCCTAAAATAAAAAAGGCTGGAGTCTCTACAGTATGCTACAGTATATATTTGATTTCTGAATTAACTATATAAATATATTTTTTAAAATATTTAAAGTAACAAAAAAAATTATATAATTTCTTTGATAATAAAAATATAAACAAATAATTTCAATCCGATGATCTATAAAAAAGATCAAAATGTCGATTGCAGTAATGATAATTTTTGCACGTCATCAGACACCTGAAATATTTGCGAGATCAAACTTATTATAGATTCTGTTCTTCGTGATCGTAATGAAATATTGGTATGTAGACTTACACAATTTACAAATTTAATCTGCTATAAACAGAAATACTGTGCTCATTGGCTGACGCAAACATGCAAACAAGATATTTGATTACAGTCAAATTCACGTAGAAAATACATCCGGATCTAATTTCAACCATTATATTCAAACTAAATTGCAAATATATGATTGCTCGTTGAAGTTTGCCGACTCGAATAAAACCAAAAACTACGTGTTTATTGTAGATTAAATTTGAAAACGATGTATGAAAGAGCCTAAACTAAAAAGCATTTTACCAAAAGAGATAAAATAGAAAATAGGGATATAAGAGTAAAATTTATTTGCTTTTCAATTAAGACTGAATAAATATATTATTAAGATATTTTCTGTAACTGGCTAATAATTTAAATGCCGTAAAAACATTGAGCTTGGGAAATTCATTGGATGATATTATTTGATAACTAAAAGCCATTATCTGAAATATTGAAAAAAACAAAATGTTTTTCATATAGAAAAAATAGCTAGATAAAACCAAGTGAAAACTTTCTGACTTTCAAACTCGATTTAACAAAAAAAATTTTATTTAAAATACATGAAAATTTGTTTCGTGGTGTCACTTCTCTCAGTTACCATTTCCACTGAATAATAGTAAAATTTAATTAAAAAATTTTTCTGCAAAAATGAATGTTTACTGTTGACATTAATTCTGCATTAAGGGATTCACTTTATCGTCATTACCATTGCCATCAAAGGAATGGAAGTTATTGACAGCAACAAATGCATTTTTTAAAGAACAAAATAATAATATAGTAAAAACAAATACGAAATATTTCTATCTTACACAGATGTAAATTTGCCTTTAAACCTTAGTTAACTTATAGAGATTATTGCATAATATATGAAAAATGAAAAACAATGAAAAATAAATAATTGAAAGTTGGATAAGAGTAAAAGTCTCTTTTCTTCAATGTCGTTAAATATTTGACTATTCGACAAGAAGCTGATGAAGAGCTCTAAAATCCCAAATATAAAAATCTTAGAAATTATAACCACCATATGAAAAGATTGTTCAAAAATGTTTAATAGAAGAAGAAATTTTAAATGAATTGTAGATATTTTATATTTAAATAAAAAAAATGTCTCAAACTTGTTTTTCTATAAATACAGAATTTTTAAAATTCATTTAAACAAAATTTATAATAAATTACTAAAATTTAATATTTTACTATTAAAAAAATTATAATAATTCCAGTGTGCAATTTGTATGTCCTAAAATGTCCTTTGGTGTGTCAAGCGCACAGTTTAAAAATTGAAAATCATCGATTTATTTTTGTAGCAACTGCGTTTCACTTCATTAAATTAAAATTTATTTGACCATTATTTGTTTGTTACAACATTTTATTACTTATTGCAGTTGATGTTTTTTATTAACTGAAATTATTTTAAGCAATTCAAATATTTTAAATATTTAATTTCTAATTTTTATTTAATAGAAGTTCTTGTCTGTTGCTTTTTAATCTGATTTTACTTTTATTAATTTTATATTCTGGTTTTTCATTTTGAACATAATTTTGATATTTGTAATTCCGCCTAATTTGTAATTCCATGCTCATTTAACTGTTGTCTTAATTTGACAACATTTACATCGACTTTAATTATGACTTCTTTCTTTACTTTTACTACCAAGGTATTGTTTCATTTTTATTTTTTTCGAATCTTTTTTGTCTTTAAAATTAGAGATTTTGAAATAAATGGCAAAATATTTTAAATATTATATTTATTATAAAAACAATATAAAAACAGCACAAAGACTGTAGGTCAGCAGGTAACAGGCAGTTCTGATAACAGGATGCAGGTTTTTCTGAAGCAGGCTTTGCTTATGAATGTTGGCATATGGCACCCTTTTCCAAATTGTAGTTAAGTTGTGAGAAAACCTTTGATGACACACTGGATCCTTTTGGTTTATGTTTCTTTATATTTTTCACATCTGAACTTTAAGTGTCTTCGGATTGTGTTATTTCTCTCGTTCTATTAGTTCAACCTTTCTCAATTTATACATTTCTAACTACAGAGTAAATGATTGTTGGGTTATTTCCTTATATATAATTACATTAATATAATTATATATCTTAAAAAGTATTTATTTCTAGTCATTTGTGAAATTGATCAGATTATTTCTTCTTACAGTCCTAGGTAGAAATTCACTAATAAATAATTTTATTTTGAATTATAAGTTGATTAAATTATAATTTACATTTATTTTTAATATTACATATAATTCATAGTACACGTATATCTGCTTTTACACGATAGATACGTTCCTAAAAAATTCGTTTAAACAAATATTGACTGAATGGAAAAATAGTACATTGGTTCCATACCTAAAACACCAACAAAAGTACAATAAACAAACAAAAGTGTAATAATAAATATAAAAAGCCCTTGTTAGAGTTCACAAAAGAATTTATTTTTCGTGCTTACACATTTATTCATTAGATATATTATATAAAAAATAAATCATGATTTGGAAAAAAGAAAATAATTTCAGAAATTCATTAATGTAAAAAAAGTTAAAATAACAAATTTTTATTCATTGTCATTTTCGGCGACACGTATACGTTTGCGTAAGACTGCAATATCACTGATATCACTCGAATTATTTTGTTCATCGTCTTAGAAAATTAATTTTTTGTATTATTATCAGTTATTAAATATTGTGTTTGGTTTCGTGTTAAACCATTTTAAAGTTCTTTGTAAGATGACATTAATGATTTCAGTTTACGTTGAAATTGTTGGGTTTTTATATAGAAAGTTGGTGCTTAGGTCCTGATTCCTTGGTGTCCTTCTTTAATCGATTTAATTAACCCAACACAATAGCATTTATTTCCAATTTATATATCACAACTTTATTCACAACTTTTACAAACATTCGATTCAATTCACAATACTCTACACAATTACTCTGCATGATTTCACAAAATTCAATGCGTAGGGATACGTCTTCCAAAGGAAGATGTTCCTGTCTGGTACGCAATTTATTTGACTGGTTGATTTATCTTTAAGTTTATTACCTCCTTTATTCCGCTCTCTGAAATATCCTCTTCAACCAACTGGCAATTTTGTTGATCTGCCTTTTCTTTTTATACTCATCTCGCAACTCAAGTCACCCGCAAACTAAATTGGTTTTGGCATATTTGACATCTCTGTCCAAAACCAAATTAGTTATTTCTGGGCTCCGGGGTTTCCATTTGTTTACAATAATTATTTTGGTGGCGGGTTTCTCTTTTTTCCCGGGTTTTTTTCGTCAACCAATTTCGTTTTCCGTTATTAGAAAATTTGTTGACGTTCCGGGTTACTCACACTATTCGGGTTTTTGATGGCTCGGGCTTCCTATTAGCTCGGGTTTCCCATTAGTCAAATAATTTTTAATCAATTTCTATTTTTATTAAATATTTCCTTCTGGGGACCCCCAATCGATTTAATTTTATTATATTTTGTATTCGTCTCGTCATTTGGTATTCGCCCATACCCATTTCTCCCGAGAAATATTTATTTTAAAATTTTAATTGATTTTGCCTTTTTAATTATTATTTCGAATATCAATGTTTTTATTGATTTTTAATTTTTTTAATTTGGTTAACCCCAACAAAATGTTTTAGCTCGTTTCTCATCAGGATCATGTTGTTCAAAATGACTGCCTAATTTCCTGGCAAGATCAAGACCTTTTTTTAATTAGAGTTGCATTTAAAACAAGAGGATCCTCTTTATCACTATCGCTATGTTCATTGTCATGATGAGTCTCAAGGTGAAGTCAATAATTTCATTTTCACTCAACCTTTTATTAACTAACAATTCCTCAGTGTTATGATGTCAGTATATTCAGTATTATTATGGATTACAGGATCTTTGCTTTTGACACATTGTGGCCAAACATTTTCCCAACATGAGTTCAAGGTTGATGGCTTTAATTCAGCTAGTGCTAATCCAACTTGAATAATGCAATTCATAATAGAAAATTGTTTCCATTCATCGATAACTGTTGTTTCCTCATTCTGATCTAGTTTATCTAGCACGTATTGAAATGAACGTTTTATGTAATACATTTTAAATGTAACAATTATCCTTTAGTTCAGCAGTTGTATTAAGGATGTAGTATTAGGCGGTAGAAAACAAAATTGCACATTTGGGTGCTACAAGACCGGATGGCCAGGTACATAATCTAGAATTAAAAGAACTTTAAATTCTATATATCTTGCATTCATGTATCGTCTAACTTCTGGGACGAAGTACTTCTGAAACCATTCTGTAAATATTGCAGTCGTCACCCAGGCCATCCAGTTTGCTATCCAGTGAATTGGCAATTTATTGAAATCTACACCTTTCATTGAACGTGGTTTTAAGGCACGATTTACTAGCAGTGGCTTTAACATACGTTCTTCTGAAGCATTGGAACAAAACAACAATGTAACACGGTCTTTTGCTACTTTAAAACCACCGGCAGTTTTCTGCAATTTTGCAACATAAGTTCTGCTAGGCATTTTATTTCAAAACAGGCCGCTTTCATCTCCATTCCAAACTTGATCTGGGGTGTCCCCTTCATCTTCAATAATTTTTCTAAGTTTTTGAGGAAATTCTTTATCGGCCAATTCATCTGCAAATGCAGTTTCTCCCATAATTTTTACATTGTGGAGAGCATGCCTTTTAAGAAAACCTGTTATCCAATCTGTACTTGCAGAAAATTCAAATTTTTTGTTTGACTGAGATGAAGTGCCTGGCTGAAGTTCTTTAATACGTTTATAGATTCTTAATGCTGTTTGCTTGATAGTAATTCCGTCTACTGGTATTCTTTTTTGTGATTTATCATCAATCCATATTACCAAAGCTTTTTCCATTTTCTTTTTGATAACATCTGTTATGTATGGTGATGATTTAGAACTTATTTTTGTCCAGAACATACGGATTTTCTAATCGCTGTTGCAAGTTGATCTAACATTTTAATTTTAGTATCTAAACTAATCGCTTTCCTCTTCTTTTTTATTACAGATGAATTATGTGACATTATGTTAAGGCTACCAAAATAAATTTAATTTATAATTATAATTAATAATACAAAGATTTGAAAGTTATTTAAAACTTACCTGTTATTGGGTTAATAAATCTATATGAGCAGAATTAATAAATTTATACGATCACCTTATTTGTCTTATAACTTGTTAAACATTCACAACAACTAAACGTCTTTTCTTTTCAATTCTCAAAACCAAACTAAATTGCATACAAAGTACAATACGTTTTTACTTTATGTATATTTTGGAGAATCCCACCCAAAGAGAAAACATACGCATATAATCGACATAATATAACTGAATTCTGAAGAATATAATGCGAAGTTAAAATGTATGTATAGATAATTTGTGAAAAAGGAAAATAAAAAAAATTCATAGAATATTTAAAATCGTGTTAAAACAAAACAATTCGTGTAAAAAGAGAAAAAAAATTCTTTTTAATTCGTGTTAAATCATATTCGTGTAGAAACAATTCGTTTAAAAACCGAATTAAGTGTACAATTATAATTATTTATTTTATTATCCTTACTATTTGTTGTTAAAAAATTCTGAGTATTTTATTAAATCGTAACTAACCAGTAGCAAAGCGTCCTTCAAATCTAATCCAATCAGGTTCATGGAAAGGTAATAGCAAATCCCGTTTTTCCGAACTGCCAATAGCTATAATTTCTTTGATTTGTTTTTTTTTAAACACTGATTTAATATCAAAAGAAATGTTAAATGTTTCTGATTTTTCTGATGTAGACATTTGATTGTTTGTTGTTATTGAACTTTTGATGTATTTATAAACTAATCATAAGCCAATAGCGTTAGAGAAAAATTTATTTTTAATTAAAATTTATTTAAAAATTAAATGTTTAGTGTAAAACTATCAGCAAAAAATTACTTTAACATTCAAAATATAAAATGATGTGTTTTCATTTTATTGAAATGCAATGAAATTAATTAATTAATTTTTATTATTACAAATAATCCCCTATCAATTGGGTTTTTTTTTGTTATAATCAATCTGCTATGTTTCATAAATATACGTTAAATATTTTTAAAAATTTAAAATACTTTTTTAAAAAATATTTATATTTCCATGTTTATTCACAAAATGAACAACTCCATAAGTTATCTTATCAAATTCTCTTTATCTGCATTAAACTTATGCTAGCGCAGCTGTGGAGTAAGAAAAGTCCTTGTGTAACATATAAATACTTAAGGATTAAAATATTTATTAATTTTAAAGGCCGAATTGACAAATGTTTGATAAGTAAATGTTGACCATAAAATGAAATGTTAATATAACAATGAGATGGACGAATCATTTTATTTTTATTTTTCTATAAGTTTTCGGGGAGTTTTCCATTCAATGACATTTTTATTGTTTTTTTTGTTTTTTATAAATTTATTTTCAATTTTTAATTCCTTCATTTATTGAATTTTAAAAGTAGAGTTTCATTTTTAACGTTTTAAACAACTTAACTATAAAAATTAAGAAAAGTTATATATATATATATATATAGTATAATACTTATTTATTTAGTATCATAATATGAATTGAAAAATTTTGATTATGTGATTAAAATTAATCTTTTCATCTAAATTGAATTCAATATCGGCTAATCTTTTGATTAATTGATAAATTTTTTACAATTGTAATTGTAATAAAAAAATCTATTATAATAAGATTAAAGTATATGAACATAAATAAATAAAAGTGGTCATTAAACTTTTCGTTTTCAATTTTCTTAATATTTTTAATTGTTTTTAATTATATTATATTTAATATTTTAATATATCATTGACACAATCTTTTATAAAATAAAAGTTTTGTTATTTAATTTTTTATTGTAATAATAAATATTTTATAGAAATATTTAAGTTACTCAATGGTTAATTTTTACGATTTGATTTTGTTAAGAGGAGACAAAGGTGAATATTAATTTATTCCGATGAAAAATTTCAAACACACTATTTTAAAGCTATTCATTGCATAACATTGAAAGAGAAGTTTATTGTTTTTCTAATTATTGATAAAGAATATTTACAGTCACACATACATATTAACATTCATACTATCAAACCCTTTGAGCTGGCGCGAATTTTATTTTAACACGAGCTAGCGCGTGCCGTATACTTTACATCATACAGTTTGAAACAAATATTCACTGTTTTATGATAAGATAGAGTTTGGTAATTATTAATAATTTAAAAAATGTATTTGAGCTTAACCTTTGAGCGGGCGCGAATTTTATTAATAAGTTGGCTGTAAATTTTACGGAGGCGCGTCCGCTCGAAGGTTAACCATCGAAATATTCTAAATAACCTCTGATGTTGAAACTACAATTTTGGAATATTGTTACACAATGTGTTATTTTAATTAATTATATTCTAAATGTATATTGTCCTTCCTTACATATTTAATAAAAATTTGGAAAAATATTTGTAGAAATTTTGATTAATTTAATCAATATGAAGGTAATATTTTTTAATTACTCAATGTTATTTAAACGTATTTTTAGTTCTTCATATTTCATGTAATAATTTTTCATAATATAAGTCAGTAAATATTGGCACAAATCTTACCAAAAGATTCATATATATATATTAACTAAATTTTGAAAAAGAAGCCAACTTTGTCTATATAACATTATTGGTTATGTGAAAACATCAAAACATTTTCAAAATCTTCAGTGATTCCTTTTTTATATTTTGGAAGTTCTTATTATCTAACTGTGAATACATTTTACCATAAACATTTTGTGAATATTGATTATGCGCACAATGTTTCTATACCAGCTTTCATAAATTATTAGCAGAAATGACAGATCGTTAGTTAAAAGTTATATTTTTCTTTAAATTTATATTTTTAAGGTTCTTTAATAAGTTTTAATTTTTAATGTTAGTAATATTTTATTTAAATTAAAGTTTGTTATTTATTATGAATATTAGCTCATTTATGCTTTTTTATAATGTAATATTTATTAGCTTTTTTAAATACAGATTTTTAAGTTTCTGAAAATGATTTTATTTACAAATCCTAGCGGGAAATATTCTTATGCAATTTAAGTAATTTTACCACCGTTCATTGACTTCAATCAATTGTTTTTTTATTAATTTTTAAAAACATATAAATATCTTTAAGAACTTTGTTTGGTTTTCATCTCTGATTTCTTTTCATTTTACAATAACTAAGATTTTTTTAATTTTTAACTATTAAACACTAATGATATCGATGTTTTATTGATAATTCATTGATATTCGATTTGTGAAAATCAATAAAACATCGATATCATTACTGATTCATAATCAAATATTAAAAAATTCTTAATGTCAATAAAAATAAAAAAACTTATTATATCCTTCACAACTAACGTCTTTCAATATTTTTCGGTAATATACCATAATTTCCCAAATTTTTAAATTTGACATTTAAATAAAAAAATTATAATTTACATTGATCCTCTTTGATTGATCACTTACTAATGGAAAACTGAAATGTGATAAAACACTTGAAAAATACTTAAATTGCATATTTAATAATTAAAATTGCACATAATATTTGTCCCTTTTTGTGTCTTTTTATTATAGGGTTGTTGTATACAATGCATGCGTGATTGTAATTTTTCTTTGTTCCCCAAACTATTTTCTTGCTACATGGTATTTCATGGTAAATTCACTAAACTTACACACATGCCTATAATTTCTGTCGTTATTTCTAATTGGTGTATATTTTTTCTATGTAAATTAATAATTTATTATAGAAGACCTTAATTTGTATGGTAAGTGATGATGATTTATATTGCAGACTCCTATTTAATTCCGAAGACTCATATTTACTGTAAACTTTGTAAATTACACACACATATATATATATATATATATATATATATATATATATATATATATATTAGTTATTTTATTTATATTATTGAGGCTCTTGTTTATTGTCATTAAGGCTCCTATTATTGACATTTGGTGTATCAAAGAAATATAGATTAATATTCTAAAAATAAATGAAAATAAAGAGATGTTATCAGTAAATTTAACGTATTCTATGAAAAATTCGTGCTAATAAAATTATGAAAAATATTTATTTTAAATAATTGTGTAAATTTTAAAATTATAAATTCTTGCATTTTTTAATATTGAAGGAAAAACTGAAATATTTAAATTAATTTCTATATTCGCTCAGAGGTCTCGTTCAGTCCATAATAAAACTAAATTGATATTCCAATTTTTTGTTTAATTAAAATCAGTTCAAGTACTTTTTTCTTACGTTTCTAAATTAAAACTTTGGAAATACGGAACATGAAATAAATATTTTTCATGACTGACTTTGACACTCTTCAAAAATGTGGTTTAGATTATTTGTAAATACGAATACTAAAATTGCAATACGATATTATTTATACGACTATTATTTATTAAATAAACATTTTATTCTCAGTTATTGTTTTGGAATCTTCTAAAAGTATATCTGAAGTTAAATGATTTTCTTATTTAATTAGCGGAAATTTTATTATTATTATTTATTATTATTATTTATTATTATTATTATTATTATTAATATTAAAATATGATTACTAACCACTAGCAAAACATCCTTCAAAATTAGTCCAGTCTGGATTGTATACATTTCTGTCACAATCTCTATTGCATTTTTGTTTGGATTTAGCAAACATTCCTTGACATTTCGGATGGTCAAAATTTAGCTGCCCCCTAAAATTGATAGCTAAAAGTTTACTAATTCTTTTCGCTTCTGATAGCGATTCTTTATCAAGAGAATAACTTTTTGTTACCGATTTAGAATGGGAGTTCATTTTACACTAAACAAAACTTATTTTACTATAATTTATGGTAAATTGTAAACCAATAGAAAATGCTCTGAGATTCATTGTATTCAGAAAATAAATCAAAATGCTACTTTTTATTTGTGAGTAGTTTTGGAAGTTGTACTTCATTCAAAGAAAATAGAAAAATTCAATAGAAATGAATTCTAAGGAATAATACTTAATTTTCAGATAGTTTACATAAATTATTATGATAAAAAAATTCGTAAATTGTAAATATAAAATTTATTATTTAAATGAATTGCATCCAGTGGTGAACTTAGGATAAAGCGGGCTCTAGGCAACATTGTAATTCCCGGTCAATTTTTCAGTCATGACACATACTTTGTATTTGGTAGTTTGGTTTTAAAGAATATTAGTATGTAGTTCTATTTAATTATCGGATTCCATGAAAAAAAAGGAAAAAATAATATAAAAGTAAAATAAACATAATTTATTAAAACAAACAATAATTCTTAATCAAATATAACCAGATTGATTAGTTACATTGCCTTTTTTCACGTTTTTCTGTTAAATAAAAATTAATAATAAAAAATAAACCCTTATTTTCGGGCCACAAAAATTACAGGCCCTGAACACGGGCTTAGGTTGCCTAGGACTTAGTCCGCCCCTGATTGCATCGAATTGCATAGGTGCGAATTCCTTGGACCACCGCGAATTTAGTTGATAATTTATCGCACACTATGTAATATGTTATTGTGTATTATATTTATCGATGTGCCATTGTTGAGTTTTGAGTACAAGATTAAAGTACAATTATTAAAAACCCTCCTAATTTGGAAACAATCCATATTTTGTTCAGAAATCCTACATTAAAAATATTTATTTGACAACAGACAAAATTATATACAAAAATCAAGGAAAGTATTTCTTTTCGATACTTCATTTGTTTTTTTAAGGAATCTTTTTTGAAACATTACATCAATAGAAATAGAAAGTACATATATTCAAACAATATATTGATAAAAACACACAATTAAGAACTGAATCATCCAGTGAGCTAGATTGAGATTTATTAAAACTGTATAATGATAGTCTTTATGGTAAATCGGTTAAAAATCTCAAAGACGGTTGAGGCTCTATAATTCAACTGAAAAGATGAAAATAATTATTGTGAGATTTTGGTTTTTTTTCTTTTTTTTTGTTAACTCATTTCACATTTCAAAAAACAATTTTATTCTCCGAACTCTTTTTACTAGTCTTAGAGTTTCTATGGTCAACAAAACTTATTTAAAATTAATTCCCATAATCTAGGGGTGTAAAAGTATTTTCAAAATTATTGAAAATTAAAACTGATTAAAAATGTGATAATTCAAAGATATTTGCAAAACATGTCGGTCTTCTTAAACGTTAGCAAATTTTTAAATATTTTAAAAGGAATTTTAGTAATTTTGTACAAACAAATAAAAAAATAAAAAGTAAAATATAACAAAAATTTAATTATTATAATAATTGAAAATACTGTACATTTAAAATTTTTTTTATATACTTACTTGAAAAGAAGATTAAGAAGATCATTAGAAAATATTTATTGTAATGTAAAAAGTAGAAATAATAAAAAAATTAAATATAAATAAATCAGTTTGTAAATGATTTATATCTATACTTAATCAATCCCGAAACCAGATATCTTTGAGTAATTGGTCTAGGTTTATGATTTCCTTTTGTTTAAACGCGAGAGATTTTTCTATGAATTCTTTTACTGGCTCTGAACATCTCTTAAAATCCAATTCTCGGACGTAGGAAACATATTTAATTTTGAAAGGATGAGATCTTTCAATGCACGTGTAAATAAGACTTCCTAACATGATTACAATACTTTTATTTACATCATATGCCACTCTTTTCATATGCTCCATTACAATTGAAAATTCGTCTTTATCTTGAAAATGATCAATAATTTTAGGACAGATTCCATCATCATTGACCAATTGATTAAAATGCATTTCAACAGGAATGAGAAATGGATATTGTGAATTAGAAATGAATAAACTAGGTTTTGATTTATAAAAGCTTTTAATTGTTGGGCCAGAACACAAACGGCCTTGGAAAATGTTTAAATGGATCGGTAACACACATGCAAAACATAACATGCAAATTTAAACTCAAACCTATTAAAACATCAATTAAACCCTATCAAATATGAGAAAAAAGAGAATTACATATAAAATAATAAAAAAAAATAAATTAAAATAAAAACAAAATGCAACAAGATCCGCACGACACAAATACAAACATAACATGAAAACCCAACAGATTCGACCGAAATATGATAAATCAATAAAATTTCATGAAAATGAAATTTAAATCAAAGAATTTGAATTAGAAATAATTCAATAAAATATTTCAAATAAAAATTATCAAAATAAATGAAAAAATAATAAAAATAAAGATTAGAATACACTAGAAAATAACAAGGTCGAATTTTGTTTTACTAAATCAAAATTAACACGCGAGGTTAGGGACAGAAAATAGGTATAAATACCGATACATTTTCACATAAAATTTAACCATTTTTGAAACCATTTTTCAAACAAAAAAAAATTGTTTTAGCATTTTTTCAAACGTTAAATCTATTTTTAAGTGAGCAGAAGTTTTATTTGGAAACTCTCTCTCCACGTCCCGTCCTCGCAACCTCGATAGAGCTCTGCTTGGATGTCGGCGTGGGGGGAGATGTATTTTTATGATTTTATTGAATGATTTGGGTCAAGTAATTTGTATCTTGTTTTTAATATATTAATACATATTTATAATGTTTAAAATTAACTCGTTTTTCATAAAATCTAATTTGTTTTTCATAATTAATTTGTCGAAATTTTTCCGGTTCACAGCCAAGACACATCACAAGTCAGAAAAATAAACATACAATTCAGATTCGTGTAAGTGCGTGGAATATCGCCGATGATCTGTGCCCGTGAAGACCCTGCGTGCGGAACGCAGGGATTGGAACGTCAATATTATCCCGTATAGAAGAAAGGAGAAATAAGGAAGAGGTCTTTTGGCTTCTTCCTCGTTTCTCGTTTTCTTTAAAATCGACCTAAATTACTTCACACACGGCTCAAAATCACCACACCGAGTAGTCCAGTGGGCACTCATTAAATATAATATAAACACAATATGCGTTTTAAGGCCTATTAAAGGGAAAAGGTACGGGGAATAAATCAAATTGAAATCGCTGCTATGAAATGAAATAAATTAATCAATTTAACTTAACTATAAATTATAGATCTCTAATCGTTACCAAATATATATCGTTTCAACTCCTGGTAAAGTAAAGAATTTAATCAGAGATTAGACACGCCTTTTCAAACACCCCTATACAAAACGGGATCACCGCTATGTAATTAAAGGACTATTTTCTCGTAAATCTAAAATTGATATGAATTTAAAAGGGGAACCATAAATTAATGTTACTGTTAAATAGTTGTTAGCAAATTGGATAAATACATAACTGTAATGATTGAAACTAAATCACCCTGAACTTTCAGTAAAGTAGAGAATTTAATTAACCCCAAGCTAGAGTATATCCATCAGTATAGTTGGCAGACGCACCCTTGTTCGAACACCCTCAAAGGAACGACATCAATGATAATTAAAATTAACCATAACTTTCAAACTGTTACCATAATTCTAACCATTAAGCGATTATTGCGATCATACCACCTAAAACTGTCTTGTATCGAAAAATCATAAAGTAACCATCGAGATTTTGTTCGGTTAAAATTTAATCCAAATCATCGGAATAAGTGCTGAATTACCGCACCATTCATGCAACATTTATAGGATTTATGAAACCTGATCAATAAAAACAAGTTAATTTGAATAGAAAAATGAAGACCCATTGAATAGACAATTTTATTCCATTAAAGATTAATACCGCTTATCAAATCAATTTCTCCAAAAATTATACAAGATGCCTGAAATAATACAACTCCATTGAAATCCCTACAATCTCTACAAAATTATGCGAAATAAATTAATTAAATTACTAACCCCACTTGCGGATAAACAGTATCGACATAGAAATAATAACCCATCCGACAAATTAATCCGAAGGGATCAGAACAGCCCCAAACCAGGAATAAGTTTCCGACTTCGTTCCTACTCTATTGAGAAGCGACCTCCATCATCAACTAAAGAAAATTCGTTATAATAGGAAATAAGCGCATAAAAAGGACTTACTAGACAATATCGTAGAACAAACTCCGAATTATCACTAAATCACCAGAAAAGCGATCACTGTAAAATTTCACATATTCTGACGTCTACGATGAAAAGTCTAAATTAACTATACGCAAACCAATCACTCGACCAACGGATGTGGAATTTAATCTAAATATTTAAGTCGCCTTCTATTTTTCACCAAATAAACAATTCATCAGGATTAATCGATTTTCCGGCTATCAACAATCATTGTGTACAGACACCCCCGCTTCTGCATCTAAATAAAACCTAATATCGATACAAAGTTAGTTTGGATATTTTTTTTTCTGAAGATGAATGCACAACCAATCTCTGATGAAACGATGTCGGCGCATGGGATACCTAATGAAGAAGATACCGTGACGCAAGATAGGATAATGGAGAGTGAGATTATTATAAATTATATTTAACTTATGACTATAAATAAATTTTTTTTTATTTATTTTATCAATCGATCTCTACACCCAATTTATATTTATCATAGTCCCGTCGCCATTAACATAAGTTTTCCATTATTACTCCTCAAATAGCTTCCAAATCCCCGCTCGAGTGCAGTTAGTCCACTAGACCTCACAATTTCCCCCTAAAGTATTTATACGCCTCTCCATAGTAATATCAGTTATGTCATTATACTCTACATTTATTATTATTTCATTCAATTTAAAAATTTTCAGGAGCCTCGCACAGAAGGGTTAATCATAGCGCAAATGTAATGTTTAACGAAATAATCATTTTCGATCAATGAATTTTTGGGGATTTGAGTTTGTCCGATACCCAAAAAATGGGTAGTAAAGGGATTTATTGTCATTAAATTTTTATAAAAGAGAAAAACCACTAATTACAATGAAAGATTTGTCGTAGTCCTATTCCCAAAGGACGCTAAACTTCTATCCGAGAGTTAAGAAAGTATTTCGTTCCCAAATATTCCGACGGACACATTTTTTGCAATATTACTTACTTGATGTTCTAAAATAGCATGAACTAGTTAATTACAAGTATGAAAATGCACGATAATCATAGATATGTATAACGATAGCAACTCAAACAAACATTTGAAATGAACCAATTACTTTCACTATAGGATGTCCGCGAGAACAACTAAAAATTCCTCATATAATAGTAAAAGAAATAGGCTTAATTGACTGCAAGAGACCCATCATAATTATTTTCGGTCACTAAGATTAGCCATATTAATAATGTTCATTTCAGCAACTAATTCGACGGATCAGACGACAATTTCTCTCGCAGACCGATGGAGATGGGCCTGGGCTCAATACAGACAGGAGAAATGCCACGAGTTTCCCCCGTCAAAGTTTCTTGATAGAAACAATCTAGGGCAGGGAACGGCCGACCAATGGAGCCCGGCCGAAGAGATCTACCAACAGGCTCGGCGGCTGCTCACAAACCTGGAGACCCATCAGTGCCAAGTAAACCTGCAGGTAATCCGAGCTCGCCAGTATCTGGCGAACGTTGAAGAAGATTTGCTGGCGGGCCGGATCGCCGACAACTATTGGCATCCCCAACCAATCTCCCCGACCCAGGCCTCGCCAACCGTTACGACCCGAACCCGCAATACGAAGAGACCGACCATATCGATCTCGGGCTATACACCCGAGGAATGGGTGGCGAAAAGATTCCCATGAGTGGTTATAAACCAAATTTCGCTTGACGATTCATTTAAAACAATTGTTTCTTTTGATATTTTGATTTAGGTTGGATTGTTGATAAAAAAAATTAAATTTGTGAATGTTTTGTTTTTGTTGTTTTGTCTTCGCTTAATTAAGATTTTTATTATCAATTAATAATTTGCATTAATTTGTTTGAAATAAACCTAACGTTATATGGTTTCGCTATATCAGTAAACCACCCTTTAATTATTTTATCGTTATTAGCCATGGAACCCGCCCAATTGCTACAAAATGAACTATCCCGTGCCCAGCAATCCAACAAATCCCTATACGAGCAAATAATTCAGCTCACCAAGGAGGTGCAGCAGGTGAAATCTACCGGGGTGGACCCGGCAAAGCTCAAATCCATCCACCAACGCCTCACAGCTGCTCAAAAGGGTTGGGCTGAGGAACGCCAACTAAATCAGAATCTCCGGACGCAAATAAGGGGGCTGGAGGTCACCCTGGCTGCCAGTCGTGAAGGGGAAGCGGTGACTTACCCCCTCATCTTCGCCCCATCTTAGTTGGCGTACCGGGATTCAGTCAGCAATTCCACACTAGCAGTGACTCCATCAGCAGTGCCGCCAAGCAATCACCGGCCGGGACGCAAGGAACGCGCCCGACGCAGAGCTGCACGTCTGACAAGCCAATTGAACTAAAGTGTCCAGTACCGTTCTAACACCGAATTACCTTACAGATATTGTACATTTTTAATCGTTTTTTCTTGTTTTATTAAATAAAATTGTAATTATTGTTAAACTAATCTAAAGTAGCAGGTTACAAGATATGAATAATATTGAATTGTTGTCGAAAAGTTGTGAGTATTCACACCGCGTCACCGGAACATCGTTCTATTTCTACCGATCAACATGAGTCTGATCTTGAACTTTCTCACACAGGGGACATGGTAAAGCGAGCATAGGTCTTCCATCGACAGCTCGTTGAACCCGAGGGTTGTCCGAGCAATTACAGTATTAGTAATAGTGCTCACTTTTTGCGGACAATCCACCCACTCGAACACATTTCCAACGTTGCCTAGCAACGGGTGCCGAGTGGTAGTCAAAGTAATATTTATATGACGTTACCGGGGCAACAATAAGATGGTTTTTAAACAAATAGCGAAATCCAGGAACCCACCATAATAAATACAGTTTTGTTTGTTAGATTGTACTTGCAAGATAAATCTAATAATTAATTTATATTTATTATAAATATGTATATTAATTTTATTATGTTTTATATTAAATGGTATGTGCATGATTGCTGTATGTTGACATCGCTCAGAATATGAAAATTCATAATTAAAATTCTACAAGTTTTATTTAAAATGTGTGTTTAAATAACATATAGTGTGGAAAATCTTTTAAATCTTTTTAATATTGGTAATGAATAGAAATAAGAATTTAAGTAACCGTTATATGCCGACCACGAAAAATGCTTCAATTTTTCAAGCCACCAGAAAAGTTCAATGTTGGTAATGATACAGAAAAATTCTTGGAGGAAGCAGTCAAATTCTTTGAATTAACGCAGGCAGTCGAGGAACATCATGGGATTTTTATTAAAGCTGTTTTGTCTATTGAATCTACAAGAAAATACGAAGCAACAAATAATGAAGAAAATTATAAGATTAGAATGCAAACCGCAGTCTTTAAACCGTCTAACTTAGCAAATGATTTAAATGCTGCTTTAGCATACAGAAGACGATCAGATTCAGCAAACGATTTTTTCAGAAAAATAGAAAATTATGCCAAGAATATTCTGAGGCATAATTTAAATGAAGAAGATTTAAAGATATTTTTATTCAAAATGCACTAGAAGATCCAGATGTTAAAAAAGATATCAAAATGCTAGATTTAAAAACTGTTGATAAAGTCAAAGAAAGAATTATTAAATATGATGAAGTAAAACGAGAAATAGAAACAGAAAATATCGCCGCTATTCAACGTAAAAATCAATTAAAATGTTATGCAAAAGCCTCAAAAATGGGACCGAATCAATACTGGGACCAAAATAGATCACTGAATAACCAATATAATAACGGTTTCAATCTTAGACGTTCAAATTTTAATAGAAGATTTCCGGAAGCATATAACCACAATAGGAGAAAAAAAAGTGGAAGATCAGGTTATAGATATGACAATTATTCACAAAATCAAAATGAATTTCAAAATAGAAGAATCCCAGGAGCAATTAACCAGCCAAAAAGATATTGGGATATAGAGAGACAGGACATATTCGAGCTAATTGTCCAAATGTTACTTGCAACCATTGTAAAAAAGTGGTCATTTCAAATATCAATGCTACGAGATGAATCAAAAGATTAGATATCCGAATAACAGATATTTAGCAGCAGTTGGAGAAGATTTCGATCAGTCGATCAAAGATGAAAACCAAAACGAATACGCACTATCATTAGGAGAGGTGATTTGGGCAATCCATTGATTGTAAGTAATATTTTGAGTGATGATTGTATGGAGTTGAATGATTGTGATTGCATCGATGATTTTAATTTATTTGATTTAAATTTTAATTTAAAATATACTAATAATTGTAATAATATAATATATAATACTGATAAAATAGATAACTTGAAAAAATATACATTTGTTATGGAAATAGTCATACCTTCAGTCACCAACCCACGTTAAAATACTCGATTTAAAATGCAATCCGAAATTTGTGAATTAGATAGGAAGATGAATTTTATTAGTTACGACTATATGGGTGGTAGACCGAGTGTTGAAATTGAGATAAACAGCATAAAAACTAGATGTATGCTGGATATAAGTGCTAAAATTAGTGTAATTGAATATGATGTTATAGACAAATTAGCAAAACTAAAAATAGTAAAAACCCTTTTGGAATTGAAATGTGCAAATGAAAGCGAGATAACAGTGTTGGGAATAACTTTGTTGGGGTTATAAGAAAACAAGAATAAAAATAATAAAATTTTAAAATTATCAAAATCAATCAAGTAAATAAAAATTTTGAAAAAAGTAAAAATCAATATTTTTCGGGGGGAAAAGTGGTAACCGGTGGCAAATTTAATTTTGAAGTAGAATAAAAATACTATTAGATTGAGATAAGGTATATTAAAGGCTCGGGAGGCCAAAAACTAATATATTAAATTATTTACCGACGAACACATTAATCAAGGGCCACCGAGCTGAATGTGAGCCTAATGGGTTTCCGGGATAAGTAAAATGGGCAATAAACTTTCCGAACTGCAAAAATTGTTACCCTAGCACTAATCCAAGTTAATGGTAACACAAAATTATAAAAGGAACTGACAACAAAATGAGTTGCAAGTTGGTCGAGGAGAAAATTCTAACAAGTTGGAGAAACGAGTTGAAAGCAGTAAACAGATAAAGAAGTTAATCAGATTGCAGTGACTTATTTAGTGATACTTTTAGTGACTTATTTAGTAAATATTTGTGAATAAAGATTTCTTTGTTTGGATTTTGTCTTATTGCTCATTGAACACGAGGAGTCGGATTGAGAGACCTATCCATCGACGAATATTTAATATCCCAACAGCTTTATTACGTATAAAAATTGGAAATTAAGTAAAAGAAGTACAATTTAATATTACTAAAAGAGTAAAGCCAAAAGTCATAAGGAGTATAAATTTATTAAAAGAGTTTAGTATTTATCTAAAAATGAGTATATATAGAAATATTAGAAGATATTTTAGATAAAGATATTAAAAGACTTTTGATAGATAACGAGTGCATATTTATGAAACAGAAATGGGATATCGGTAAGACGTCTCTGATAAAACACGACATTATAGCAATTAATCCAAGACGACAATCAGTGCATTTAATAAGTAAAATTGATTAAGATATCATAGAAATGGAAAAGAATGGAATTATAGAAAAGTGTGAGTCGCCATGGAATTCATCTTTAGTTTGTGTTAAGAAAAAATGAAAAGATGATATTTGAATTTGTTTGGATTTTAGAGCTCTCAATTTCGTAGCTAATAAACCAATATTTCCAATACCCAGTACTAATGAAATGATGGATATTTTGAATGATTCCAAATATTTTACGACACTAGATTTAGGTAATATTATTAAGTAGAATTAGAGGAAGAGTCTAAATTAAAAACAGCGTTTGCGACAAAGAATGAAAAATATTGCTTAAAGAGAATGGCTTTTGGAATTGCTGCTGCTATAGCAACGTTTCAAAAACTGATGAATAAAGTATTAGGCACTCTAAATTGGATGGAAGCTGTAGTTTATTTAGATGATATATTTATTTTTTCTCGAAGTAAATAAGAGCATTTAAAACTAATAATAAAGGTGTTTGAAAAAATTAAAGAAGCAGGATTAAAATTAAGTAAAGAGAAGAAACAAAGTTCCTGGGGCATATTATAAATAAAGATGGCATTCAAACAGAAATTAATAAAATAGAGGCAATAAAAAAATATGAAAGACCGAAATGTATAAAAAAACTACGAAGTTGTTTAGGTCTGACAAACTACTATCGGAGTTTTAAAAATTATACAGAATACGCAAATCCACTGGAAATACTTTGTGGAAATAACAGTAACAAATTAATATGGACTGATATTTGTGAATCAGCATTTCAGAGTCTTATAGAAAAATTAATGAAAGCACCAATCTTAGCGTACCCTGATTTCTCCAAAGAATTTATATTGGATACTGATGCCAGTTTTAATCGGATCGCAGCAATATTTTCCCAAGAAGATAAAAATGGAAATGAAAATGTAATTGCCTATGATTCTCATGCAATGAATGCTCATGAGTTGGGATACTGTATTACAAGAAAGGAGCTGCTTGCAATTTATTTTTTAACATTGTATTTTAAACACTACATATACGGGAAAAGGTTCCGTCTTCGAACAGATCATAAAGCAATTACGTTTATCTTAAAGACTAAGAAACCTATAACACCACAATTTCAAACTTGGATTAATCACTTAAGCAGTTTGAATATGAAACTCGAATTCAGAACAAGCGAACTACATGCAAATGCCGACGCAATTTCTCGAAAAGATTGTGATACGTGTTTTCAATGCCAGACAATACATGAAGATCCGAAGAAAGGGAGGTTGAAAACAAGAATATTGGCATTGATGATTGGAAATCGTGGCAAGAAATGGCAAGAAAATTCAGCAGAGATTAATGAAATAAAGAACCAAATCAAAAATAAAGAAAAGACAAATTTCAAAATAGTAGATGAAATAGTTAAAACAAAAAACAATAAAATCTGGATTCCAAAGGAAAACAACGTAGAATTTATAAATTAAACACATCAGAAATTATGTCATGCAGGAGTAAAGAAAGTTAAAAATTATGTATCTTCTAATTTTGATATGAGAAATAAGAATGAACAAATTGAAAATGTAATACAGAGTTGTATAAACTGTCAAAGGAGAAAAACAATCAGAACATGCACCAAAGAGACAATAATGTAGCATAAAATCCTATCGTTATTTGAAACGATACTAGTTGATTTCTGCGGTCCATTTAAAACTACAATCAATGGCAAGAAATATATATTAGCGATTATGGATTTGGTCAGTAGATATATTTCGTTAAATGCAGTGTCAACACAAGATGAAAATACGACTGCAAATATATTAAGAAATAATTGAATTTTACGATTTGGTGCGCCAAGACTAATGCAATGTGATAGAAGCAAAACATTTGAATCCAATCTAATAAAATCTTTGGCAGAAAAACATAAAATGAAAATAGAATATTCGACTTCATATCATCACTCGGCAAATGAATGATTGAACGACAATTTAGGACGATTAGAGATGCAATTCAGATATCTATGAAAGACAGTGTATATAGAAATTGGGCTGATTTACTTCCCAAAGTAGAGTTTTCATTAAATTATACTAAGCAGAGTAAAGTAGGGTATAGTTCAGCTGAAATTGTGTATGGTAAAAAATAATTTAGAGAATGGACACTAGTCGGGAATGAATATATAGAAATATAAAAAGAGGAAAGACAAATCAAAAAATCAAGAGATGAAAAATAATGAAAACAAAATTATTTACAAAAATGAAGCACGAACAAATCGAGAATTCGATATTGGAGATAAGGTTTTGGTAATGAAAGACATACATACAAAAGAAGATGACAGATATGAGGGTCCAGTGAGACATGATAGAAGTTACGTCAAAAAAATGAATAATGGAAGAAATGTTACAAGAAATTTCGAGTGGTTGAGAGAATTCAAAGGTATGGGTAAAAAATGTTTTTATTATGGGGGGTGTGACATAAATCTAATAATTAATTTATATTTATTATAAATATGTATATTAATTTTTATTATATCATATACTCCCTCTTTTCCGAAACAATGTTTACATTTGAAATAAATTTTTCCGATTATCAATGTTTTTGGTCAACTTTAAATTTTATTAATTTATATAGATAGATAATGATCTAGTATGAATAGATTGACAAAAATTTCCATGATTATAGGTTTTTTTATTGTTAAAATGAATACAGAAAATTTACATTCAACTTATCACTTATCTTATGAAGAAAGAAGTTTAATTTTTCAAGATTTTTTAATGAATATGTCCAGCAGAATTCCTCCCAAACTGAAGCATTGAACCATAAATGACATTTTTGCTAAGTACAACGTATCGAGAGCTACAATTTCGAAACTTTGGAGAAATGCTTCCGAACAACTTCGAACAGATGAAATAGTTATGGATTCATCATCAATGAGGATAAATTGTGGACAAAAAAGGAAAAACTATGATGATAAATAAAACGATATCAAGAAAATTCCATTAAACCGGCAAGGAACGCTTCGAAGTTTATCATGTGCCAGTGGTATTCCAAAAACAACATTATTCAGGAATTTGGAGGAGTTTAAACAATTTAGACGGGTTTCATCTACAGTTAAGCCATTACTAACAGATAGAAATAAAATTGAACGCCTGACATTTTGTCTGTCCTATATAAAAACAGATGGATGCTTCGATAATTTTTTCAATCATTTTCATATTGATGAAAAATGGTTTTATCTTTCGAAAGTTAAGCGCGGCGATTACTTGACCATGGATGAAGAGATTCCTCATAGAACATGTCAAAGCAAAAGATTCATAACAAAGATGATGTTTTTGGCAGCAGTTGCTAGGCCTCGATGTGATATTGGCTCAGAGAATTATTTTGATGGCAAGATTGGCATCTGGCTATTTGTTTATAAAAAAGAAGCCAAAAGAAATATCAAGAACCGAATGAAGGGTACTTACGTCACTAAAAATATTGAATCAATTAATTAGAAGGAATATAAAAAAATGATTAAGCAAAATGTGTTTCCAATGATCAGAGCAAAGTTTCCTAGATCAAATGATAACATCTACGTTCAGCAAGATAATGCAAAGCCGCATTTCAATGAAGACGATCCAGATATGCTCAAAGAAGGATCAATAGATGGGTTTTCTATTATGTTTAAAAATCAACCACCTAATAGTCCCGACATGAACGTAATATATCTTGGATTCTTCAATGCCATTCAATCCATTCAGCATCAACATTCTCCGAAGACCATTGATAAATTGATTAGCTGTGTGATTAATGCCTTTGATGAGCTACACCCAGATAAACTGGATAATGTATTTTTAACACTCCAGCAGTGCATGGAGGAGACAATGCTTGCAAATGGGGTAAAAAGGGTTGCCGCATATTAGCAAAGCAAAGCTCCGCAATAATGGTACTCTACCAGTATCCCTAACTTGTAAACCAGAAGCGATTCTTACGGCTTGCCAAAATATTGATGAACAGACCTTATAAAATTGAATCCTCCCTCCTTGTCACGAATAAAATGTTTTATCTAATAAATATTAACATTTTTTACAATAATTATTATGACTGTTTGTTAATAATACTATAAAATGAAAACATTATTTAGGAACAGAGGGAGTATTAAATAGTATGTGTATGATTGCTGTATGTTGACATCGTTCAGAATATGAAAATGCATAATTAAAATTCTACAAGTTTTATATAAAAAGTGTGTTTGGAAAATCTTTTGAATATTGTTAATGAATAGAAATAAGAATTTAAGTAACTTTAATAGTACTTATAATTATTTTCAGCAATGCAAACTATAATTTTATTCGAAGAATGCTGAGTTTCAATATACTTATAATAAAAGTAATTATTAATCATAGTAATTTATTGTAAATTTAGTAAAACATATCGACAATTTATAGTTAGGGTACGAGCTAATGAAAATAAGTAACTTTCATCGTCTAAACACATTAAATATTGATTTGAATGAGAACAAAAAACATTAGGTAGGTTGATGGTTGATAACCGAAAAAAGTATGACAACGAATTTTTCTAACAATATATAAAAACAAAATTGAAAATAAATAGCATTTATTAGTGATAGTTAACTTATCACAACTCAAATTTTCTCTATAGATTTCTCAAAGTCCATTTAATATGCTTCTTCATTCGCTTCATGCAAATATTGCTTTTATTGGCGCAAAAGGGTTGCTTACCAATAATCAGGAGTTTGTGGTCAATTGAACCCAAATGTTTGAATAGAATTGCATTCAAGTCAATGCCTGTTTTCATCAAACTTCTAAACGGAATAATTTCTGGAGTTTTGTATTGAAAAATTTATTGAAAAAGTCAAATACATTATATATAAATAATAAAAAAATAAAAGCTCTGGTGGGTTACGGGGTTTTTGCCATTTCTTTAAACCACCTTATTGTTGCCCCGGTAACGCCATACAAATATTACTTCGACTACCACTCGGCACCCGTTGCTAGGCAACGTTGGAAATGTGTTCGAGTGGGTGGATTGTCCGCAAAAAGTGAGCATTATTACTAATACTGTAATTGCTCGGACAACCCTCGGGTTCAACGAGCTGTCGTTAGAAGACCTATGCTCGCTTTATTCTGTCCCCTGTGTGTAAATTCAAAATTCATGCTGACCAGTAGGAGAAGAACACTATTTCGACGACACCGTGGGAGTATTCACGACTTTCCGACGACCATTCCATTTATAATCATATCGGGAACATACTATTTTGGATTTAATCACAATTACGATTCTATTTATTAAAAATAAGAAAAATAATCAATATGTCATGTCGGTCATTTAAAGCGCTTTGTCCAGTAGACGTGCGGCTCTGCGGCGGGCACGTTCTTTGCGTCCCTGCCGGTGACTGCTTGATGGGACTGTTGACGAATTTTTGGCCGGTGTGGAATTGTGGATCTGATTCTGGTTGGGCAACTGGGATGGGGCAAAGATAAGCGGGTAAGTTACCGCTTGCCCCTCCCGACTTGCAGCCAGGGCGACTTCCAGCCCTCGGATTTGTATCCGGAGACTCCGATTCAATTGACGCTCTTCCGCCCAACCCTTTTGAGCAGCTGTTAGGCGTTGGTGGATGGCTTTGAGTTTAGCTGGATCTACCCAGGTAGATTTCACTTGTTGCACTTCCCTGGTGAGTTAAATTATTTGTTCGTAGAGGGATTTGTTGGCCTGCTGGACTCGGGATAATTCCTGGTGCAATAATTGAGTGGGTTCCATGGCTAATACAAATAAGGTTAAGTATGGTGATTTAAGACAAGGGTGTGATCGCGCCATATTAGCGTTACTTCAAACAAAATTCGTATAACAATGGAATAATGACAAATTTTGATCAGGCAGAAAACAAAACAAGGACAATTTACAAATGTTAGTCTTAAATATCAATGAACAAACAATAACATAAAATCACAATTCACCAATTTAGTTTTAATTATCCATAAACAAATAATAAATTAAAATCACATCGTCACCAATTGCAAGGTGGATTTCTTTAGTGGAATCGGCTCGCTACCCACTCTTCGGGTGTGTAGCCTGAGATCGACATCGTTGGTCTTTTGGTATTGCGGGTTCGGGCCGCATTGGTTGGTGGAATCTGGTCCGGGGAGATCTGGTGGGGGTGCCAGTAGGAGTCCGCGATATTACCCGCCAGCAAATCTTCTTCTACATTCGCCAGATGATGGCGAGCTCGGGTCACCTGCAAATCCGTGTCTCGTTGTTGTGCCACCAGATTCTCCAATTATTGCCAGGCCTGTTGATAAATCTCCTCTGACGGGCTCCATTGGGTGGACGTCCCCATTCTCAAATTATCCCGGTCGAGGAATTTCGACGGAGGGAAATCGGGACATTTTTCTTGCCGGTATTGGGCCCAAGCCCATCTCCAGCGATCTGCGAGAGAAATTGTGGAGTTGACGGCTAAAAGTAAATATCATTAACGTGAGTATCCGCCTATGGGGGCGCCTTCATAAATCAATTATGTTTATTATCCCGCCACTTTGCTCTGGTGCATGTGTAATACGATATCCAATATTGGTCCGCGAATCATTAATTCCATTAAATAGTTTATGCGCAACAAAAATTTATTACTCCATTATATTTTCTAGATCGTCTTTTACTGTCTCCTGTCTAAGTAGCAAATTATGAGGTATCGAATGGGAACCTCAAATTTAAGCGTAGGCTCCTTCACGAGTTTTTTCGCGGCTTGTTGGTCAAAAATTCCTATCTCCTTCCGCGTCCTTACTGCCATCATCTTAAAAATCTGGGAATATTATGAAGATCAAATAGATTCGAACTTTAATTTGGACGTGGGGTCGGTAGTTCCCAGCTTTCTATTCTGCTAACAACTCAAAAAATTTGTTTGCGGCTAAGGGGACATTGTTTCGTCATTTACCAACTGCGGTTCAGGTGATTTAATTAATTATGTTAAATAGACCAATTATTATACGTTATAAATAAAACCGTTTAACGATATTAGGATAAGGAAAATAAATAACATGAACAAATAAATTTATCGAAATAAATTACCAGTAGTTGCAGGGGTCAATTCCCCTGATACTTCTCCTTCCGAGGTCATTCCCGATTTCATCGTTATTTCGTCCGAATTTATCGAAAATTCCATGATCATAAAATAAACTTTCCAAGTGGATTTAATAAGAACAATCGATTTATTTCGGAGAATCTCAGAACGCTGAAAATGTTTATGTTAATATCTACCAGTCGATTGTCGTATTGTGATATTTATATTAATGTCACTATTCGTATGAGGGTTGTGTATCCTGCCGGAAATGTCGAAAGTCTACTGGTGGATCGGCAAATACGATTATTGTAGGAACTCTCTAATGGTCAATGGTCGACTATTCAACACTTCATAACTATTGATTTTCAGCGATTATTGATAATTTGGAATTCCATCTCGTTATGCGATTGGGTAAGCTCTTTTTCTTATAAATTTTCCTCACGTTAACAATTCTTTCCAGATCATGTTGTATGTCTCTGTTTATCATGCCGGGAGTGGATTTAGAAAACAATTCGTATTTATATTATCTAGATTAATTGGAATTAATTTACCGGGTGTATTGTGCTAGGTATCAGTGCTACATATTCTATAAGTGGGGTTAGTGCTTTAATTAATTTATTTTCGTACAATTTTGTTGAAGTTATAGGAGTTCGTGGGTTCTATTATTACAAGCATCTTACGCGAATTTCGGAGGGAGTATTTTGATTTATGATATGAACGTTTAGTGGAATAAATTGATCTGCTCGACGAGTTTTTATTGCTTTACCTTACTTAACTGAACCCAATGATGTTTATTTTGTTTCTACAATTACGTTTTAATCAAATTCAATTATTAACGATGTTATTGTATGAGGTTATTCGGAAGAATGCGTTTACTCGCCATACTGGGGAATGTACTTTGACTTGGAGTTAGTCTACTTTACTGAAAAATTTGGGTGAGTTGGGTTCAATTATTAAAATTATGTATTTATCGGGTTTATCAACAATTATTTAATTAATTTGTGATGCCCCTTTTTAAGTTCATACTAATTATCAGTTTATGAGAAAAATAATCATTTAATTACATGGCGGCGTCGTGTCGAACTCGATTTTTACTTTACTAGGAGTCTGAAACGATTTATTTAATAATGGTTATAAATCTACAAATTTAGGGTTCAATCGAATTTATCAATTTATTCCATTTCAGATTAACAATTTTAATTTATCTCATATCAACGATTTGATTTTATTTCATAACAACGAATTCATGTTAATTTATCCATATCCCTTTAATAAGCCTTAGGCGCATATTATGTTCATATTATATTTAATGAGTGCCCACTGGACTACTCGATGTAATGATTTTGAGCCGTATGTAGAATAATTTAGGTCGAATTTACAGAAATGAGAAACGAGGAAGTAGCCAAAAGACTCCTTCCTTATTTCTCCTTTCTTCTATACGGAATAATATTGACGTTCCAACCCCTGCGTTCCGCACGCCGGGTCTTCACGGGTACAGATCATTGGCGATATTCCACGCACTTACACGAGCCTGAATTGTATATTGATTTTTCTAACTTGCGATGTGTTTTGGCTGTGGGCCGGAAAAATTTCGACAAATAGATTAATTAATTTTATGAAAAACGAATTTTAACATTATAAATATTCATTAATATATATTAAAAGCAAAATACAAAATTACTTGACCATAACAATCCATTCCATTAAAAATCATTCATAAGAATACATCTCCCCCCACGCCGACATCCAAGCAGAGCTCTACCGAGGTTGGAAGGATGTGACTTGGAGAGAGAGTTCCAAAATAAAACTACTTCTCACCTAAAAATTCAAATAGATTTACAAGAATTCAAAATTGGTTTGAAAAAATGGTTTTGAAAATAACTAAGATTTTATTTTTTCAAAATTGGATTTTTGGTTAAATTTTATGTGAAAATGCATCGGTATTTATACCTATTTTCTGTCCCTAACCTCGCATGTTAATTTTGATGTAGTAAAACAAAATTCGACCTTGTTATTTTCTAGTGTATTCTATTCTTTATTTCTATTATTTTTTAATTTATTTTAATAATTTTTTATTTAGAATCTTTATTGAATTATTTCTAATTCAAATTCTTTGATTTAAATTTCATTTTCATGAACTTTTATTAATCTATCAAATTTTGTCGAATTTGTTGGGTTTTCATGTTATGTTTGTGTTTGTATCGTGCGGATCTTGTTGCATTTTGTTATTATTTTTATTTATTTTTATGTTTATTATTTTATATGTAATTATCTTTTTCTCATATTTTGTTAGGTTTAATTGATGTTTTAATAGGTTTATTTTAAATTTGCATGTTGTGTTTGCATGTGTGTTACCGATTCATTTAAACATTTACCAAGGCCGTATGTGTTCTGGCCCAACAGCTCTAATAAATATCAAAATATTAAAACAAAATTTTTATTTATTGTAATTAATGAAAAACTGTACAGAACATTTAAAAATGATTTTTATATACTTATTTCAGGAAACGATGTAAGATCATTAGAAAATAATTATAATCATATAAAAAGTTGAAATAATAACAATAATAATCAAATATAAAATAAATAGTAGGTCATTAGTTTTTGGTATAGCTTTATCTTTTATAAATATTTTTATGCAATCCCGAAACCAGATATCTTTGCGTAATTGGTCTAGCTTTATAATTTCCTTTTGTTCGTATGCCAGACATTTTTCTATTAATTCTTTTACTGGATTTGAACATCTCTTAAAATCCAATTCTCGGATGTAGGAACCATATTTAATTTTGAAAGGAGGAGATCTTACAATGCACATGTAAATAAGACTTCCTAACATGATTACAATACTTTTATTTACATCATATGTCACTCTTTTCAAAACTTCTGGATTACAATATCCGATAGTTCCACATAACCTCTTTGATTTGGGATATTTATCCTCAATATCGTAAAGTGCATCCTCGTAATCAAGAATCTTTACTTGGTATGTTGATTTATTAACCATAATATTTTGAGGTTTGATATCCATGTGATAAATGCCTTTTGCTGCTAATTTTTCTATGGCAATTATTACATTGTATACAATTTTCTTGATACATGCTTCACTGCGTTGCTCTATTGAAACGTATTTAAATAATTCAACCCATTCACAATTCAAATGTTCCATTACAATTGAAAATTCGTCTTTATCTTGAAAATGATCAATAATTTTAGGACATATTCCATCATCATTGATCAATTGATTAAAATGCATTTCAACAGGAATGAGAAATGAATATTTTGAATTAGAAATGAATAAACTAGGTTTTGATTTATAAAAGCTTTTAATAACTACAGTTTTGTTTGTTAGATTGTTCTTATAATTATTTTCAGCAATGTAAACTATACTTTTATCCGACGATTGCAGAGTTTTAATATACTTATAATAAAAAGAATTATTAATCATGGTAATTTATTGTTTCAAGGATGTCTTTTTTAATTTTTAAATAGTAAGATATTTTCAATATTAATTATTTGTTTCTATTATAATTGGTTTAAATTAATAAAAAATATTTATTATTTGTTGTATGTTCTACTTTCATCTTTATCAATTTAAATATCGCAGAAACTTTCTTTCTGCAAATATTTAAATAAAACAGATTTCTTACTGTGTCTTATTCACTATAGTATACACATAATTTTCAGTATAAATATCAATTAATTATATAATTTTATATAATATTGTCTAACAGTTGTAAGTTTGAATAACTTTATAAAGATTTAGTTTAGAAAGAATGATAATGATGAAAACAGGCATTGACTTGAATGCAATTCTATTCAAACATTTGGGTTCAATTGACCACAAACTCCTGATTATTGGTAAGCAACCCTTTTGCGCCAATAAAAGCAATATTTGCATGAAGCGAATGAAGAAGCATATTAAATGGACTTTGAGAAATCTATAGAGAAAATTTGAGTTGTGATAAGTTAACTATCACTAATAAATGCTATTTATTTTCAATTTTGTTTTTATATATTGTTAGAAAAATTCGTTGTCATACTTTTTTCGGTTATCAACCATCAACCTACCTAATGTTTTTTGTTCTCATTCAAATCAATATTTAATGTGTTTAGACGATGAAAGTTACTTATTTTCATTAGCTCGTACCCTAACTATAAATTGTCGATATGTTTTACTAAATTTACAATAAATTACTATGATTAATAATTACTTTTATTATAAGTATATTGAAACTCAGCATTCTTCGAATAAAATTATAGTTTGCATTGCTGAAAATAATTATAAGTACTATTAAAGTTACTTAAATTCTTATTTCTATTCATTAACAATATTCAAAAGATTTTCCAAACTCAATATTATTTAAACACACTTATTATATAAAACTTGTAGACTTTTAATTATGCATTTTCATATTCTGAACGATGTCAACATGCAGCAATCATACACATATAATTTAATATATGACATAATAAAATTAATATACATATTTATAATAAATATAAATTAATTATTAGATTTATGTCACACCCCCCATAATAAAAACATT
This sequence comes from Schmidtea mediterranea, assembly GCA_022537955.1. Classification (NCBI taxonomy): domain Eukaryota; kingdom Metazoa; phylum Platyhelminthes; order Tricladida; family Dugesiidae; genus Schmidtea; species Schmidtea mediterranea. Next base: position 26,371,092 of record CM039680.1, on the reverse strand, counting down.
TTTTACCCATACCTTTGAATTCTCTCAACCACTCGAAATTTCTTGTAACATTTCTTCCATTATTCATTTTTTTGACGTAACTTCTATCATGTCTCACTGGACCCTCATATCTGTCATCTTCTTTTGTATGTATGTCTTTCATTACCAAAACCTTATCTCCAATATCGAATTCTCGATTTGTTCGTGCTTCATTTTTGTAAATAATTTTGTTTTCATTATTTTTCATCTCTTGATTTTTGATTTGTCTTTCCTCTTTTTATATTTCTATATATTCATTCCCGACTAGTGTCCATTCTCTAAATTATTTTTTACCATACACAATTTCAGCTGAACTATACCCTACTTTACTCTGCTTAGTATAATTTAATGAAAACTCTACTTTGGGAAGTAAATCAGCCCAATTTCTATATACACTGTCTTTCATAGATATCTGAATTGCATCTCTAATCGTCCTAAATTGTCGTTCAATCATTCATTTGCCGAGTGATGATATGAAGTCGAATATTCTATTTTCATTTTATGTTTTTCTGCCAAAGATTTTATTAGATTGGATTCAAATGTTTTGCTTCTATCACATTGCATTAGTCTTGGCGCACCAAATCGTAAAATTCAATTATTTCTTAATATATTTGCAGTCGTATTTTCATCTTGTGTTGACACTGCATTTAACAAAATATAATTTAGAGTGCCTAATACTTTATTCATCAGTTTTTGAAACGTTGCTATAGCAGCAGCAATTCCAAAAGCCATTCTCTTGAAGCAATATTTTTCATTCTTTGTCGCAAACGCTGTTTTTAATTTAGACTCTTCCTCTAATTCTACTTAATAATATTACCTAAATCTAGTGTCGTAAAATATTTGGAATCATTCAAAATATCCATCATTTCATTAGTACTGGGTATTGGAAATATTGGTTTATTAGCTACGAAATTGAGAGCCCTAAAATCCAAACAAATTCAAATATCATCTTTTCATTTTTTCTTAACACAAACTAAAGATGAATTCCATGACGACTCACACTTTTCTATAATTCCATTCTTTTCCATTTCTATGATATCTTAATCAATTTTACTTATTAAATGCACTGATTGTCGTCTTGGATTAATTGCTATAATGTCGTGTTTTATCAGAGACGTCTTACCGATATCCCATTTCTGTTTCATAAATATGCACTCGTTATCTATCAAAAGTCTTTTAATATCTTTATCTAAAATATCTTCTAATATTTCTATATATACTCATTTTTAGATAAATACTAAACTCTTTTAATAAATTTATACTCCTTATGACTTTTGGCTTTACTCTTTTAGTAATATTAAATTGTACTTCTTTTACTTAATTTCCAATTTTTATACGTAATAAAGCTGTTGGGATATTAAATATTCGTCGATGGATAGGTCTCTCAATCCGACTCCTCGTGTTCAATGAGCAATAAGACAAAATCCAAACAAAGAAATCTTTATTCACAAATATTTACTAAATAAGTCACTAAAAGTATCACTAAATAAGTCACTGCAATCTGATTAACTTCTTTATCTGTTTACTGCTTTCAACTCGTTTCTCCAACTTGTTAGAATTTTCTCCTCGACCAACTGCAACTCATTTTGTTGTCAGTTCCTTTTATAATTTTGTGTTGCCATTAATTTGGATTAATACGCTCTTCCCTGATTTTATTGTGTTTACTACGACCGATGTTTCCGCTGGGCGCAGTACAGTTTCTCAACCTGCGAAACCGGACCTGTGCACGATGGCCAAACCCGACGCGATCACTAAGGGATCTAGATAGCCGAACAGCGCTTATACCAGCTAAACTGATCTAGCTTAAAGCGCCACCATTCGACCTCTATAACTTCTAATACATATATAGAATTTATAACGGTGGACTTGCTAGTGACACTAATTAATGTCGTGACTATCAGGAGCAAAATTATTATAAGATTTACTTAAAAATTTTAAATGAAATTCATATACTAAAATATATTAAAATACAAAATACAACGCAAACTTTCCTACTTGAAAATTTTGATTGAAACAAAGGTCATAAAAGTGAAAATTAGGTTTTAGAAAAAGTTAAAAATAATGAAATTAGTCACTGCTTATATAAGTATTTTGTGTATGGGTGCGACCAATAGGTGATTTTTTGCTCTTTTTGAGGGTTTTTAATGATTTTAATAAATTTTAATAAACGTTTTGGTATATTGTTTGTATTTTTCTGATTTTAATTTATATTTTTATGTCATTATTCTTTTTGACCATTAAAATTTAGTTTCTTAGTCGCCGCTTCCTCCTGTGTTTTTTTCTAAACCTTTCACCAAACTGCAATTTCTAATCAACACATTCTCATGAAATTAATACTAGTTTTATACAATTAAAAATTAACAGATAAAATGTCAATTTACAGAAATCAAGCAGGCATCACTTAAGGCGATGAGATGTATATACGTAAAACTGTTACTGTCAATTTATTTATTTACACACACATATTCTAATCTGGTTATGCAAGAAAATGTCGATCGCTATTCGAAGTTAATGTCGATAACTTGGACCTGGAACGTCGTCCTGGTTGGTTTGTCTGAATTGATGTTCGATGAGTTGAATTTGGTTGGGGATTACTGAGCCATCTAGCTATTGAAAGTTCTGGTTGACAGGTTTAATGAAACGAATTGTCTTGGATATTTTGAGGGTTCGAATTAGATTTGTCGATGTGGATGGAGAGTAAGAAAATGATGACTTTGAACCACGAATTCGTTTACAAACACTTATTATTTTATACACTTTTATATACAATTTTGTTTGCGCTTATTTTATTTTCTGGGTCCATCTCGCTTTGATCATTTAGGGTTGGGCTATGCATCAACACTAATTCCGCTCTTATTAACCGACTTCTATTTCGGATATCGTGACAATATACTTTTCCTTTTCCTTCAATATTATTCTCAACTTTTTATTGTTCTCGGTTAACACTCGCGCTTGTTCATTTAGTTTTTGCATTTTATTATTTGGCTTTATCGCATATCTTTCGAGCCCTTGATAAGCCCGGTTTAGTTTTTTTATTCTTTGATATTTCCTTTGGATTCGTTTTGTTTCTGTTCTCCTGTGGTCTTCCAGTACGTTTCTTATCTGATTAGCGGCTAGTTCATTTTTTAATTAGTCCACTTTTTCTTTCCATCCATTGCTCACTTCGATTTTTTGTCTCAGCCACTCGTTTTCCTCTTCTGCTTCTTTGCGTTGCTTACTTAGAATAAAAAATTCCTCTTTGTAAGTTTTTATTAAATTTTTTGACTGTAACCACTGATTCGTAACTCTGTCCATTTCTTGGATTTTCTGCTCTATTGCTGTCTTTTGATTCTCTATTATTTCATCCTGCTCGCCTATTGAACTACCGGCTGCTTCCTCGATTTTGCATTCCATAAGTGTCGAAAACTCGTTTTTCACTTCAATTTTGTTTGATTTGATATTTACACTTTCGTTGTAATTGGTTTCTCCGGACTCTACCTATGAGGTTGTTGGTTCTGTCTGATTATTCATATTTCTACAATTTTTATTTACACGATGATTTTTCTATTTTTATTTTCCTTTTTGATTTTTATGGGTTTGTGGTTTTTGAAATTTTTTTTTCATATTTTACATTATTTACATCGCTACGCTCTCTACGCTCTCTACTTTGGTTTGTAACTCATACCCATGACTCTTGCTGGTCCACAAATCCTTCATCTACCTGGGTTTCTTTTGGTTCACCACAGGTACTTCCACATTTGCTACTGTTGATGGCACTGGTACCAATGGTATAAATGGGATCCAAATTATGGGTGAAATGTTTAGCAAGTTGTTTATTCTTTCCCGTAATTTTTGTGTGGTCGTCATTTCTCCATCCAACATGTAAGATTTTTGGTTTACTTCCTCCGTGAGGTCTTCTACTTCCTTTTCTAGCATATGTTGGGCCAGCACACAAATAGCCTTGAGAATTGTTTAAATGCATCAGTAATACAGCACGAAAACCCAGCACCAAGATAACTTAAAATACAATATACAACATCAATTAAACACTTTAAAATCTGAGAGAATATAAATAAATATAAAATCAAAATCATAAAAATAAAATAAAATAAATACAAAATGCATCAAGAACCGCACGAAATTTACATAAAAAATAACATAATAACAAGAAAATTCGACCGTAAAATGACCATTTATATAAAATTAAAAATTAACGAATTAAATTAATAAAAATAAAATATTTTTGGATGAATAAATTTAATTAAAAATGTTAAAAATAAATTACCAATTTAAATTAAGAAATAAATAAAAATTTAATGTAGATAACATAAATAATTTCAAAGTCGAATTTTGTTTAATCGCAGTAAAACTAACACGCAAGGTTAAGGCCAAATTATAGGTATAAATACCGATGTGTTTTCACAAATAGTCAGTCTTATTTTTCGGAGAAAAAATTTCATTACAGAACTGTATAACTGGTTGTATAACTGGTTGAGAGCCGTGCATTCAGGTAATTAACACGGGTAAGTGTTTTGCCTGAACACGATCACTCTCAACTGGTGCAATATTATTAATTGATTTTTTCGAAGGGAATTGATGGGTAATTTTTCAATTGAATTTATGTATGACTTTTCAGATCGAATTGATGGATGATTTTTGTTTTTCAAATTGAATTTATGGATAATTTTGTTTTTCCAATTGAATTTATGGATGATTTTTCGAATCGAATTTATGGGTGATTTTTTAATTGAATTTATGGATGATTTTTCAGATCAAATTTATGGATAATTTTGTTTTTCAAATCAAATTTATGGATGGTTTATCGAATTAAATTTATGGGATTTTCGAAGTAAATTTTATGGAATGGATACAATGAATATCAAATGTATGTGGCTGATGTAATATGCTGAATAAATATTTTCTATCTACAGCCTTAGTGCATCGAAACTTTTATTCCAAATGCTATGGTAAAATGTTATTTGTTATTCCTTTTCCGGCCCACAGCCAAAGACACATCACAAGTTAATAAAATCAAACATATTATTCGAACCATGTAAGTGCGTGGAATATCGCCAATGATTCGTGCCCGTGAAGGCTCCGGCGTGCGGAACGCAGGAGTTGGAACGTCAATATTATCCGTACATAGGGGAAATTGGAGGGTAAATGAGTAGTCCCTTGGCTACTCCTTCACCATCCGTTTCCTGTAAAATTGACATAAATCTTTAACAACAATCGGCTCAAAATCTCTAACACCGAGTAGTCCAGTGGGCACTCATTAACTATAATATGAACATAAATAGATCTTAAGGACAAAAAGAGGGAACGGGTAGCGGGGAAGATTGCGAAATCGTTGCAACAGTTAAAATGGATAGCCATCGGAAAAAGATTAATCCGAACGACCAAAATCATGAAAATAATGTTTTTAAATAAAAATTAAATAATTTAATTCGAGTTGAGGCGGAAAATGTGGGCGGGACGCTGCTCAGATTTTCCGAACTAATTCAAATACTTAACAAAATAGTAACGCAAAAATGGAATGCGTAAAATAAGGGCGGAACGCTGCTCAAATTTTCCGAGTCAATGAAAATACTTTGTCGAAAACTGTAGAATAGGGATGAACCGTAAAATAAGGGCGGAACGCTGCTAAAATTTTCTAGTTTACAAAAATACTTTATCGAAAACCGAAAAATATAGATGGACTACGGCTAATGTTGTATATCAATAAACAATTTTTAACGCTGAGGAATAAGGACGGATCCCTACAAAATCTTAATAAATATAACGATAATGATAAGGGTAATGGTAATTATAATAATAATATTGATAATAATAATAATGATAATGATAATAATAATAATAATAATGGTAATAATAATAATAATCATGGTATTTGTAGTAATGATTGATAATAATTATGATAATAGTAATAATAATAGTAATAATCATAGTAACAATAACAATAAATATAATGGTAGTTATAGCTATAAAAATAATAATAAAGGTAATATATATAATAGCAACAACGATAATGCTAGTAATAATAATGGGAAACATTGTAGTTATAATCGGGATAAGGATGAAAGATATGATGTGGGTGTGTTTAGCATAACAGGGGGTGTACAGGCCAAAGAATAATCTTCGACATGGACAACAAGGAGAAGGACTATGCGAATAGACATAACAATGAGTGATATGAGAGTATAGGTTAACATTTGAAGGAGATAGGAGAATAATGGGACCTAAGAATCAAAAGCGAGCACAGGTCTTCTATCGACAGCTCGTGAACCCGAGGGTTGTCCGAGCAATTACAGTACTAGCGATAATACTCAATTTTTGCGGACAATCCACCACTTGAACACATTACCAACGTTGCTTAGCAACGGGTCCCAAGTGGATCAGAATCATTTTGTATGGCGTTACGAGGGCAACTAGAAGGATAAGCAAGATTTGAAACCCTGTAACCCATGACATAGTGGTATTTTATTGAGCTTTGAGTCTATCGATTTCAATTTCTAGGTTTTTATGATTTTTTTAATTTATCTTCGAATTTATTTTAATAGTATAACTTCTATTGATATTTTTCACTGATTTCTTTTCATTTTCAAACGACATATTTATATTTATTAAAAAATATTTTGGACTATGAACCAGTAAAGATATTGATGTTTTATAATATTCACTAAAAAGACTGTGCTGAAAATTCGTGAATATCAAAACACGTCGATAAGTTTACTGATTCATAGTCAAATACATTTTTAAAGAAATATATAATGTAGGCTGGCCAGAAGGTTTTTTGAAAATTCCGGGACATTGTTGTAAAAAACCTAGCTGCTAATGACCTTTAAAATTTTTCCGTTACAAATATATGCAAAGCTTAAAAAAGAAAAAAAGTTTCTCAACCGGGACATATTGTGGCTAAACCGGGATTCCGGGACGAATGATTCCGCACAAACGGCCAGCCTGATATAATGTCATCTTATTTTTATATTTTAAATTCCCCGTTATATTTGTTAAATTATTTTATCTTGTTATGTTATTTTATAATTTCTTATTTTAAGTAAACTTTTACTCTTGTTAATTTTATTTGTGTTTTTACTTGTTTATTCAATGTTCTTTATTTTGATATTAGTTAAATTCTTATGTTGCCGTGTTATGTTTCTGATGCGTTCAAACAAAATCCAAGATTGTTCCTTTACTAGCCCAACAAATTAAATATTTTGTTTTGATGTTAAGTTCAAATTTCTTATATTTTAATCGGGATCATTATAATTATCTTTCTTGGGCAATTTTGAATCCGGGGCGCCGATTTCAAATGAAATGGGAATTTGATCTATTTGAATGTATTTCTAAGCCTGATGTGTTAAAAGTCGTTAAATTTGTTTATTTCTATATTAAAAAGATATTTTAAATAGGAGCATTTCTTACGATGATGTTTACTGTCCATTTAATAAAGATACGTTAAGTTAATATTTTCAAAATTTACATATTTATGAAAAGATTCTTTCAAATAGAGTACAACTGACTGCGATATGGGAGGCGTAGTAATTCGGGTTTAAAATTCTCTAAATTATCAATCACCATTAAATTGCTATGAAAATCGTGTAGCGACGCATCAATTATCCGATCGGCGATCCAAACGACTTTCATTCGAGCGGCAAGTGCCGCATCAACGCCATCAGCAGTGTCTTCGAATACTAAAATGTTGTAGGGTCCAGATGGAACGTTGTCTTTAAATCGGGATGCAGCGATTTCATAGATAAATGGTTGTGGTTTTCCTTGGCGCGCTTCCGGGTCTGACCCGTAGCAGACAGCAAAACTGATTTTATCAAAGATCAGTTTGTGGCGTGAAATCTTATATTTGTAATTCTCTTCGTTAGATTCTGTGACCACTGCCATTGGCATTTTGTGTTTCCTGAAATATTCAATTATTTGACTAACACCTGGTAGCAATTCGACACTCTTCAGTAAGCAAGGAGTTGATTCTTTGTAATAATTAATAAATTCTTTTCTTGTCATGGGTAATCCTAACTCTCTGACAACAATCTTTGCAGCACTTTCTATTCTTTTATTTTTCAATTTCCGTTTCAAAGACAATGATAAATATTTTTCATAGGGGTAGCACAGTTTGTTAACGAACAACTCGAAATACCTCACCGAGTTCAACAGTACTCCATCTAGATCAAAAATAACGTGCGTAATTGGAGCATTTCTTATTTCAATGTCGTTTAATTCCAGACTTTTCGGACTTTTATCTTTTTTAGATTTTTTATCAGTTTTATTTTTTGGACTTCCACTTTTATTAGGGCTTCCTTTTTTTGGACTCCCTTTTTTGGGACTTGTTTTCTTAGGACTACTGCTTTTCGGCATATTGTTTCAAGTTTGATTAATATCTTTTAATAATAATTTTAATATTGATTTTTAATTTTAAAATTTTATTGCATATTATGCAAATTTAGGATTTAATTATTTAATATATTTTTCTTTCAAATAAAGTTGCGTTTTGATTTATCAAAATTCTCGATTGAAACAAAATATTTGGTATTTAAAATTGAAATCATTTACTCAATATTCGGAAACTTAAAATATGTAATTAAATTAAAAGGCTTGAGTTGGACCGGGCTTGCCAGACCTCCCGATTTCGTCGGGAGTCTCTCGATATGGAACGTATATTCCCGTCTCCCGATATATGAACCGTAACTCCCGATATTGAACAGTTTTAGATTTTGAATAGATTTTACCCATCTTGAAATGATTTTTTTTAAAAAACCATAAAATTAAACGATACTAAGAAAAATAGAGAAATTATATTTCTATCTTACCTATTGCTCGCTATTTTTTACCATAGGGATTTGTGATTTCACCTTTTCCTTATGGATTGGTATTACATTTAATTTCAAAATGATGTGCAATGAGTTTCAGGCATTTTTAAAAACAGAAAATGCACAAGGAATACTTAAAAAAGCAGAAATGCTGATAAATATTTATAAATAAAATTAATTGTTACTGTTTTTTTACGTTAACAAAAGTGAAGACTTATTTTTTTGCTATTTTTTCTAATATATTTTATTTATAAATGCATATAATAAATTCACAAAATATATAATTGATTTTTTTTTGTTTTTTATTCCAGACAGGCTTGCCAACCACCCGATTTTGTCGGGAATTTCCCGACATGATTTTTCAAAAATCTGGCATCCTTGTGTTGGACAATATTATAAGAGTTAGAATCATTGGTGGTCAGGCATACAGATTTTACGAATTTTATGGTTGACAGACATCCATTACGTGCAACATGTCGTTACCACTCGGCATTCATTGATAGGCAATGTTAGAACTGTGTCCGAGTGTGAATCTCTTTGAATTTTTGAATTTCTTTGCCAATACTTTAATTTCACGGACTTACCCTGGGTTCAATGAGCTACAGGCAGAAAGTTTGTAATCAATTTTCAGATTTGTGGAAAATTCTTATAAGAGTGATTACAACAGTATTTCGACTCAAAACCTTGTCTTATTCATTGTCCTTCTCTTTTCCATTCATTATTGCAATTATCAATATCCTTGATGCAACTAAGTAATAATTATTTCATCTCATCACCCAATATTTATTAGGTGGATCATCACATGCAAATTTCTAATCTCTTTAAACAATCCTAATAAGGATAACATATGCATTTCTCAAATTAATCTTAGAAACACTAAAAATTTATATTCTATCCTACAACACGTCTCAATAATTTTGATCAGTCGTTTGATGATGCTCCCGAGTTCCTTGGACTGATTTATATTTCACTATTTTCCTCGGCACTACAACTTTGGTAATGCTTTTATTGTTAACCAGACTGTGTTATCTATCCTAAGCATGTTGGAATAGGTAGTGGTTCTACGTCTGAACTAGGTATTGTGGGCTTCTGGTTGGAGTGACCTTGACCCCACACAGTAATAAAATTTTTCATGCCTCCAATGGCCACCTGTTGCTAGGCAACGTTGGAAATGTAACCATTGGTTTTTGAGGTCGCCAAAGGTGAGCTCCACGAACGAATTGCTCTGGCCCGACCTCAAAGCGGGTTCAACGCACTACCGATAGAAGGTGTGTGTGCGCTTTACTCGTTCTCGTCCCATCTGCACGTATCAGTTGGTCTTGTCGCGTAAGACAATTTCCTTTTAATTTTATATTTACATTATTCATCTCTCGACGTTATAAATCTCGGTTAAGATCAAGAATTTAATCAACACAAATTTATTTAAAATCAACGAGAGAAATGTCCTAATCAGCTGGTTGAGCGGCTCGACGTTTGGCACGCTCGTTTCGACCAGGTCTGTGTTGAGGCGGTTTACTTGCAGGTTTGAAGTTTGAGGTGGATTCTTTGTAGGCCAGTTGGGCTGGAGCAAAAACCAACGGGTAAGTCACGGCATTGCCCTCCTGGCAGGCAGACAAAGCTACTTCCAACCCACGGATTTGGGTCTTCTGATTTTGATTTAATTGCTTTTCTTCGGCCGAACCCTGTTGAGCAGCCGTCATCTTTTGGTATAGAATCTTTATTTTCTTTGGCTCCAATCAACAAGATTTAATACGCTGGATTTCCGTCGTCAGCTGCACAATTTGCCGGTGCAATTCTCGATTTAGTTTTTGAGCTTTGGTCAATTCTTCTTGTAGAGTTTTGTGGGATTCCATGTCTAGAACATGATAAATCATTAAACTCTCCTCCATTATATTAATTTCTAGTTTTAGCTGCAAAGAAAAATGATTCTTAATTTCCTTGTGGTCCTTATAGGTAGCAAATTCGAATAAGGAATAACAAAACATTAACAAGAAAATCCAATTTTTATTTACAACTAATTAAATTTCCCATATCTTTTGTTTCCAGATCGTCTCGGTATCTCACGAGCATAAGAGTGTTCCTGGTCGTGGTGGGAACGTCTGTCTGCGTCCCTTATCTCACTGGGCAACATTCCTCGCGGGATCACCACGTTCATGGCTTCTGTTTCACCCGCCAAGTTCGGGTCATCAAGATTATAGGAGACGATGTACGGTGGGGCGTATCCATCCGTACTTGGAATAGCACCAATTGCTATGGCCCAATTTACTTCGGCTAGATATCGTCTGGCTCGGTCCACCTGTCGGTCGGTTTAGCGTTGGTGTTCCTCCAAACGCGCCAACAGGAATTCCGCTTTCCCTCGAATTTCTCGGGCTGGATTACGGCCAGGCTTTCTTTTGATAGCCACAAAAGGGAGCTCTATGTCCGCGTCGTCTCTATGTGTTCCCGCGCGGGATTCCTTCACTGGCGAGACTGAGAATCCCTTGTCCCATAGGGCCTGTCGGTTTTTGGCGGCCGATCGTGCGTGAAATCGCACAGTGACGCGGGACGAGTCTATCCAAGAAAGATCTGCAAAAGGTTAATCATCAAATTATTGAATAATTCATCTATATATGTCTTTTATTATGAACATTTATTACAGTTTCAATTTATGAGTGGCAATTTGCATGTACTAATAATATATATTTATGAAATGGATGCTAAATTGTACGAATGCTTTCCTCGAAATAAGCTATTTCCTACTCATCGTATTTTAGAAGATATTCGTTTACCTTACTCGTGTCATTTATCCTACTTACCCGACTTAGACGGCTATTCATAGTTATCCTAGGTGTGTTTCGGAGTTCATAAGGACTTGCCATCGTTTGTGAGTTGCTTGTGATATCGGAGTGGTACTCGGCATATTTACGGATACTTGATATCAGAAACAAAACGCTCGTCATCAGAATTATTCGGATACTCGCGGCAGTCTTAATCGTCCGTAATGGTCTGCGATGTTACCAGAATGGTAATCGCTAATCTCTTATTTTTGGCTATAGACTAGTCCCTCCACGAGTACACTGTTCAACTTCTGAATTGCTGGGCATCGGTGAGGTGGACGAGTCAAAAGTTGGACATTTTAAAAGAATAGCCTCATAACTCCATTTAACGGTGTCAGACAAAAAATAACTCCATAACAAGATTAATGATAATTTTATTTAAGATGTCAACCAAAATCCTCGCGATCATACGGAGCGTTTACTGGACGGACACTACGTTTGCTGGCTGCGAATTTACTCCGGAAATTAAATGAAAATCTAATCGTCTCTGTCTTCTCTGATGGCACTCATATAAAGGTGTAATTTAAGTGGATCTAATGATATGAGTAAAGCGTTTACCGTCTTCTGGCATAGATCGCCTCTTTTCCATTGTGATGCCAGGTTCTCCTCGAAAACCGCTAGTTCTTCCATTTCTCTGCCAATTATCTCAAGCGCCCATAGTAGTTTGTTTCAGTCACGCATCAGATAAAATCGTCACCGCATTCACATTTATACTACACTCTAGGGACGTGCCACGTTGTCATTCTTTTCATTTTAGTAAATTCCATGTACGTGTAGTTATTCTCGTTCTACACGATTACTGCCACATTTATTCATATATCAATTGATTTTCGCGCTATTTTCCTACCCAGATCGTCACGTTTCTATTGGTTTTCTTTCCTCTCCCCAATGATTGTTTAAATGAATATTATCGACGTTTCACTAGTGGTGTGTTGGGGAATTTCTGTCGAGTGTGGTTTGTTATTTAATCTATGTGGGAGTATATCAATCCTTATTTTTAATCTACTTTAAACGTCCATGCGTTGTCGAGTGAAAGTTAGCTATCTGGTGAGTTTTATTAGTTTTATTTTTAATGAGATTTGAACTTGGTTATAGTTATCTCAACCTACCGAAGGCACTATTCCAGTTTTCCCGTCGGCAATTGAGTCAGTCGCAAATGGCTGGTATGAAAGATTCGTTTCCAAAGGATTTGTCGTTTTCGTTAAGGTTTTACACGAATACCGGAGCTATTATTCAGTGGATTCAGTTACTGCCCCGAAGAAGATGTTGTGGGATTTTTACTGCGAAGATCACTTTCGAGAATTCCTAAAGTTCATCCGCCTATATGCAAACCATCTGTGATGTTTCATGTGAAATAATTGATTATGTGTTCTCAAATCTTTAATAATTCTTTTGTGCATGTTTTTTTGTCGTTGCGTTTCTTTATTTGGGTAGTTATTATAATTGTTTCGTTTGTATTTTAATTAAAAGGGTCTTAATTTAGAATTATTATTAATTATTTCTAACGCGGGCAGTTAAAGATATATTTCGAAAATTTAATTATCAAGACTTATTTTAATTTGCTTCCTCCCTTATTGCATTTACTTTAATTCATTTATTATTCTCAGGGTTTAATCCTATGGTCACGATGGCTAGTACGATTATAATAGGGGGAGTCGAGTTTTACCAATTTAATTATACATTCTACCATTAAAGTTGTAGTACGGGTGTATTTGTTTTAATCTTTAGGTACTTTTCGGGGATTTAACAATGAGAATTTCTGGTTCGTGGGTTTTCCCAATTATAAGTCGTGACTTTAAACGTTATTTCGGTTAATCAAGATTTTTTTAAGAACTTGACTACAGTGATAAAATTCATGGTCTTTATTTTTATATACTTGTTTTTGTTATCTAATTAAGAATCGAGGTCATCAGTATGAATTTTGTGATCCTTTCTTTTATATTTAATGATTAAAATCAAGACTACAGTAGTTATCTTTATTCTTTCGTTTTAGGCTTTGATTAAGATTGAGGCTATATCGGTATTATCCACGTTTTTACTATAACGATTTTCCATCATTTTTATGAAATTTGAGACGATAACAATGATTTACGACGCCCCTTCCAGTCATTCCCTTTTAATTGATCTTAGGACTAAGTATGTTGATATTAGAATGTTACGAGTGCCCACTGGACTACTCGGTGTGGTGATTTTAAGCCGATGGTCAATTTAGATTTTTGGTCGAATTTTCAGGAAATGGGATACGAAGAGGTAGCCAAAAGACCACCTCACCACTTCCCAATTTCCCCTATAACGGACAATATTGACGTTCCAGCTACTGCGTTCTCACGCCGTAGCCTTCACAGGCACAAACTATTGGCGGACTTACACCGCACTTACACAGTTTGGTTGGGGTGTGTATATTTTATTGACTTGCGGTGATGTGTCGGCTGTGGGCTAGAAAAAATTTCGACAGAGAAGTCTATTCATTTAAATATACATATATTTTTAATATACTTTGTTTCATAATTGCTATCCAGCATGTTCATACATCATAAATCATAAATTTCTCTCCCCACGCCGAAATCCAAGTAGAGCTCATTCGAGGTTGCGAGGATACAACTTGGAGAGAGTAACGAACATTCTCTCATTCACATCAAAATTTGCATGAACTCCACTGGTTAAGACTGCTTTAAGCTAGAATCGATTTTTTCAGATTAAACTGAGGGATTTAACTTAAATTTATGTGAAAATGAATCGGTATATATACCTATTGTACGACCATAACCTTGCGTGTTATTTTGATTTAGTAAAACAAAATTTGACCTTGTGATTTTCTAGTATATTCTATTCTTAATTTTATTATTTTCTAATTTAATTTGACAATTTTTCTTTTGCATTTTTTAATTGAATTATTTCTAATTCAAATTCTTTGATTTTTATTCCATTTTCATGAAATTTCGCATTTTTTGATAAATTGTCAAATTTCGGTCAAATTGTTGGGTTTTCATGTTATGTTTATTGCTGGTGTACTGGGTGTAATTAATTTGTTTAAATCTGTGCAAAGCTTATTCAAACCTATTTTCCTCTATCAAAATACCTTCTTTTCCTAGGGTCTATGCTGTCTCACCCATACGCCCCACAATTTTAATCCTACCACTATATACCCATGAGCAAGCTCATGTTGGTACTGTATATAGCAGCTGAAAATTCATGAGCAGGTGAGCTCTATTTCTAGAACTACTCCTCATGATATTTTCACTTTCGGGTTCCTGACTACCGATGGAAGGTCTTACGTTTCTTTCTATCTATACGCTTGTCCATACTCATCTATTTCTACAATTCCTATATCAATTTGTCATCATTACTCTTTATTTATTAAAATAATTTTCAAAAATTTGGGCAGCGTTCCGCCCTTATTTTATGGAAAATTCCTTGTTTCATAGAAACGTTAGCCTATAGTAAATTGAAATGAATGCATTATTATAAGGTCATTATTTTAGTCCAACAACTCATATTTGCTTTCCTATGGTCTCCACAGTTACCACCATTCGTAAATCTCTATATTATACTCTCACAGATCTATGCCAAAATGTATCGTTTTATTTTAATTTTCCACCACGATGATTATCAAATAATGTATGTGATTTAACCCTACTTTATACTTTCGTTGACCTAAATTTCTATCACTAGTCGTACCCTTGACAATATAATAATCGGCAGGAGTTAAATTAAAAATTTGATTTTCTTACTTAAACATTTACACAAATGTTAACCCCTTAATTATGGCGATCTTCCTGCAGTTTACCCTCTTACCGCTCCGACCAACATCGCAATGGCCGCCACGGTGAATTACGATGGTGTCCTACCCCGTGATCAGTGCAACAAGGCCTGACCAGACTAAGCAGACACCGAAGTGTGGATTGTGACAAAGCAACACGTCAACGTCCTACCAATTTAACGGCCGGAATTGAATGTTGCCCTGCCATTCTCCACAACTAATGTATATAAAATGAATATAAATAAGTTAGGGGGAACCTGCCGAGCGATGCCAAAAGACATCGCGGCCATCCAGAATAAGTTAAATTAAACAAAACATTAACTTAGAAAAATATATTTCTACAAAAACAATACTTACAATCGGTCAAGCATCCAAATTTGAAAAATTGTCATACGTTGGCATAAACATTGACTAAACAATTGTCAATGTCTAAAAATTTTGTGTCTACAAAATGTCTACCAATGTCTAAAAATTATGAAAATGACTGCTGTATATATACTGATTTCATGCCTGGGTGCGACCAATCAGAGTATTTTGAGCCTTTTTCGGCTGTTTTTCGGGGGGTTTTATTGCTTTAATTTTATTTTAAATATTTTATTTTTCTCCTTATTTTTCTCTATTTTTTGATATTATTTTCTCAATATTTCGTAAATTTTTATTTTTTATTGTTTAACCATTCTTTTTGATTGTTTCTCTTTTTACACTTTGATATTTAAATTTTTGGTCGCCACTTCCGCCTATGTATTTTCTAAACCTTCTTTTGCAAGGTTTTGGCGGTTTTATATTTTAGTTTTGTGTTTCTTTCTGCATCTGTAGGCTTTTCAATGATTTTAATTAATATTTGTTTTATTTAATTTTGTTATGTTTTTATTTTGTTTTATTTAATATGTTTTATTTTATTTTTGATTTCTGCTTGCGGTACGTGCTTACGTTACAGCAGCCATATTGATAATTTCCAAACCTCATTAATTATTTTGTTTTAATTTACACAATTTTCTCATTTTTGTTTAAATTATGGCTTATAGCCCAACATTATGTTTATTTCGTGCGGATCTTGTTGCACTTTGTTATTATTTAATTTATTTTTGTGTTTTATAATTTTATATTTAATTGTTCTCTTTCTCGCATTTTAGTAGGGTTAATTGGTGTTTTAATAGGTTTGATTTTAAATCTGCATGTTGTATTTGCTTGTGTATTACCGATTCATTTAAACGATTCTCCAGGCCGTTGGTGTTCTGGCCCAACAGTATTATGCCATCTTTGATCTAATTTTTAACCTCTGTTAGCTTCTGGGCACCTGAGATCAATTTGAATTCCGCCGTTTTTATCACTTCCTTCTAACATTCCATTTCTGAGAGGCATCTCTGCATCTTCTGGTGAGATGGCCCTGAATATATATATATATATATGTATATATATAAAGTACGTTAGTTGCACTAAGTACCGATTTCGGTTTTCTAATGATTTTTTCAGATGATTGATGATTACAGTTCTGTTTGATCATTTAGCTTCATTCGTACTTTGTTATCCAATAATTTTGCTAATCCTAGCTTATCTGCTATTAATTCAACTATCCATCTGGTTTCTTCCTTCTGGTTGTAAATTTCACCGGGATTTATTTTTGTCAATAAACTTAGTTTATCTAATTTGATCGCTTGTTGATCCATTTTTATTGTTTCTTTTTATTAAGCCAAAACAAAGGGCCTTGAAAGTACATAAATTTAAGTATATCAATTACATAACCGTAATATCCTCATTATCAAGTTTACTTAATCCAAGTATATTGCATCTAATAACACCGAAGAATGTGAGATAAACGAGAAGAAAATAAAAAAATGAAACAAAATAAAATAAACTAAACTAAACTACAAAATGCATCAAGAACAGCATAAATTATACATAATTTTGATATTGCCGTGTGTTGAGAAAATCTTCGAAACACCGTGTAGAGGCTGTTTAACATATAATGAAATATATTAATTCCAGCAAAGAAATCATTATTCTGTAGAGCTAGATGCTTTAGATGTTCATGATCTCTCACCTTCTAAAATGTGTTGAGGCACAAAGACGTTATCCAGCTGCAGAATTCCCCAATTTGGGATGCATTATGTATTTATTTGCCTGTCGTCTCAAAATCTTTTGTTGAGACATGATAAACCACCAGAAATTCGATCCATGTTTCTCACACCTGGAAAGTCGAGCTGAGTGCGTTCTGAAAACCGTGAATGGGAATAATGTCTATAAGCATGCACTCTAATTATTTTAACAGACAATAGAGTTCTTCTTCCAGGAACAGTTGGCCCGGTCTGGTGGTCGGAACTTACGATATCCGACACTGATAGCTAAACAGTCCGGATTTCCAGTGAGATAGCAGCTCGATTCGGGCAGTTCTTGTGAAATAACGGATTTATGGTGATCTCCTCCTTTGACTTAGAATGGTCATTGTGGGATTCCGGAGTATAGAAAAACGTATAGCTATCAAATATAGTGATCAAATTGAAGCCCGTGATAAAGGCCAAGTAACAAGAGGAACAAGCCTCTCACTGATTAGAAGTGGAGTAATGTAAAGCCAACTTCAAGGTAATCGCGCCTTAAATAATATGTGAAAATTTAACATGGATATGGTGATAGCGGAAGAAAACAAAGCTTCGATAAGACAGACACAGTTATCGGGTATCTTTTGAATTGAAAGATCCGCAACTGATCACATTGAAGCAAACAACAGTTGTTGTTCAGAATTGTCTTTACATAGGAACAAGAAAACGTAAACGCGGGTCTCTTTTGAATCTTCCAGATCACAACTATTAGTGAATTATAACTCTGTGCGTTTCCGTGGACTATTAAATAACACTAAGCGTGACCATGATTAACTTTTGTATTAATGAATAACTTAATAAGACAACTTTTGTAATTTTTACTTTTTGCATCAGTTCAACCAACCTAAAATATCCTAGATGATTGTCACTTTCAACGAGTACTCTGAAAATCTACTTTTCATAGACTGCAATTTGCTATAGGCCAGGCTTTAACCTTATTTTAATCTTTTTAGGTAATAAGCTTGCCGCGTTGAGAACAAATGTATCCACTGTCGTGTCATCTAAACCCAATTGGACCATGCCCGATTGAAAGCCACTTAGTTCCAACTGGAAAATGGAAAGCAACAGCGGTGTCAGGCTCAAGAAACGCAAATCAGAGGAATACCGTAAAGTATCTCTTGGTGTTTCCACGGCAAAACAGAGCAGGACCAACCGGCCCGAATAGTAAAAAAACCCTTGCAAATAGTCCAAACCAAGTAAAGCAGAGAGAGCCGAGAACCGTTTCCTCCGCAAACAAATTTAACAGCCTACAGTAGGTGAAGTGAATGAACATATGAATGAATTCACTAGTTATTTATTGTAAAGGAAATATAAAATAATTGTTAAGTCTTCCGAAATTGATAGTAGAAAATTTCGTCATAAAAGATAAGAAATATGAATTTATGAAAAATCTAAATTAGATTGGGACCCAAAAAACCAAAACTAGACCCATGGTACCTCCAGTCATGATACCAATACTCACTCTTGGCAGATTACCAACCCTCTGTCAAAATTCCAACGTTGTTTGGCAACGGGTGATAGGTGGGCGGAGAGATAATTCTGTACATATGTTTGTTTTGAATTTGTTTTGGGTGTGCACATAGACGCGAAGTAAGGGGCCATCTATAAATGACGTCACGTGATGTTGATTTTTTACACTTTATAGCGGTGTATAGAGTGCCATTGACAATCTCACCGCGTATCAAATCTGGCACGACTTCATTGATTAGTTTTAAATATATATTGTAATACTTAAATATTTACTATAAGTATAATGTAATTATTTAATTTAATATGATTTTATTTTAAATTAATTTTATATATGATGAAATTATACGTAAAAAAAAGTAAGACATCTATTTTTTATTTAAATACTTTTATTTAAATATGTCAAAATTCACTCAAAACGATACTTTTCTGATACCGTTTCTCATTTAATTCCAAATTCTCATTAGAAATTTCATATCAGTTATTCATTTATTATCGGCAGCAGACATTTTGCAAAACTTTTTTAAGTTTACTAATTTTTCCATGATTGTTTCTGTATGCAATAGATGAGGCTGTGGAAGCTCAGAAATGTCTTTCAGGAAAGTCCATAATGTCATTTTAAATTTGGGTGCAATTTATTATCATATTGCTAGTATTTCCGTTATAGAAATTTCGTGCACCGTGCTTTTGTGCGTGTAGATATTTTTCCTATAAGACATTTTTCTAACTGCATATTTTCTGTAGAGTACAATCCAATGTCTATTTGTGTGTTAGTGTTATAATTATAAATTTATTATAAGTTTGGGTTTAAACTTTTCGCGTTAAAGATCGTATAATTCCTGTGAAAAAAAATTGTGACAAATAGTCGAAGACCTTATTTATCCGATTTCATTATATTTAATCGATAAATACCGGACGCTTCCGTTTTGTGTGTTAGATATATTTAATTGTGTTTATAGGCAAATTTAAACTTATCTGTTTTTTTGTCATGTACGAACGTTTGAATACTTGATACATATCGAGGTTTATAGATTTATTAAATTAGTATTAATGATTTCAACAAAACTGTCCGTCTTTTAGGAATATTTAATAGGAAAATAGCACGTCACGAAAAGGTTAAAATTAATTTGACTAACAATTTTAGAAATACAGTATATTCCGAATATAGTAAAATCGGTAATAGTAGGAAATTTTTTCATGGCAATAGCGTCTTGCCTATTATGTGTTGTGTTAACTTTTTGGGTATAGTAAAATCCGGTTATAGTAAATTTTTTCATGCTAATGTTATTTTATTATAACAGGAAGTTATTGTATATCCAAAAAAATATTATATATGTAAAAATCTAAATAGTCATTAAAATGGCTGATGGATAAATGTCAGTAATGTTTCATGATTTTCAGTTATTCTAGTTGGATTTATTCAGATGAAACGTCGAATATTTTCCATATTTTTAAAGAATATAATCAATAACTATTTATTGGAAAATTTAATTGACTTATTCTAAAATATGCCAAAATCTAGTAGTCCAAAGAAAAGCAAAGAAAAATCTCCAAAAAAGGGCAGTGACAAAAGCGCTAAAAAAGGTAGTGATAAAAATTCTAAAAAGGATAAAAGTCCAAAGAAAGAAGAAATAAATCTAGAAGAAATAGAAAAAGCTCCAATTACTCACGTAATATTTGACTTGGATGGCGTTATGTTGGACTCATTGAGATCTTTTGATTTATTCGTTAACAAATTAGCTGCACAATTTGATAAACATGTTCCTTTATCGGTTCAAAATAAAGTAAAGGATAAAAAACTTGAAAGGGTTGGGAAAATATTAATCAAGGAATTAGGCTTACCAGTGACACTAGCAGAATTTACTAATACCTATAAGCAATTTCTTCCTGAAATACTGAAAAACCTCGATCTTTTACCTGGAGTTAGTCAATTGCTGAGATACTTTCAAAGTCATAAAATTCCCATGGCAGTTGTTACAGATTCTACAGAAGAAAATTTTTATTTTAAAATTGAACGTCATAAAATACTTTTCAATAAGATTACTCATGCAGTTTGTTACGGATCGGATCCCGAGGCAAATAGGGGTAAACCCTACCCATATATCTATCAGTTAGCGGCTTCTCGCTTTGCTGAAAACAAACCAAGTGGACCATATAATATTTTAGTTTTTGAAGATACAGAAGATGGAGTAAATTCTGCTCTTGCAGCTGGGATGAAGGTTGTTTGGGTGCCAGATCCAAGAGTTGACGCGTCTTTACGAAACTTTGACAAGAATTTAATGGTTATTAATAATTTGCTTGAATTCAAGCCGGAATATTGGCGACTGCCAAAATTCTGCAATTTGTATACATCATAAAATGTATTTTCAATTTCAAAAGATTTTTTTATGAATAAAAGCTTTCTTGCTTTTCTTACAATGACTAAATTGGCATCTGTGGGCATTTAATGAAATCCTAAGGCATAAGATCTATATTTTATAATATTTTATAGACCGGCGCAAATAAAGAATGTTTAACTTTTTAGAGAATAAATTTTTATTGCATAATGTGAGTCAAACAGATATGGGTAAATAATGTGTTTAACATATGACAGTGGGGATATATGAAAAGGGGTAAATACTGTTAGGGTGAAACTAAGGTTGATAAATTCAGAAAAGTCGATGTTAGGATGAATAGAAAGAAGATGTAGAGAGAGTTGGTTAAAAATGTAAGGTTATGTCACGGTTTCCCAAAGTAGGTGTGTAGATTAATAAAAAATATAAGTACAATGTTTTTAATAGTATATCCTATTAATTTCTTCAAGGGTACGAAATGTTGAAAAATATTTCAAAACAGTGCGCATGGATTAAAAAGTTTTGAAAACACTGGGTTATATGATAGTTAGGTGACATTACAGTATACAAAAACAGAATGGCCTAATGAAGGTAGATAGGCTACAAAATTAGAAATAAAGTCTGTAATACTAGTCAAGATAGAATAGAAAACGTTTTTTTCAATATAATTAAAATGATTTATTCAAGTATAAAGTAAAAACATCAAGAAATTCAAAGTTTAAAGTTCATATGGAAATCTATGGTTAAATCATGAAATTAATTTGTGGTCTTGTGTAATAAGAATTTATGGATAAAATCAACCATAAATATAGTGAGTATTCATTACAGGGCAGTACAAGTTCCTGACTTCTCGGTGCTCTTATTCAAAAAAATCGAACAACATGACACAACAATGTTTATTCAAATTTACCACAAAATTACAGCAACATATATATACACGATTTTTATTATCACTTTTAATCTGTACAATTTTTAATCAATAACACTTTTAATTTTTCGCGCTTTGATCAGTTATTCAATGGGTGATCTCCTTTCTTGTACGCTAAGAATTTATTTTCTAATATGGGCTGGCACTAATATACCTTCGACTTTTATCCTAACCTTCAGAATTTCTTGTATGGGGCTTCTACCAGCTGACAATTACACAAACTTGAAAACTAATTTTAAATTTTGAGATATCGGATTTTTTATATAACCCATTCTCTATTAATTATCTTAATTTTTAATAAAAGTTGGACTTCCTTTTATCTCGGGTTTTCTTTTATTGACCAATTTGCTTAGCTCTAATTTTATAATTTTGTTGACAATACAGTTTTTCACATTTCTTAGGTTTCTTATTAAATAATAACTATTTTATTAATTTAAATTTTCTTTAAATATTTACTTCTGGGGACCTTCATTAATTAAATATTTATATACTTGAATTCAGTTTCCTCATAAAATATTTATTTTAGTTTTTTGGATTTTTAATTAATTATTATTATTTATTATTTTGAATTATTACTTTTTGAATTTCGATGTTTATAATAGATAGTTTAAATCTCTTCTTTGTAAGTTAGATTCGTTTATTATTATTATTAATTAAATATTATTATTATTTTAAACTTTTAAAACTTATTTTTCGATAGCGGAATCATTTATATAAAAAGAATTTAAATAAATAGCCAATTGCAGTTAACCAATTTCCGCAATGTTTATTCATAAAATGAAATATGAAATATTTCGACCGAAAATATCCCTGATCACTCATAATCAAAATTTTACTAGACTTTTGCTTTCTCTTCTCTGATTGATATTTTCAACAGTATTCAACAAATATAGTTATTTAAACAAATTTCTACAATTTTCAAATTCGATTTATCAATATTGGTTAATTTCAAATTAAAGTTAATGTTTTTTGTTTATTAAATAAATAAATTATAAAAAAAGTAAAGTTTGTTTTTCTGCTTCAAATGTGGTAGTTTTTGGATAAGGTTTTTTAAGTTGAATGGGATTTGTCATTTTTAATTGAAATAATGATTTTGAAGCTAAAATTTTTTTGGTTTCATTAAAGGAGTTTAGAAAAATGCGATTCAGTTCTACATTGATTTAAATAGATAATTCTATATTTCTCTGTGGAGGAGCCACGGTACTCTGGACGACATTGAATGATTTATGGAGATTTGATTTGAAAGAGAAAAAGTGGTAGCAAAGAATTCCAAGCGGCACCTGCCCGCCTCCAAGGGCCAGTGGAAATGGAATGCTATATCAGGATATATTGATTATTATCGGTGGATTTGAAATAACATTCAATATATATGCTAAATGGAGTTCAAACTGGGTCAATTTGCCCTGGATTTATAATTTCACATCAAACAACTGGATCATGATGGCTGTTGATTCAAGCAAAATTCTTGATCCAGTCGATGACGATTTCGATACAAATTTTCACCTTTTTCCTACGTTAGTTGAACAGCCAGCTTACCTGATGTTAAATGATCAAATAATACTATTCCTAGGAGCAGTGAGCTTTTGAATCATTCGCAGGGTTTGAGGCGGTACAATACAATCCAGCCGCATTTCCTTTCAGATCAGACTTTGGCACTGTCGCTTAGTAATTCTACCATTACATGGATTCTCATGCTCGGCAATATTTTCCATCCGACAAGGCCTTATAACGATGAAACCACTGAAGATTCAGAGATGATGGAAATTAATAAATATTATAAATTTAATAGATCCGAATAGAATTTTACAATTTTATAAAAATCAGAAATTATTTATTCAGATTTAATAAAGATTTTTTAAATATTTAAAAATTGAATTTGCATTTCAGAAAAATGCAAATAAATATATGAAAACTTTACTATTCTTTTATTAAATTTTGGATTTTTGACATTTACCCTGACTAAGTTTATTTGGATAAACTTTAAAATCTTTTTAGTTGTTGATAGCGGAATCATTCATATAAATAAAATTTAAATAAATAACAAGGTATGCCAATTTCCGCAATATTTACTCATAAAATGAAATATGAAATATTTCGACCGAAAATAGGCCCTGATCATTCATAATCAAAATTTAACTAGACTTTCTCCTTTTCTCTGATTAAAATTTTCTTTCACTAAAATTTTTAGTTTTATTCGGATCTATTAAATTTATAATATTGGTGGGTTACTGGGTAGTGATATTTAAACTATATGGTTGTTACCCAGGCAACCCCAAATAAATGTGATTTCGCTTGTCACTTGGCACCCGTTGCTAGGCAACGTTGGAACTGTGTTCGAGTGGGTAGATCGTCCACAAAAAGTGAGCGCTATTGCTAATGCTGTAATTGACTGAACGATCTCTGGGTTCAACGAGCTGTCGATAGAAGACCTGTGCTCGCTTTTACATTTTTAGGTCCCCGTTACCGTTAATTCTATCTTTCCCATCAAAAATTCTCATCCACATATGTCATTGCCCTCATATTGTTGGGCTCAGAGCCACCATTTAAACAAAATAAGGATAAAAATTAAAGTTAAAGAGCAGAAATAATGAAAGGAATCACTACACATAAACATGCACCGCACCAAGATATTAAAAATCAATAAATAACATAATAATTAAAACAAAATAAAAACAACAAAAATTAAATAAAACAAATAATTAATTAAAAATTCGAAAATGCCTACAGAAGCAAAAAAGAAAACATAAAGAAATAAAATAAACTGCCAAAACCTTGCAAAATAAGGTTTAGAAAAAACACAGGCAGAAGAGGCGACCAGAAAACAAAATATTGGGGCTTAAAAACAATATTGTAAGAAAATAATAATAAAAATAAAATCTAACAATAAAATATTAATAAATCAAAAAATAAAGAAAAATATATAAAAAATTAGAAAAATATTTTAAAATAAATAAAATAATTAAAAAGCCCTAAAAATGGCGAAAAATTGCCTATTGGTCGCACACATGCACGAAAATACTATAAATACAGTGATGAATTTCATTAAATCTAATTTTTATGCTTTACTGAAAACTTTCAATTTTAATTCTGAAAAACTCCGAAATAATTTGAGTAAGGAATTTTTGTTGTATGATATGATTGTCAATTTTATAATAATTATAATATTTTATGTAAATTTTTCATTTCACTTCATTCTTAATGATAAATATACTCTATTTATAATGTTCGGACCCTCTAAACTCTTATATTATGTATTGTAATAGATGGTTCATGGGACCGACCGTGTGCCGGCTAGTGGGTGAAAACTCTTAGTTGTGCTCGTGGGTCATGCCTCGTGAACCCCTTGTCAGTTCGCAGTCGGTTCCGGCTTTGTGCACGGGACCGCTACGCAGGGCGCCATTGTACATTCGAAGCGGCTGCTGAAAATGTGGCCGGAGCGAATAGTTAAAATCTCGGGAAGAGCGGAGAACTTCAGTTAAGGGAAGCTAAGGTGGATCCTATATCGATCCAAAACATTTTTAACATTCCGAACAGAATGGGGGAAATTCGACTGGGCCGCATGGATAGGAATTAGGCGATAAAAATAATTTTTGGGTTTTTTAATGCAAATGAATTGAAAAATTACCAGACAGCCAGCCAAATTAAAATAATAACGACAAATGTTCACAACAAATTACCTTGCCAAAATGTTCCACGGGAGAATCGCACGTGTAACCACTCTCTAATTGTCTTATTCCATCTGAGAACCTGAGTGAGAGAATGTCATGAGATCGAAACGACGCTGAACAAACCATTTTTCTCTCCTTGAAAATTTTATATAAACTAAAACTAGAGGTAGTTGACGACATGAATAATGATTATGAAATCCGCAATAGTAGGGCAAATGATTTGAAACCACGGACTAAGGTAAGAGACCAAAAACACGAAGACATAATAAACCATTCATAATTCAGCACATCATCGCTCAAAAACATATTTGATCGCACCTACCGGTATGTAGTTACGGTAGGCGGCATCACTTCGCTTAAGTAATCAATAAAAATTATGGTAGCGTTGTAAAATCAAATAGAAATTAAATTTTATTTTTGTTGTTGTCATTAAAATCTATTCATCCATGACAGTAGAGCGGTTCGAAGAAAATGGAGGGAATGGACGCTAATTTATCAGTCACACCCATGACACTTATAATAACCCAGAACGTAAAACTAGATATCAAGCCGGCAAACTACCCGTTAACCCTTCTACCAAATATCGGTTCGAGTAGGCGCTTAAATTTTAGGGCAATAACGATCTGGAACGCGCAATTTGCCGCACAAATGTTTTGATGATGACAATTCCGAAATTAATAACGACTAGCTTGTCAAATCAATCACACTTATGTAGGGAGCGAGGATACACACGAGAAAGCCGTCCTAATCATCACCGATGCTCCGATTTTCAACGTCACGTGAATTACCTTTAAAATTTCCTCTTTTGAAATTTTGTTTTTCTCTTCTTTGTATTTAATTTTCTTGTTTGGTTATTAAATATAACACTTCCTTTCCAATAGCATGTCAATCAACGAGAACACAAACTCTTCAATGAGGATTCCTCGCCTTCCCCCATCAATCGTGGCAATCCGCCACGAAGATCTTAAAATACAACATAGGGATCTTCAAATGAAGCACGAAAGGGTGAAAGGGACCTGGGCTCCACCAGAAGTCGTTAGGGAGCTCAGGCAGAAGATCTCACGACTTACTCAGGCGCGCGACGAACTAATCGTCGAGTCGCGCGCCCAAAGGCTGTTGATCCGTGAACAATCGACAGCACTGCATCAAGCCTATACAGAAACTGAGCTCCGAATCAAGGTCCCGGGGAGTGTTCGGGCTGAGCAGATCGATATCGTCCCTGCTCACCACCTCCCCAGCACCGAGGACCAATCCAGTACAACAGCGAATACTCATTTCTCGAATACGAATGTCCCTCAATCGTTATCTTCCGGTACTACCGAAAACCGGGCTAACTCCTATGCCCCTACGCCCCGTCATCGGCCAAATCGGAATAAGCGACGTCGAGATCGTCGCCGACAAGAGGAGACCCGTCTCCGGGAAACTCAGTCGATGGAAGGGGTGGGCCAATTGGATGACCTACCACCCCCTTACCAGGAGTTCGAAAACTCGGGGATGGACCCGGATATCCGCTATGCTCCGCGGATCTTATTCTCCTCTCCCCCAGCTTCCATCCATATCAACCTGGTAGATGAGGAGAACGAATCACATCCACTGATTCGTTCCCTGAGTGACCTCGAGTTGGACCTCGATGAGATCGCGGTCCTCACGGGAGAGGTCCCCATCATCGGCCCCCGTGGCGAAATAGCTGGCCCGTCTTCGCGAAGAGACGAGGATCCTCGGGGCAATCCTTCATCGTATCGACCGCCTAAACGGAGATGCCTCCCGACGGATATGGACGCGGAAGAAGACTAAACCGCCGGAAATCCCAAATTTGCTCATGCTATGAGTTGTTCCTACTTTAGCTAATGCTCGGACTGTTCATTTCATTTCGTTTTATTATTTCTTAATATTTATTTTCGATTAAATGCTGTTTTGGTTTCTAATAAATGTTGTTGAATTTATTTTTCTCCCTATCAGTTGAAAGTGGGATTATCGGAGGTGAGAATTACGGACGCACGCGGTTGCGGGAACACTAGTCTTCCAGGATTTCCACCCCAGAAGGGAATGTAATGTCGCGGAGGAGAGGGTTTTTAATTTCTTTTAGAGGAGCGTAAGTCCTTCTATCGGCGGCTACGAACCGGGAAAGACGAAGGTCCTTCGGGGAGTAGTGCTAGTAATGGCGCTCACCTGCTCGAATGGCATTCGGCTATTGTGCACAATTCCAACGTGATCTCCAATCACGGGTGCATGATAGTAATAAAAATTATGTGGCGTATGGAGGAGTTACCCCTAACCCTGGATAGCGACAATAGGGAATTGAGGTGTCCCAAGGATCGGATTTCCGATACTCCCCTACGACCAACAATATTATATTTACGAATTAACACTTATCGAATTTATTAAATAACATTTAAGTAATAACCACTATATATTTTATAATGAAAATGACATATTTCGACACGTCAATTAATTGTTGTTTAGTAGTCGAGCGGCTCGGCGCTTGACCCGCTCTTTCCGGCCGGGTCGATAACTACTAGCCTTCGGTGCAGTCTTTGGACCTGTCGTTGTCTCTCGGTAGGCTAGTTGGGCAGGAGCAAATACAAGGGGATATGTCACTGCCGCTCCTTCTTGGCAGGCTGACAATGCTACTTCTAACCCCTTTATCTGGGTTCTCAGGCTTTAATTTAATTGCCTCTCGTCCGTCCATCCCTTTCAAGCTGCTGTAAGCCTTTGATAAAGCGCCTTTGCTTTCCTTGGTTCCATCCAGGCGGCTTTCGTTTGTTGAATTTCCGTTGTCAGTTGGATAATTTGCTCGTAGAAGTTTTTTATTGATTTTCCATGCATGCTCTAATTCTTTCTGCAGAATTTTCAGGGATTCCATTTCTGTAACAACGATAATTAATTCTTGTCCACAAATCTCAAGTTATTTAATTAATCATACAAATAGTCATAATATTGAACCGACAAAATGAAAAGGCAATAGAAAAACAACTAAACATTTATTTGAAATCTAAGTTTAACTTTACTAAATGTCCTCGATTCCTTATTGAAAATGTGGGGTTCGGTCATTCCCACTGTCGCTTTCTTCTGAGGCCGGCCGAGCATAAAAGCACTCCCGGTATACGAATACTGGTCGCTTCGTGTTTCTTGTGCGGTTGGGGCAGTGCGGCGGCGTATAGTTGTCAGTCTCCGCAATCCTGCCGGCCGCGATATCATCTTCTACATTTCCCAAATATTGCCGGGCTCTGACCACGTGAAAGGAGGGATCGGGCCTGGTCGCGAATTTCTTGGGCCGGATTTCGGCCACAGTCTCGTCTGCCCGCGGCGAACGGTAGCGCATCATCCTCTACTGGTCGCGAGGTGTTCCATCCGGGCTCTCTCTGTTTGGGCACCGTGAAGCCCGCATTCCGCATGGCTTGTCGCCATTGATCCGCAACCTGCGTGGGGATGCGAAAAATGGCTCCCGATACATCTGAACGATATTTAATTAAATTGAATCATTTAAAAATTTTTGGGCGATAAATATCATGTTCCTCGCCTTACGTCAATTCTACCGACATCCTACTCTATGTCTTTATAATTAAGGTTTTGTTATTTTGTTAGCACTTTCATTATTTTTGATAAGTTGGTTGTCTTTGGTTCTTTTAAAACAAATTTTACATTTACAAAACAATTGCGACAAACAGGTTGTCCAATCTCGTCAACCATTGGATAGTTGCACAAACTCAATTTAATCTACGTAATAATAATTATTCCAAAATCAAAATTATTGACACTTTCAAATTTTAAAACATATTCGTTAATATTGATAATATTATCATTGAAAAATAACGAAAACGCATCTAGAGAACAATCGATATGCTTGCCTGGCGGTAAGACAACTTTATTTATTCCTCCTCCAATAATATTATGAGCAGCAGTTCGGCCCTTGATATATGGTACAGAGTTCCACTCTGTACCATCTTTACCTATGTACGAAATATATTGATTTTCGTTATCACTTTCTTCACTATCTTCACTTATAAACATTTCATCACTAGTTTCGGAAGCAGTTTCTAATACGTCAGTTTCACTACCTGAGAGATCATTTTCAATCATTTCTTCTGAATTATCTTCAATTTCTACTTCGTCTTCACTACTTTCTTCTAAAGCTTTGAGTATTTTTCCGTCAGTTAATTTAATTCTTTTAGCCATCCTTGAAACAAAATATACAATTTGTTATCTGGACAATATTATATTATAGCCTCTTACCTGCTTTTAGAAAAAATGCTTATCTTGAACCAAATATAAAAGTATGGGCACTAATATACCACCAACCAGAAACAAAAATAAATAATAAAATTTACTATTGTACTTTGTCACAAGATTTTAAGTTTCTATAACAACACTATACCTACTTAGTATTCACTTTTGAATATTTGAAAACCATTACCAAGTAAAGTATAGTAAAACCATTACTTTATCTAAGTAAATTAATATGTGTCTTAGAGTCACAATTTGGTATTTTACGTCGGAATTATATAATATGAAGTTTCTAAAGCAACTATAAGAAATAAAATTTGTTTTTTTAGTTTTTTTATGCGAAGAAATTATAAATGATAGAATACATTATTATCATTTGGCAAAATTAGTGTATTTGCATATAATATCTACAAATTAAATCGAAATGTGATTCAAAGTCACAACCTAGTGTTAATAGGGTTAAATTCATTTAAAAGAAAAAAAAATAATTTCTTATTGTTTAAATCGAATCACTTAATTAATAAATGTGGGACGCACCTTAATTGGATTCTTTCGTGATTGTAAAAAAAATTATTTTTCCTTCATGGTTTAAAATTTACAAGAAAAAAAAATTAACGGTATTAAATGATTGATTAAGTAGGCAAAGTCAAATAGTTATATTTCAATCGAAAAAATTTAGAAATATCAGCAATTGTTGAAACGTCAGTATATGGATATTATTACCTGGAACCAGATTTTTCCTATAAACAAACATTTTTCAAGAATAAAATTGTAAAGTGATTTCAAAACCCGAGAACGATATCCAATGGCAGACCAATTCGGATGTTATTTGCACGAGTCCTTGGTAAGACATTTAAGTTCTCCATCACACGTTTTCTAAATAGTTATCAAAGTATCTGAAAACTAATATTCGTAAAAATTATCTAAGAAAATTCATTTATCGAACAATGGTTGACAAAAATACCTACTAAATAGAATAAAAATCAAAATTTATCTATCTAAATGATCAATAAGATTATTAAAAAGGATGTCAAATTTTAGTTATTAATAAAACTATTTGGTAAATGATTTTAAAAGTTGAAATTTAGCTATCGAGTAATAGTTAACAAAAATCAATCGAATTAATTCATAAAAACAAAATTTACCCAAAATACGAGCTCCTGGATTCGGGTCCATGTCCTCATCGGGTATTCTGGCCGTCGTTTTCCTATCGGCGGTGTTTAATTGGCAATACATTTTCAACTTTCTAAAAATTTTCTACTAGTCTCGACCTGTCGATCCTACCTATATGGCTCGGGTGTTGATCGAGGAAAACTCGTGTGTATGTCTATTCGTCTTGTCAGACAGAATCAGTTGACACGGTAGATTCGACTTACACGTTGAGCGTGTATTGTAAAGGTCCTGCCAGTTCGTGATGTCCAGGAAATTCTCTACTGGGTGAGTGTGTATGTGTGCGATATATCGTTCACTTTTATAGCTATCACCCGGATGAAGCACTGGGGTTGTGGGTATGTAATGACTTATTGATTCTGCACCAAAAATGTCACGATATGCACTATTCTTGGGTGTGTGGAAAGACGTGCGTGACCTGGTGTGTACACACTAGCTGTAGTCGGCTAATTGGATTTTGCTCGTGGGTCGATGCCTTAATGTAGACTATTTCCCCCAAATATGTTTCAGTTTTGTCACGGGTTCAATATTCTGGATAGTAAGGGGTTCGTTCGTTTTTAATTAAATAGATTTATATTTTAACTTTCAGTAAGTTGTTGTTGCATGAACACTTAATCGGACAATATGGTCGGAAAACTCGATTATTATTGATTGGAAACCAATGCTCACTCTGCCAGCTCGACCATCAGATTCTTTCTAAATCCAACCGGATTATGTAGTTACCTCATGATTTGGAATTATTTAATGGATCTCGTTGATTTAGTTTATGGATTGTTCGCTCATACTGATTGTTACCCATCTGATTTCTTGCGTGATATTTTATGGTATTTCTTGTGATTACCTAATTACACTTCCTCATGTATCATTTGCCTGTTATGTTTATGGTAAATTAATTTGGATTTTTACCTTATTTTTATAATTATTTCAATTATTGGGAAATTTTCTTTTGATTCCATAATGTTTATGAGTAGCATTTCTTAATTCATCAGTTTCTCAATTTTATTCGGAGTTCATATTGATAAATCGTGGTTTTGTAAGTTGATTTTAATTTACTCTCAAAAATTCGTTAACTAAAAAATTAATTAAGGCAAGTCTTAACTTTACGTATTCTATATTTCCTTAGTTTGCATTTTATTGAGTTAACATATTCACTTTTGTGGTTACAGTAATTACGCTATTTTATTTTATCCTCAAGTAATCATATCGAATCTTGCTAGGACATTAACCATTTAAATTAACCGCCTTAACCTACATTTATTTAAATAGTAAAATCGACTCTCAATGGGACGTTAGTAGTTTATAACCATTACGGGAATCTTAGGTAAACTCGCATGATTTCGACTATCCATACAGCATTAAGAGCCTATAATAACAAAGGTTCATAACGATTGTTTTTTTATGTTAGCACGAGACTACAACTTAAAATTTATAACTATATTTCGTTTTAACTAAGAATATACCTATTGAGTTCATAACGACTACTTGAATCTATAATTTATTCAAATTCGTAACCCTAGCTTAAAGTTATTAATTATTATAAGTTCATGGCAACCGCTCAATATTTATGATTACTTTGAATTCATATCAATAGCTTGAAATTTATGGTTATTTTAAATTCATAGCAACAGTTAGAATTTATAGTTAATTTAAATTCATGACAAAGGTTTCATTTTTCTATTTCCCCGTTGTCTTTCCCTTGGTTGACCTTAGGTGCATTGTGTTCATATTATAGTTAATGAGTGCCCACTGGACTACTCGTATAGTGATTTTGAGCTGTATGTGAATATGGTTTTAGGTCGAGTTTATGGAAATTGAGAGACGAGGAAACAGCCAAAAGACCACTCCCTTATCCCTCTCTTCCCCTATATGGAATAATATTGGCGTTCCGACCCCTGCGTTCCGCACGCCGGAGCCTTCACGGACACGAATCATTGGCGATTTTCCACGCACTTACACGAATTCGAATAGTATGTCGGATTTTAATAACTTATAGTGTGTTTCGGCTGTGGGCCGGAAAAATTTCGACAATATAAAACAAATTTATGCTATTTAAATATTTTATTAAAAGAAAAATATAAATTACCCGTTACATTAATCATAAAAATTTAAAAATCATAAATGCATCGCTCTCCTCACGCCGACACCCAAGCAGAGCTCCATCGAGGTTGTGAGGATGCGACGTGGAGAGAGTTTTCAAATAAAAACTCTCACTTACATCGTGAAAATAACTGTTTACGAGTAAAAACGATTTCAAGTTTTGAAAAACTGATTAAAATTGTGTAAAAATGAATCGGTATATATACCTATTGTACGACCCAAACCTTGCGTGTTCTTTTTGATTTAGTAAAACAAAATTTGACCTTGGAATTTTCTGGTATATTCTAATCTTTAATTTTATTATTTTGAGATTTTATTTGACAATTTTTTCTTTAGATTTTTAATTGAATTATTTCTAATTCAAATTATTTGATTTTTATTTCATTTTCATGAAATTTTGCATTTTTGATAAATTGTCAAATTTCGGTCAAAATTGTTGGGTTTTCGTGTTATGTTTATATTTATTTCGTGTGGATCTTGTTGCGCTTTGTTATTATTTTAATTTATTTTTGTGTTTATAATTTTATATTTAATTGTTTTCTTTCTCGCATTTTGATAGGGTTAATTGGTGTTTTAATAGGTTTGAATTTAAATCTGCCTGTTATGTTTGCATGTGTGTTACCGATTCATTTAAACGATTCTCCAGGCCGTTCGTGTTCTGGCCCAACAATATTGATAAATCAAATTTGAAAATTTTAGAAATTTGTTTAAATAAATATATTTGTTGAATGCATTTGAGTGAAAGAAAATATCAATCAGAGAAGAGAAGTAAGCGAAAGTCTAGTTTGATTATGAGTGATCAGACAGATTTTCGGTCGAAATATTTCATATTTCATTTTATGAATAAACATTGCGGAAATTGACTAACCTTGTTATTTATTTAAATTCTATTTATATTATTGGTATTGTTATTGTTGCGTTATGTGATTTTCAAAAATTATAATAAATAAAAATTTGGAAAAATCAAATAATTAATTAAAAATAATCAGAATCAATATTTTCCGGTGGAAACGGGTATGTGGCGACGCCAATTGACGATACGAGTACGAAAATAATAACATAAAATTAACTTAACACCCTAGAAAAAGTTTTTAAGAAAATACAAATTAATTAATTAATTAAAACGACAAAAACAAATAAATTAAATTAGGAAGAAATTCTCCGATTTTAATAAATTTAATTAGCAAAGGAACTAATTATTCCCTAATATAATTTATACCGAAGCGGCCAAAAGATAAACGCAAATCATTCCACTAGTACCCCGCGAGTCCAATCAAAATATTTCAAAAACGAATTAGTTGTCGAGAAAATATTTCTATGTAAGGGAGTCTTTAACCAACAACTGGGACAAGATATTTTCAAATAAAACAGCAAGTAAAAACAATAATTTATTGAAAAGTTGTGAAAATTGAAGAAAGTAGTAAGTATCGAATCACAATCGTGTTAAAAGGGTTTTGAGATCTTGAATATTACAGATTTAGAATGTGGCTTCCCATAGAGATTCCTGCCGGTCTTGGGAATTGAAAATTGTGAATCTTTGTGTAATTGTTGGTATCAACAAACGTTTTCCTGTTTTAAGGTTATTTCTGAATGAACATTTTCAGTAGCATGAATTTTTCTTTCAAATTTGCGGTGCAAATTATCCGATAAGTCATTGAGTGCTTTAGTATTTTTTAAATATTATTTCAAAAATCCAGCTTTGTAACCTTATCGACTATTTGGTGAAATTAAAAATGATTGAATATAAATAATCTCTAATTTGTAGTTTAAAAATCTTAAATAACAATATTTTACAATTTATTGCAATTATAACGTGAAAATATAAAATTTGATGTTATAAACTTTTGGTCAAAAAATTTGAAAATTTTCATACAAAGTCAGGATTGAAAGCTTGACAAAAGTGACCAAGCTCAAGCCGAGTCAAGTCCAAGCCTCAAACACCAAGCTTTCCGAAACCCTATTAATGACAGCGATATATTTTTTTAGTGTGGCAATAAGATAAACAGTCTGTCTATGGATTCAAGTGAAAATAAAAATAAAATCTATGTTTTTGTCTATGTTTTTTGTCACTAATAATAAACATTTTTTTAATGCAATACAAAAGATCATGCATTTAAGGGTTAACTTATCTATGTATTACGGTCAAGTGTAATATTACAATAAAATGACATTTAAATGCCTGTCCATTTGCTCATTTCACTAATTACGCAATAAGGTTTTCTACTTTAATTTTAAGTAGAAAACCTTAAATCGGGCAGGGTATACATTTATGCTACTGGTGGGTTACAGGATTTCAACTCTTGCTTATCTTCCTAGCGACCCTAGTAACGCCATACAAAATGATGCTGACCCACTTGGCACCCGTTGCTAAGCAACGTTGGTAATGTGTTCAAGTGGTGGATTGCCCGCAAAAATTGAATACCATTGGCTAGTATTATAGTTGCTCGGACAACCCTCGGGTTCACGAGCTGTCGATAGAAGACCTATGCTCGCTTTGCTCTGTCCCTCATAATTATTCAAGATTAATGCTTAATCGACTGTTGGCGGTGTTGGTCTACGGTTATACAATATAGTAATTCAACGACATTTAAAACTATTTTATTCGATTCAGGTATGTGTACAACTGTCACTGCTGGGCGTGTTGAAGTTGAGTTGCGCGACGTCGGGCACGCTCCTTACGTCCCGGTCGACGACTGCTGGTTGTAGTGTTGGATTGCTCTGCCGACTTGGTAGCGGTCTGCGGCATTTGAGTTGGGGCGAAGATGAGCGGGTAAGTGACCGCCTCACCTTCCCGGCATACCGCTAGGGCCACTTCGAGTCCCCGGACCTGCGTACGCAGACTCCGATTGAGCTGGCGTTCTTCGGCCCAGCCTTTCTGAGCGGCGGTGAGCCGTTGGTAAAGGATTTTTGTCCGTTTGGGATCTAAACAAGTCGCTTTGACCTGCTGTATCTCGCGAGTCAATTGCAGGACCTGGCTAAGTAATTCTGTATTCGCCTGCCTCGCTCGATCTAGTTCCGTCTGTAGGATCCGTAGTGAAGACATTACTGAAATTAAATGGGATTGTTACACTTCAATTTATGATTGGTCTAGATGTTTAAAATTTTCCAAACAACTCGAAATTCATTTTCAGTTATATAAGAAAAAGAAAATACACGCAGTTCTAATTATAATTATTATATGATCACTACATAAATTTGGCTGCTAGTTCAATCGTCTGGGCAATATCGTTCTAGACTCTTCTTGAGGGCTTCCACCGTGTAGGGTCGTCTAGTATCCCGAACCGGACGAGGTGGATGGGCGACGGCGATCCGCCCGGCAAGGATGTCATCCAGCACGTTTGCCAGGTACATCCTTGCCTTGACTACTTGTAAGTCCACCCGCTCCTGCACCCGCTCCCACTAGGTGAGGAGGTCCTGCGCATTAGCGAATATCTCCGCAGCTGGGTACTGCTGTCGATTTAGTTCCTCAGGGTCGTTATCAGGTGTCCTCCGAAGGGCAGGGTACGGCCGTTGCCGACGAATTTTCCCGATCGCCCCTGTTCTCCTGGGCGACTCCTTCCTAGACGGCGTGTTGGTTGAACTGGTGTCTGTCCAATCTAGAGGCATGTTTGACTGAAAGTAATGTGGTATGATCAATTACTGGCTTGTGATAACGTCAGAAATAAAACGGAATCATTTAAACTGGGTGCGTGATTTATTATTTGCCTCTCTAATGGTTAGGGTATGACTGTTGGGCTTTCATATCGTTTACTATTACGTTGTTGAGATAAGTAGAAACTGGCGTTCGTTCGCTCATTGTCGTTCGTTAATGTTGGGTGGAACTTATCGTTGGGTCTGTAGTAGACTTGGCGTTAATATTAGGGTTAGGAGTTATGGAGGGGTTTTCATTTATTTGTCGATATTCGGCGCTTTCAAAGTATCTGAATCGATCGACCTTTCCCATTTAGATGGGTTTGATCCTGCCCCTCTTGGTTAACAAAAATGTTTTCGACATGTGCCTTACATTGATAGTTGAGTTGCTGGATTAAAGGATAAACGGGACATTAGTTAAAGGTACTAATGAGTTAACCAATTACATAATAAAGGCGATATTAATCAAACTACCGATCTTCGGTTGCAATTAGTGTTAACTTTAATTATCATGGTATGAAAGGCGTTTGTTTATTCATAAATTATGCAACGCCGACCACGTTGGAATTTAATTATTTTTCATCGGTATCTGTTTCGGATGCACACTCACCCGTCGTCTACTGTAACTTGACTATACGACCTGACCGGTCTAATCTGTTCAGTCTATATTTCTCATTCAACAATTCCATCATTCGGTCTTATTGGATTATCTAAACACTTTTGTTGTCAAGCTTGGCCAGGCTAACTAAGGTAAATTGTCGTTTTAGTTGTTCCCTCTACTTTTCCTTTAGATTTTTAAGGCCACACGCGCTCCTACCGTGTATTTCTTCTCGTATCGATTGGGCTTATTTACGTATTAGCGGGTGGAAATTATCTCAGCCCTCGGCAACGTTGGTCGATCGAAGGACAGATTTGTAATTCCATAAATCATTGATTTCAATCTAAAGAAGTGTCTCTTCGTTTTCCAAATTCAGTCGATTTATTTATGTTGTTTTTTAATTCATAATATGGTTCACTAAAGGTTCACGCGATGTTGGGCCGTAAATTATTAATAATTTTATAGTCATTGTGATTTTATTTCATTCATCTCTCCTGAATTAGGTCGATGGTTCGAAGGGATGCCATTAAACTAAGCTCTGCTGAATTTTTCGACGACATTAAATAGATTTACACGGTAAAATCGATTGTACTTAACAGGGAAT
Organism: Schmidtea mediterranea; assembly: GCA_022537955.1. Taxonomy (NCBI): domain Eukaryota; kingdom Metazoa; phylum Platyhelminthes; order Tricladida; family Dugesiidae; genus Schmidtea; species Schmidtea mediterranea. The sequence goes on along the minus strand of CM039680.1, from coordinate 26,332,885 downwards.
TCATTTTATCTCACCTAACTTTATTAATTTTCTTTACTCCGATGAATAATTTTTATCTGATTTGCTTTCTCAGTGAACCCATCTGTCGACATTGGATTATCACTCTAAATTACTACTAACAATTCCTCTGTGCTATCGTAACTTTCACCTAAGGAGTTGGTTTACCCTTCATCTAACTAGGTTAAAGTTTTACCGGCATTTTAGGTATTTTTCTGCATTCAAGTTTATTTAAAATTGAGTTTGGTTCACTATTATTTCCCCTACGATTGTTTAATCGCTTCGAACCCTCGATCTTTATCAGGAGTTTAAATTAACCATCCAAATTATTCTACAAATTAGTTCACGGGTTTAATTCTATCAGTGATTTTTAGTTATTACAATACACCTTTCACATTTATTTTTATCTCGTTTACTTTACTCAAGGAGTTAGTTTAGATGGAACTGTAGATCACCTAAATTTTCGATAGTTATTTTATTAAAGTCTACTTTAACAATAGAATGTCTAATTTTAATGACGACAAAAATCTGTTAACATGATGGATAAGTTTAATTTGAGGGGTCGCCAAACTATTTACGATATTTAGGTTTAATTTTTGATGAACTAATCTACTACTAGTTAAATCAATTTTTAAATATCAATTAAATTTATTTATACCAACGATTTCAGTTAATTTGTCCCCGTACCCTTTCCCTTTAATAGATCTTAAGCGCCATTGTGTTTATATTATAGTTATTGAGTGCCCACTGGACTACTCGGTGTGGTGATTTTAAGCCGTTTGTAAGATAATTTTAGGTCGATTTTACAGAATTGAGAAACGAGGAAGCAGCCAGAGACTTCTTCCTTATTTCTCGCATCAGCTATAGGGATAAATATTGACGTTACGACCGCTGCGTTGCGCACGCTGAGTCTTCACGGGTGCATATCATTGGCGATTTTCCACGCACTTACATGCATTTGCACTATGTTGATTTTACTAACTTGCGTGATGTGTCGGCTGTGGGCCGGAAAAATTTCGACATTTGAAAATTTTAATTTTATAAAACATATAAATTAAGTATACATATTCATAAAATTTATTAATCATAAACAAGTAAATTTACCCATTATCCATTCCATAAACCATCAAACATAAAATAAGGCATAAAATAACATAAATACCTCTCTCCCCACACCAACGCCGAGCAGAGCTCCATTGAGATGCAAGGTCGTAATGTGGAAAGAGGGTTCCAACATAAATGATTCTCACCTAAACAAAATTTTTGTTTGAAATAGATTTGAAGTATTTAAAATGATTGACAATCTTCAAAATGGTTTTTAAGGCTCTTTAAAACGATTCTAACAGTTTTAAAAATGGCTCTCTTTGGAAAATGGTTTTTTAATGTGAAAATGGATCAGTATTTATACCTCATTGTGTGACGTGTGAAATTTGATGCAGTAAAACAAAATTCGACCTTGTTCTTTTCTAGCAAATTCTATTTTTTAGTTTTTATATCTCTTGATTTATTTTTATAATTTTTTATTTAAAATTTTTATTGAATTATTGCTAATTCAATTTCTCAATTTAAATTCCACTTTAATGAACTTTAATTGATTTTTTCTAATTTCGTCGAATTTGTCGTGTTTTCTTGTTGTATCTGTGTAGGTATCGTGCGGATCTTGGTGCATTTTGTTATTATTTTATTTTTATTTTTATGTTTATTATTTTATATTTAATTCTTTTATTCCTCAGATTTTATCGGGTTTACTTGGTGTTTTTCAGGTTTATTTTAAATTGCGTGTTGTATCTGCGTGTGTGTTTCTGATCCATTTAAACATTTTCCAAGGCCGTTTACGTTCTGGCCCAACATAAAACACTCGGGGGTCCGTAAAATTGCGACCCGCAATTTCAATTGATTTCAAAATAATACATACAATTCCGTTTTCATTATTCACATTCATAAAAAGTTTCTACGGTAAGGTTAATTATCAAGAGAAAGATGGACTTAAGGTCCGGCTACAGTACATAATCAAATATCAATTGTGTAGTTCAATATCAATGTAGCTCAATATTAGTTCAAATCACTGTAGATCAGTATGAGTTAGTAAATTCAGTTCAAATCAATGTAAATCAGTTCGAGTTAGGAAAATCAGTTCAAATTAATATCAGTTACTGCAACTCAGTTGTATTTGTTTTCGAATGAATCGCTGACGGCTTGGGTTTCGCTTTCGAGCTGGGTTGATCTTAAAGGGTGATTGATGGAAATCTGCGAGAGTCTTGTCATTTCGTTCGGTTTGGTAGTTTTCCGAATTTGGGTGAACATTCTTCTGACCTTTTGGATTTGGGTATTTTGCCTTTGCTTGTTGTTTGTTAGGCCGAGGATGAGACAACATATTAGGAGTATTATGTTAGATGTTATACTAATCGGTAGTATTAGTTCGATTGATAGACTTGTCATTGCATGGGGTTCATTTTTCTGTTTAATTTGTTTTCCTTGTTGCCTTTTGATTGATAGGACGATCTTTTGAATTTCTTGAATTAATTTATTATTGGGATTTGCTTTGGCTTTCCTTTGAATTTGTCTGATGAGGGTTTCTAGGGTTTTCTTTATCTCTTGGTTTTCATGTTTTATATTAGCTATCTCTTCATTATTTTCCAGTAGGGTTTGTACCATTGTTTGGGTTTTCTCGATATTCTGTTTTATCTCATCCTTGTTTTCTTTCATGGGGCATTGTATACATTGGAGGTTTATTTGTTGACATTCCTCATTATTGGGGTTACTACAAATTTCTTTGAAATCGGCACAGGTGCTGTCCTCTCTTCTGAATGGTTGGGATTTCTCGCATTTTTCCAACGGGTTCTCAGTATTGCATTTTCTCATTATTATCATCATTATTATCCACAGGTTTGGGTTCATAACTTCTATTTTTCGAATACATAATCAATTTTATTTTTATCTACAAGATTTTATTTTGTTTATTTACAGTGGAGTTTAGCCCTTTTTACTCTATTTCTGGGGTTGAGTGTATCTCGCACTCCTCCTTAGTTTTATTTTCTGAGAATCTCATTATCAGAACTTGGGCTTTTATTAATCGCTCGGTTAATTTTGGGAGTTCTTTTAGTCGTTCTTTGTTTTCTTTGATTACTCTTTGTTGATTGTAGATTTTCATTTGGAGATTTCTTTCTTTTGTCTGTTTTCTCTTAAGTTGACGTTTACTATTTATTCGTTTAGCTGTTTGCTTTTCCAGCTTTCGTCTCGCTTCCTGGAGCTGTTCGGTTAGCGTTTTAATCTCATCTTGAGCTTGTTGATGGCTCTCTTTTATCTCTCTGGCTTCTTTACAACTGTCTTCTAGTTGTATTACATATCTCTGTTCGCTTTTTCTGCTGTCTCTCATTCGTTCTGCTTCGGTTTTCCAATAATCTTCCAGGATTACGCGAGTCTTTATTTCGGCCAATTCTCGTCTCAATCGTTCATTTTCTCTCTTTTGATCTCTGTTTTCTCCCATGCTGGATGTTAGTTTACGTTTTATCCTATTGGCTAGTTGTTTAGATTGTATTAGTTGTTGATTTATCCGGGCGATTTCTGAATCTTGTTCCTCCGCTAACTCTTGCCATTCTTTTCTTTCGGCTCTCCACCTTTTACTATAATACCTCAGTGGGTCTTGCTCGATGGGTTCTACTAATTGAATTGGGCTTGGTACGTATTCTCCGTCTTCTAGATTCATTCGGATTTCTACTTCATTCAAATTCATGCTAAATATACATCATTACAATTTTTGGTTTTTATCGTTTTTATTATTTTTATTCTCTTTTTACACTTTTTACAATTTTTCTCTTTTAGGTTTACACTATCGTTTCGTCCGTCTCCCCGAATCCTTCATCGGGTTCGGCGGGTACTTGGTTTATAATTTCAGTTGGGTATAACGGCATAAGCAGGATTGGTGGTCGGCTCTGCAAGGTATTTATTTCTGCACGTAAAGCGTTTGATATTTGTATCTCTTCGTCTAAGAGATAGGCAAGATATTCCGTATTTTCTGTTAATTCTTCCACTTGTGTTTCCAAGCGCTGCGTGTTTTCTAAGGCTTTTAACTTTTCGATCTCTTTTCTCAAATTCTGTTCATTCTCCTCATATCCTTGCTTTATTGCTTTTATCTCTGTTTCAACTTGTTCTTTCAACTGCTTGTTGACTTCGTGTTGATGTCTCAACTGAATTTCTTTAAATACTGCAACTCCTCGGTGTCCATTCACCTCCTGTTGGAGTTCTGTTATCCTCTCGTTTAATTGTTGGATTTGTCGTCTTTCATCAGTTTGTTCATTTAAGGTTTCCAGTATCTTCTGATTTAATTGATCAATCCATTTTCTGTGGGCCTTTTCGGTTTTTCTGAGCCTGTCTATTGTATTCTTTCTGATCCGTTCGTTAAATTCTAATGTTTGTATTTGGTTACTGTAATCGTCGAGTGTATGTTTCTGCTCTTCAATCTGCTCCCATAGCTCCCAATCTTCCGTATTCAATATCTTTTTAGGTAACAGCCTTATCTCTTTCTTGGCTTCTTGGTACTGGTTCTTCCATCTTCTTGCTTCTGATTTGATCCACTTTTCTTTGTCTTCCGTTTTTATTTGTTGTATTCGTCTTTGTCGGTGAGCTTCGTCCTGCTCGATCTGCATCTCTTTTACTCTGGTTTGTTGCCGTACTATTTCGTGATCTTGTTTTTGTATATGTTCCCATTGTATTGTATTCTCGATTTTCGACAATCTATACTTGTCTTTCCACTTTCTCGCTTCCGCCGTTGTTTGGATCACTATTCTTTCCTGTCTATCGTCTCTGGGGCTCTCTAATTTTCTTTGATGGTTTTGGCCCTTGATTTTCTCAGCTTGTTGACTTCCTTTTTCGCATCTTCCCATTTAGCTTTGTATGCTCTGGTTCTATCTTCCTCTTCGGCTATTTGCTGAATATAATGTCTGATTCGCGCTTCCAAATTGCTCCTTGAGCTTTCTCTATCCTCCGTCCATTTGGCTTTCCAATGGAGTGCTTGTCGTTTTGCCCATTCCTTGGCTTGTTCCAAATGGGTTCTCTTGGTTTTCTCTATTCGATATTGGGTGCTAATTTGCCCAATTTCCTCCTGCATTTGCTGTATGATCTTTATCGTCTCCTCTCCTTCTTCCCGTATTTCTGCTTCTTTATCTTTTATCACTTCTCTCAGTCTTTCTATTTCACTTTGTTGATTCTGCTTCTCTTGCTCTAACATTCTGATCTCCTTTCTTTGGTTTATGATTCTGGTTTGGTTCTGCATGGATTCTTTTACTAACTCCTCTTCCCGTCCTTGACGTGGTTCATTATTTCCTTCAGAATTCATTGCCTGTTGTTCCAATTCTTCTCTTATCATCTTTATCTTTAACGTATCTCTCAGTAGTTCTCCTTCTACTGATGCTAATATCTCTTTTAATCTCATCGACCTTTGTTGCCATTCCTCTTTAATCTCCTTTAGTTGTTTGGATTGGTTTTCGGTTCTTGACTCTTTGTCCTCTGTTGCTGTTTTCTCTATCTTTTGGTTTATCGTCTCGTTTTGGTTCATTGTAATTCTGAATATTAATAATTGATTATTTTCTCTTTCGATCATCTCAAAATTTTATCATAATTTACATCATCTCGTATTTTTGTGGTTTTTGAGTTTTTATTATTTTTTGTTTTACGTTTATCTTTATTTACACTTTTTACACATTGTTTTCGTTTTCTATCTATTGATCAGCGAAACGGAATCCTTTGATCCGCCCGTTGATCGGCTTTCTACATACTGGACATATATTGACTTTTATCCCGCATGCTTCACATGTGACCATATGTCCACAAGGCATATAAATTATTTCTACATGTTTCTGCCAACATGTTACACATTGATACTGCTCCAAAATAGCTTCTTTTATTATTGATTTGTCACGATTTTCCTTCGGTTTCTCTTGATATCGCTTGATTGCTCGGATTATTGCTTGTGTCGAGTCGTACCATTCTAAATTATTAGCTAACCTTTCCTGGATTATTTTCCTCATTTTTTGAGTATCCACTCCTGATAATAACATTATGGTTCTCGTTTTTGGTCGATCTAAGATATCTTCTATTTGTTGGTTGGTAATCATTATTTCAATATTCTTTGATTCTTTTTCTTGTTTATACATACATTTTCCTTTATGTTTTAGCTTTTTGACATTCTGATCTGGTATTGGTTGTTGATTTTTACATCCTTCGCACATTATTCCTCTGGCTGTTTGGCAATATCCTTGGCTCGCAAATTCTGCTGCTCTTGGGTTTCCTTTGAAAGTTTTAATTCTCTCTTCGAATGTTCTATTTATAGTCTCCTTTTCCCAGATTAGTTCTGTTGGATCTTCGAAATTCTTTATTATCGTTACCTTTTTCTCACCTCCCTTTTCATCACTGTCTATTTCCGATTGTCGAAGTCCTTCTGATCTGTTCATCGCTTGGTTTCTTACATCAATATTGATTCTAAATGGGCAGGTTGAAAATTTCCTCAGGTGTTCTCGTTTTGCTGTCTCTCCCTTTTCCCATTTTGCGAGTTTTCCTTTACAATAGATGCATGTTACCTCGTCTGGTAGTTCTGGTGTTCCCGTAAAATAAAATCCTTGTGCGGCCATTTCTTGACTTTGCCGTTCGGTAAACACTTTATTATCTTTAAAAGTTAGATATCTCTGTTCCTCTTTTCTCAGCTCCTCGTTCCTCACTCTCATTTGTGAGTATATCGCTTTTATGACTTGCGTTGGCCGTCTTGTTCCGTCGTAGTCTTTATAGTATATAATTGCTGCTGCAAGTGTATTAACTTTCTCTTCCTCTTCTGGTTTTTTTCCATAGTCTCGTCCATATCGAATCTGGTCCTTCTCTCATCTGTACTGTTATCTCTTCGTTGATTCCGCTTGCCATCTAAATATTGTCATTATTTTTGAATTTTTGTTTTTCTGATTTTTCTGGTTATTTGTAATTTTTTGATTTTTATTTGGTTTTTGTTATTTTATTTACATTTATTTACACTTTCTTTCTCTCTTTACAACGTCTTGTCCGGCCTCTCTACTTCTAATTTTATATACAGATTATCCTCTCTCAAGAATCCTTCTCCTCTCAATCGTTGTTGTGGATAGAAACGTGGTGTACCAATTGCTGTATTCCAGTCGGTTGTTGGCCTTCCCATCTGTGGTTCATTTCCTGTTCTGATTGGATTGCGATAATCCTCTTGTCCTTTCATTGTTAATATCATATTTTGTTTAAAAGGCCATGTTAATAATTCATCATAATCTCCTCTTCCTACTCTGATGAAGACACTGATATGGGTGCCTGTTGCGTTCCCATCCCCATTTGGATACAGTCTAATACCTAATTTATATCCGTTTTCCCAACTGTATATTGGTGGACTATCTAGAATTCTTTGTGTTCCGTCTTTTGCTCTCTGGAGCTTTTCTGCGAATTCGGTTATTTTCCATATAAATGGTGCTGTAAGATGTTTTCTGGCTATCGAGCTGTTGGTTTCTAGTTCCTTTGGGCTGTTGGTCATCTGTTGCATTTTCTTTTCTATTTCGGCCATTTTCTTGAGTGTATTTTCTTGGCTTCTCTCGAAGTTCTTTCTGGATTCTAATATTTCTCTTATTATTGCTTTTTGTGCATCATTTTCTGTTCGTAGGCTTTTTACCTCCCATGCCAACATTCCTATCGTTTTCATTATTTTTTCGGCATGCTCGATGCTATTCTCTATCATGTGTTTTTGCATTTCCGCAATTGGTAGTTGCGTTTGACAATTGAATAATTCTAACGGGCACTTGACTGGTTTGCCGCTACATTCGTTCCAATGTTCCTTTAATTTGACCTTCTCTTTTCTGCCGCAGTTGTTTGCGCATACTCCTTCATATAGACCGCATATTTGTTCCACTTTTGGATTCCGGTGTTCCATTTCTATTTTTATCCATTCGTCGATGACTCCACAGAACTCGCATTTTTCCTCTCTCTTGATGCATACTTTGTGATGGTCTCTCATAGTCTTTTTCGTTATGATGGTTTGACATTTTCCGCATAATATCTCGCTATATTCGCATTCCTTTACGTGACTTTCGGCTTCCTTCATAAGTCCCTTCCATTCACATTCTTTTACTCGGCATTGAACTAATAGATTATTGATTTCTTTATTGGTGGCTTTATCCATTGTTGTAGGGTCTTCATCTTCTTCAAACGTTTCGTCACATCCAGGGCATTTTATTGTTTGTGTTTCTATCACTTCTATCGTACACTCTGTGCATATTCTGCATCCACATTTCGTCTGTCTCGCTCCAATCAGTAATTCTTTACATTTACAACACTTTAGTCTTTCCTTGATATCGTTCACCATTCTAACCTTATTTTTCATTATTCGTCTCGTAGTTTCGGATGGATTCTCGCTTCCTTTAATTCTCTCGATGATTGTCTGCATATCTACAAAAATTTTCTGGTTACTCGACGTTGCTTTACTTCTATCGTTTTATTTATACATATTTACACGGTGCGCTTTATTTTTACTCTACTGTTGAATCCGGTTCTGGGGTAAATTCTGGCATTGATGCTATCCATTCCACCCAACTTGCTGGGTCTACGTGCTGATGATTGTTACGTAGTCTCCTAATTTCGTCAGCTTGCCATCTCACTTGATCTGCTAATTGTTCATTCATTCTTTGTAATTGCAGTATTGTTCTCTGTTGCTCTTCTAGTCTTATGGCTTGTTGTAGTCCTCTGTTCACGCTTTCTGTTAATACTAGATGAGTATTTGTCCACTGCGTTTGCGCATTGTTTGTTATTAGTGTCATTAATTCGCATTGTCGTCTCCACGTTGCCTCGATTCCTTGATCTTGGTATATTCCTTGATTTAATTCTACAATCTCTATAGGTACATTGGCAGCTGCTGGTTGTGGTATTGCTTCTGTAAACGGTGGTATTCTCACTTGATTTGGTTGATTTACGTTATTCGGATCCATCTGTTGGTTATAATACATCATTAATTCATCGGCATTCTCTTGGTTTGATTATTATCTCTAACGCATTTTGTATGATATTTACATATAGACATACATATTATTACTACTAATATACTACATAATATTTTACACTATATACAATGTCTCTTTCTCGTTTTACACCATCGTCTCCGGGGACTCTATACGTAATGTCCGTATATCCCCATATTTCTCATTCGTTATCTGATATACATCAAATTCATTGGACCATTGTTGTGCTTCGATAATGGGCGGTTCTTTTAACCAGAGTCCACTTGCGCTAGAATTTCCTACGATTTCATATTCTTCGGTTCTTTCTGTATCATATTGTCCTAATTCAATATCGTAATTGAATTTTTCTACTGCTGGCCATAATCTTTTCTTCGCTGGCTTCTTTCTGCATTTGGTGGTTCTTGCTAGTTGAATTATTATCAGCATTACTACGCTGCTTATTACTGCTGTTGTTATCCAGATCATTTTAATCATGTAATTCTTTTCATTAGGTTGCATGGTTGTATTTTCTCTTGCATTGGTTGTCTCCATTATTCCTTCTTTTGGTTGTACATTTTTAAGTGCTTTCTGGAGTTGTAATGCTTCATGAATTGAAAGATGGCTGTCGTCCATGATCATTCCTTTTTTCCATGTTTCGTTTCTTGGTTTTTTCTCGGATTGTTTTATTATAGGTTGATCTGTCGCATTTGACTTGAGTGGTTTCCTTGTTATCGTTCTCCAATGCTCATGGGTTCCCTTTTGGATATTTATTACATATTTTCCCAATTTTCTTTTTGTTGGGATTCGATACTTTCGATTCTTTATACTTTTGCTTGTTTCACATTGGATTCTCTTATTTACTGGTTCGTTTCTTTTAGGTTCGTATACGCAGATTTTTGTGATCGGTTTTTCGCCTGTATTCTCAATTACTATTTCTTCTTCATTTGCTGCATTTGACTCTATGTTTATTATTACTGCTTTACTTTCTCTGATCTGTCGTTGATACGGTTGTTCTCTTGTTTCCTTTTCCGGACGTTTTGTCGTAATTGATTCTAATAACTTTCTGGTTATTGATTTCCAGTAATCATCTCTTCCTCTCTGGACGTGTACTATATACTTTCCACGTTTTCTTTTAGTTGGAATACGGTATTTTTGGTTTTTGATATCATCATTTGATTGACATTTGATTCTTTCATTTATCGTTCCGTTCTTTTTGGTTTCGAATATACAGACTTTTGTGATGGGTTCTTTGCCCATATTTTCAACTATTATCTCTTCTCCACTCTTTGGATCTGATTCTACTTTTATCGTTATTTCTTTCTTTTCTCGTGCTCGACGTTTGTATGGCTCTTCTTTTGGTGTTGTGAATTTTTCTCCCAGGGTTTTGGCTAGTGTGCACGTTATTATTATATCATTGTTGGCACATATTATATATTCCGCATTTCCTTCTAGGCTATCCCATTCACATTTCTTTCCTGCTTTCATATTCATTTTCAACAATCGATAATTTTATTTTGTATACATACTTGTTCAATGGTTTCTATTCCTTTGTTATTATTCGCAATTTGCTATTCCTGGCTTTACTTGGATTTTTACGTTTTTATCTTCTGTGGCATCTCTACATACACCTTTGGTGGTTTGGCATGATGATAAGTTTTCGGATCGTATTTCCATCCTTCCTGGTTTTCCTATGGAATCAAATTGACAACTTATGCTTGTATTCTCGTTCAGTTGTAAGCATAATTCCTGTTGCTTGAAATTCTTTATCATTTGATTGTTGTATTACTGAACATTTTTTTCCTTTGTGATGTTATTCGTCAGCTTCCGTTAACTATGGCGTGATTATATCTATTTTTTTGTCGCAGGGTCGGTCGGTGTTTTGATTTTTTCCATTTGTTGTAAGTAGCATCATCCCTCTGTTTCGTATATTCCCTCGTTATTGCTGTTGTTCGTTTTCCTGACGTTCCTCGTTAGTGATTCCTTTTTCTCTTGTGTGCGGATTTATTTTCGTCTCTGCACTTTTGAGTTCGTTTTGCTTTTGCCTGTGTCACTTCTCCTTCTCCATTATTACCTCCATCCGGGGTTTCCTTTGAATTCGTCCTTCGACATTTATATATTTTCAATTTATTTCCTCGTATTACTTTTATTATTCTTCGCTTTTATATCGATTCATTTTTTTTATCTTCTTGTTTACTCGCTTGAAATCTTATTTGCTTTCGATGCCATCTGTGTATTGATCATTAAATAGTGCCTTTTATCTCGATTCGTACTGTTCTTCGGCATGGTGGTGAATTTCCACTTCCTTCCCACTTTCAACATTGCTTTTAATTGTTTTTGTGGATGGATTAGTGAGCATATTTGGTTCTTTCATAGAACGTTTCTGTTCCTTACCAATATTAGTACATTGAATACTTTAAGTGGGTGACTTTCGTAGTCCATTCATAGATTGGCTGTTGCTTCGTCTTGTTTGCATCGATAAGCTTCCCATAATGTTTGGATTGTTTTACCCATCAATTTCTCTCTCTCTGATTGTCGCGTTAATGGTTATAAATTTTATTGCACTTTTCTGTCTCGATTTCAGCGCCGTAATGTAGTACATTGTTTTCTCCATTGTTCTTTCTTCTCTTGAACGTTGATCCCGTTTTTAGTACTCTCTCAGGACTGTTGTAGAGCATCTGCTGCGACTGCGAACATTAATGGTTTGCCCCTCTTTGTTGGGTTGTTTGAGGCGTGTCCGCATTTCTGCATAAGTTGATATATCCATTTTCCTTTGAGTTGTTTCTGTGTTGTACTGCCAATATGTTAAAGGTACGTTTCCTTCTACATCTGCGCATTTGAAGATCATGGGTATGTTTCTTTATACGATCACATTTCTGGTGGCTTCTAGCTCCTTTAAGCATATCATTGCGATTTTTCCCGCTTGTTTACTATTCTACATCCATCCTTTTCCTTCGACCCATTCTGGCATTATTTCTTGATAGCTCATTTATATATTTATCCATCTTGTCTCATTGTCTTGCGGGTCGCGTTTAGCGTTATTTTTGATTTCATCCGGTTTTAGGGTTCCTCTTACGTATTATTGTGATGTGCTTCTATTTTTCGATCTTCTGTTAGTCCGTCTATGATACTCGTTGTGAAGTTTGTGTATCTGGTTTTGCATACCCTCGATTCCTTCTGGTTCTCTGTTATTGTTCCCGGTATCGCTTATACATTGCTCACGTTTACGTAGATAGGTCTAGGTGAGGGGCTTGTTGACCAGATTTAACTCGAGCATTTGTTCTCGTTTACGTTAATAATCTCGATAAGTCCTTTCACCACATCATATATGTTATTTATCTGGACTACTCCGGGATAATTATCTGGCGTTGCTTTATTACCCAATCCTTCCACCTGGAAAGTTAATTGCTACGCACCATCTCGCTTTTTTATATTAATTTCTTTATACTTTCTTGATTAAATCATAATATTCATACTGCCGTTTTCCAGATTGCTTGCATTCGCTCTATTGAATTCCCGTCTACATAATTCATCAATTTCCATGATACTGGATATTGGCGGTTTGATTTGATATTTCTAAGTCTATGGGCATGTTACATTCCTGCCGTTACATCAAATTGAATGGATCAGTTTTGGTTGCTGAGCTGTATTTGAATCTCTATAGCCGTAAGGCTAGATTTATATATCTTCCAATCCTTGTTTGGTGTCTGCTTACATAATCGACATCATTCTATTAATATGCCGTTGAATCGTTTCGGTTTTGGACCATTGGTTTGCGGAGTGGTTACGTGATTGTTCTCAGCTTGCCAATTCTGAAGTAGATTCGTTACTCCTCTATTATTTCGCTCATAAAGTTGGTTCCTTGATCAGTTAGGATCTGTTTAGGTGTTCCGTATCTACAGCATATTTCCTCTACTAGGATTCTCGCTATTGTTCTGGCTTTTTGATCTGGTATTGCGAATGCTTCCGGGATTTTGATAGATAATCTGTCACCCACTAATATATAGATATTTCCATCGTTGTTCTGCAAAGGGTCCTACTACAATCCATTGCACATTCGTCATAGTTATGGTGGAGTTGGCATTGGGTCTTAGCGGTGTTTCAATTTACTTCCTGTGATTTTTCCTGTGTTGCAATATCAGACAATTCTTTATCAATCCTTTTACGTCCTCTCGATATTTGGCCAATAATTATTTTTGACGACAGTCTTGCTTCGGCTTTTTGCTGACATGTGTCCTCCAAGTTTTCCATCGTGATATTGCATCAATACCTCTTTTCGTCTGCTTTCTGGTAAAATGAGGCGTTTTCCCTCAAGAGAAACCATCCTTCTCCAATGGTTATCGGATGGGGGTCTGTTGTTTTCCATTTCTCTTTAATTTACTGTTGTTTATCGAGATTTTCATAGTCGTTCGTTTCTATGATTCAATTATTGGTTTTTAGCTCCTCGTCTTCTTTTCTGTTCGTTCTCAGTTTTTGTCAAAATCGATATCTTCTGCGATGAATCATGATATTCCGTCTTACATCGTGATCCATCAGTCTCTCAAATAACAATCTTTGACTACAATCTGCGTTAGCGTTCGCTTTTCCTGATTTAACCTTCTATATACGTGAGTTTCTGCAACTGCATTGCCATCTCATTTAATCTACCTCGGGCTTCTTTGTGTTGGCCTAAGGCCATTACCAACTGGTTGATGATGCAGTAGTGATATATATCTCGTGACCAATAACAAATATTTGAAAGTGTTTAATAGCCTTGGTTATTGCCTATGCTTCTCTTCAGTCACAGAGTAATTTTTTCATGTTTCTTGAACGTTTCGACTATAAATATTCCTCAAATGGAACTCGCTCTCTTTTCTCCGTCATCCCTGTTCTAAGACTGCTTCCAGTGCATATCCACTTGCGTTGTTGCTACAAAAACGGTTTTCTTAAAATCTGGGTGTACGAGTATTGGTGCTGATACAGGTTTATCTCTGGGAGTGTTCTCGGAAGGCTGTTTGTTGTTCCTCTCCATATAAACGGTATCTTTTTTGTGTTAATCTTGTATGGGGTTTCGCTGGATGGTTGCAAACTTTTAATGAACTTTCGATAATTTCCACATAAGCCTAAGAATTCTTTGCCTTGGTGATGATCTTTTGGTGCAGGCAACTTCCTTTATCTTTTCGATGTTTCTTGGTTGGTTCTTTGCCTTTTGCTGATACATATGTCCGTAGAAGGGTGACTTTTTCTTGCCAAGTCACATTTGATGGTTTTCATTTAACTTCAAGTTGTCTCAGTCGAACATACATTACGATATCTTTAAATGTTGCTCGAGGTGCTAGAATAAATTAATAAATCATCAATATTTACCATAACACTGTTTAATGCGTGACGTTACAAAGTCATACATCTCTGATGAAGCTGGTCGTTGGTAGTCCAAAAGGCATTTTCTTAATTGTATAAATCTTTTCCAATTGTAAAGGCGGTTTTCTCATTATCCTCCTCTTTGACTTTTATCTGCCAAATAACCCTTTTTAAGTTAGCGATGTAAAAATAAGCTGCTCCGTTGCTAACATTTGCTAACATTCCGTTTATTCTAGTAAACGGGTTGTTCCCGTTTGTTACTGCGTGAGTCGTCGATAATCTATACGAACCGTTGATGTTTCCGTCTTCTCTTTACCATGACCACTGGGAAATTGCCAGGCGAGCAACTTTGGTTCGATTACTTCCTGCGTTAACATTCTTTTTTGAACTCTTTTCTGCTTCTTGATTTTTGAGCTTCTGCCAATCGTAGGGTTCGTTACTAGTGTTTGGGTATCATCTCAGTTAATGGCTTTCGTGTTGCGTTACATCGCTCTGTACCGCAGATCTAAGTCAGATGCTGCAATTATTCCTTAAATTCCGTTACTTTTTGGTTAGTTGCTCTTTTCGGTTTCGGTTTAGGCTGAACTGTCCAATAGTCCATAATTTTTCCTAGTTCCTTCAGTTTTTGCTGTTCGGGAATTCGATATCCAATCCATCGGTTGTTTTAATTTTCCCAATCGTTCGTTCTTCACTAGATTGATTGTGCTTTCCTCATTCGAATTTGTAATATTGATTGGAATTCACTGTTAGTTCGTTTACGTATACTATCTCGTCTGAGCTAATGGCAGTTCTTTCTTTTTCTCAATTTCTGATTGGCGTATCGAAAATCATTTTCTCCTTAGTTTCCTCGTTTTTATTTCACATAGCAAATCATTGGTTGCGTCCTGGCACTACTATTTTTCTCTAGCATCTACTTTCTAGATTTTCAGCATTACATATTCGTCCGGTTTTATCTCTCAGCCATTGATCCTAGATCTTTATTATCTCTTTTTAGTAATTCGTGTGGCATGAGATACTGCTTCAAATTATACGATCTGCGCTCGTTCCTGACTGCTAAATACGTGTGATTTTCACATTTTTATATTCTATTATCGACCAGATTTTTCCGCGACTTCGCTACGATTCTTTGCTGCAGGTTACTACATCATTTAGCTTCTTCTATACGATGCCACAATTCTTTCCGGGTATTTTATCCTTTTTATTGCTGAGATGTTTCTCCGTTATCGTCATTGCTTTTATTTCCACCCCATTTATTTCTCTTTGGGTACGATTAATGTTGGTCCACAGCTAATGTTTGTAATAGCTATAGTTCGCTTTCGGGTCCACTGATCCCACACTTCTTTGATCTTTGGCTGAACGTTCTGGCACTAAGTACTGGCCAATTTGGTTTCGTATGGTACAGGGATAAATATATTTCGTAATGTTGTTGATCTTGTGGTCATTGTACGTGTCTTTCTACTGGATGTTTCTCCTCTACCGATCGTGTTAGCTTTCTTTTAGACTTTCATATACTGGTGGTGGCATGATTATAATGTCACAACTCATGTCCTTGTCTTTCGATTTTCCCATTGTTTAAGTTTGCTCCTGAGTTAGCATCTGGCGTCCTCCTTGGTTCTCATCATTGTCGCTTTATACTACTATCATCTCTGAAATTTATCATCGTCTCCAGTTACTCGTTTTTTTTGTCGCTTTCATTCTGGTTTCTCGGCTTCCATCTTCATTATCGCTTTTAATTTTCCGTTCCACTTCTTCATTCGTCCGTTCATTTTGTTAGATTCCTTAGCTTAGTTCTTTTTATCTTGTGTAATATCTTTTCGAGTGTCCGTGCTAATACCTTGTCTTTGGCTAAAACGGTAAGAATCCAATTGCATTTTTCAGTTGATTTTCTCTTCTGTTTGGTGATGTCGAAACATGCTAACATTTGTGTTATGTTACTCTTACGATTTGATAATAATGAGAATTATTTCCTAAAATCTGCATCATCTGTCGAAGATAGATCTTCCCCACATGGCTTTATCTATTTGCTGTAGCTGTTTGAAAATGATCCGGCGATAGTAACAATTCGTAGTTGGGTTTCTCGTCATAGTTGTTACCTCCTGGTTAGTACAATGTTGCGATAATTATTGCTTGCCTTTTGTGTGGAACAATAATGTTTCTCTGGCTCGTTCCAGGTCTTTCGTTTGGTATTCCACTTTGTGATATATCCACTGGTTTGAATTCTGCTTCGCTGGCAATTCTGTTAGTCCAATATTTTTGGTGGATGCTCACTCATTATCGGGTGTGGAACTGTAACCAACTTCCGATCTTCTTATTTCGATTTAATGTCCATATACCTTACTGCAACTGAACATGTTGGCGTACAATCTTCTCATGGTTCTATCATCCTTGTTACTGGTTTGGCGAATCTTGATTTTTCCTTTTAATGCATTATCTCTTAATTCGTTTATTGTTTTATATCCTCTTTGGGATTGTGAATTCTCTGGCAGTTTCGCAATTGTTCTTTTAGCATTTATACGTGTATAATTCGCCACGATTCTCCCAAAATATCGCTTTCTGGAGTTGAGCAATAATTGGTATTGCATTATCCGGATTTGTGATTGCCAATTGCCAATTCTTGTTATTTAATATTTCTCTCGTCAGTACAATCATTTTTTAACCAATCGTAGTATTTTCTCTGTTGATTGCCATCTTTATGGTATAAGAAATCATCTTTGTTGTTTATATAGAGATAAATCTTTACATCTTTGGGGTCTATTTGCGCTTTTTGCGTTTGAGTATTTGCTGTTCGCGATGAATATTCTTTATAATTCGTACGGGCTCCATTTGCGTACATTTACTCACACATTCGTCCTTTTATAAATTCTCATCCGATTGTGTTGTATGTCTGTTATATTTACTACGTTGGTGTGACCTTCTGATCCAATGGTTGTGGTAATTGTTGGTTTCCGATTCTTTCCGGGTTCTCCTATTCATCTAATGCACTTTTGAGTGTTAGTTTTCGGTTTCTCTGTGCACTTGTTCCTGTGCACTGCATCACAATATTGCGCTCTTCAATAAGTGAGTCTACAAGTTCTGTATCGGCATGACTATACAATCGTTGACATTCCGTATTTGCATGATCTATCTGTTGTCTAGACATTGAGGACTTTTTCATTGCTGTGTATGGATCAACAAATATCCTTGGTATTTCTCCAACTTACTTGATACTTTTCTCACTACTACTCCCTTGACTAATTGATCAATAGGGTGTACTCTCTCTTGACACGTTCCTCTCAAGCCGATTATTCTTCCCGCAGCTGATACTCGGTAGTTATTTATCTTCCTTCCTCGGCTGCTACCATTCACTCTTCCAGTATTGAGATATCCTGTTGAATCCTTCTTACATTCGCTTCGCGTTACTTGATACTACTGTTGTTTCCGTTCCAGCTTCTATATGTTGAGTGTGAGTGTGTTCCGCAATTTGCATGCTACAATTTTCGCTTGTTACTGAACATTCCTTGATTTCCTTTTTATAGTCTACTCTTTGGATATACATTTAGATACTGCGGTTGCTGTTGTCTGTAATCTACCGGGATTTGCTGCTTGAATCCTCCGTTTCTTTTATGAGTATTTATCACCATCTTTTTTGTCCGTCTATACTACACGTTCTCACCCTTTCACGCACATATCCATATGAGTATTGTGTGATTATGTATTCATCCCTTTCTAGCTTTTTTGGATCGCTTGATTTAATTGTTTGTTTCGAATTCCGTTAATGCTCTCTTAACTTCGCTTGCTTCATCTCGGTTGATAATCTTTACTTACCAAATTTATAGGCTTCCATCTCCTTGAGTCAGGATGAATGGTTCATTCCTTCCTTGATACATGGTCTGTTATCGCAAATTTCGTTATCCGTTTGGGTTGATCTGTTGGAGGGTTCGCTTTTCTGTATATCACTTATGTATTTACTTAGTGGCCATTCCTACGAATACTATTTGGGTCATCGGGATTCGTTTCGGTTAAGTGGGTTATTATCAAACAGTATTCTCTGGATCTCTGTGTTTAGTTCGACCTTGTTGTCCATGATTTATTTTTATTTTGCTTTTTGTGCCCAACTTGTTTTGCTTCTGACCGATATTATTGAGTTTTATTTCTCTTTATCTCTTGGATTTGCTATCCCAGCTATAGTTTTAGTCTGTTGATCCATTTTGCTCCTTGTTCCTTGGCCTTTCAGTTTTCCCTGTAATGCTTTGTTACTTGGCTGAGCTTGTTCAATTTCGTTGTCAATTTTATCCATCTGCATCTGTCTTTGTTTTCCTTTCTGGAGCTGGTTTATCATTTTTGGTCGTCCTCTGGAATTTCTTCTTCCATGCTGTACCGTTTTCTTTCGTTGGTGTTCATCCGTTGTTTCTTTGGTGTTTTGTAGCTCCTCGTTCGTTTATCACAGTTATCCCATCGTCTCTGTCGAGCTTCGGCCTCTTCTCTCTTCTTTTTATTTCCTCTTCGGTATTGCGCTCTATATTTCGCAGCTGTCTTTGACACCATACTAGCTCGTTGGTTCATTGTTATCAGATCGTTTTCATCTTCATAAGTCATGAAGAACTGCATTGCCCATCTCATTAATCTACTCGAGGCTTCTTGTGTTGGCCTAGCCATACCAATGGTTGATGATCAGTAGTGATATATATCTCGTGACCCCATAACAAATATTTGAAGTGTTTAAAGCTTGGATTATTGCTAATGCTTCTCTTTCAAGTCACAGAGTAATTCTTTCATGTTTACTTGGGAACGTTCGTACTATAATATCCAATGACTCGCTCTCTTTTCTCGTCTCCCCGTTGTCCTAGACTGCTCCAGATGCAATATCCACTTGCGTCTGTTGACTAACTAAAAACGGTTTCTTAAAATCGGTGTACGATGTATTGGTGCTGATATCAGTTTACTCTGAGTGTTCGAAGGCTGTTTGTTGTTCCTCTTCCCATATAACACGGGGTATCTTTTTGTTAACTCTTGTAATGGGTTTCCGCGATGGTGCATAACTTTAATGAACTTTCGATAATATCCACATAAGCTAAGGAATTCTTGCCAACTCTGTGTGACTGTCTTTCGGTGCAGGCAATTCTTTATCTTTTCGATGTTTCTTGGATCTGTTCTTTGCCTTCTTGCTGAACAATATGTCCTAAGAAGGTGACTTTTTCCTTTGCCCAATCACATTTTGATGGTTTCAATTTTAACTCCATTGTTCTCAGTCGAACGAATACAATACGGATATCTTTAAATTTGCTCGAAGGTGCTAGAAAAATTAAGAAATCATCAATATATACATACCACTGTTTAATAGCCGTGCGTTACAAAGTTCATAATCTCTTGGAATGAAGCTTGGTGCGTTGGTTAGTCCAAAAGGCATTTTCTTGAATTGTATAAATCTTTTCCAATTGTAAAGGCGGGTTTCTCCTCTATCCTCCTCTTTGAACTTTTTATCTGCCAATAACCCACTTTTTAATCTTAGCGATGTAAAATAGGCTGCTCGTTGAACATTGTAACATCTCGTTTATATCGGTAAACGGGTATTATCCGTTTTGTATCTGCGTTGAGTCGTCATAATATACAGAACGCGTTGTGTTCCGTCTTTCTTCTTACCATGACCACTGGGAATTCCATGGCGAGCAACTTGGTTCGATTTACTCCTGCGCCGTAAATCTTTTGAACTTTTTTCCTGCTTCTGAATTTTTGAGCTTCTGCCAATCGATATTGGTCGTAGTGTTATTGGGGTATCATCTGTTAAGGTACGCGATGTTGCGTTCATCGCTTGTACCGAGATAGAGTCAGATTACTGCAAATATATCCTTAAATTCCTTTAGCAGTTTTTTGTTGCTCTTTTTCGGTTCGTTTAGAGCGAACTGTCAATAGTCCATAATCTTCCTCAGTTCCTTCAGTTTTTTGCTGTTGAAATTCGATATCCATCATCGGTGTTAATTTTCCAATCGTTTCGTTTTCATAGATACTTTTCCTTCCTCATCGAAATTTGTAATATTGATTGGATTCACTGTTTATCCGTTTACGTATACTATTCTCCTGGCTAAGGCAGTTCTTTCTTTTTCTCCGATATTCTGATTGGGTCGAAAATCTTTCTCCTCTAGTTTCCTCGTTTTACTCTTCACATAACAAATCAATTTGTGGTGCGTTTCCTGCACTATATTTTTCTGAGCATTCTCACTTCTGAATTTCAAGCATACCATTACTTCGTCCGTTTTATCCTCAGCTCCATTGATCCTAGAATCTATTATTATCTTTTTAATTCTGGCATGAGATCGTGTTCCAATATACATCCTGCGCTCAGTTTTCACTTGATAACTGCTAAATACGTGTTGATTTCAATTTTTATATTCTATTACGACCAGGATTTTTTCGATTGACTGGCTACCGATTCTTTGCTGCAAGGTTATTACATCCATGCCTTTAGCTTCTTCTATACATTGGCCACAATCTTCCCGGTATTTTATCCATTTTTATGCGAGCAATGTTTGCTCCGGTATCGATCATGTGCTTTTATTTCACCCATTTATTTCTCATGAGGTAACCGTTAATGTTGTCAGCTAATGTTTGTACATAGCTATGAGTCGAGTTTTCTGGTCCTGATCACACTTCTTGATCTTTGGCTGGTTTCTTGGCACTAAAGCTGCCAAATTGTGTCGTATCGGTACAGGATAATATTTCTAATGTTGTTGATCTTTGTATTACGTGTCTTTCCATCTGGCATGTTTTCTCTCTACCCGATGTGTGTGCTTTCTTTAGACATCATATTACTGGGGGTGGAGATTATAAATGTTCCACATGTCTGTCTTCGATTTCCTTGTTTAAGTTGCTCCTGAGTTAGAATCTGCCGTTCCTCCTTGGTCTCATCCATTGTCGCTGTTATACTACCTATCAATCTCTGAAATTTATCCATCGTCTCCAGTTTACTC
The DNA here is from genome assembly GCA_022537955.1 of Schmidtea mediterranea. Taxonomy (NCBI): domain Eukaryota; kingdom Metazoa; phylum Platyhelminthes; order Tricladida; family Dugesiidae; genus Schmidtea; species Schmidtea mediterranea. The sequence continues at coordinate 26,311,620 of CM039680.1, read as the reverse complement.
GTTTTTTTGTCGCCTTCATTCTGCGTTTTCTCGGCTTCCAATCCCATTATCGCTTTAAATTTCCGTCAACTTCTTCATCGGTACCGTTCATTTTCGTTAGAATTCCTACTAGTCTTTTTAATCTTGTGAATATCTTTTGAGGTTGGTCCGTGTAATACCATTGTCTTTGCTAAAACACGGTAAGAATCCAATTGCCATTTTCCAGTTGAATTTTCTCTCTCTTTTGTAGACTGTCGAAACATGCTAACATTTGTGTTATGATTACTCTTACGATTTGAATAATGAGAATTATCCTAAAAATTCTGCCATCATCTGTCCGAAGATTAAGAATCTTCCCCCACATGGCTTCATCAGTATTTGCTGTTAGCATGTTGAAAAATGATCCGGCGATAGTAACAATTCGTAGTTGGTTTCTCCTCCATAGTTGTTACCTCCCGTATAGTTACATTGTTTCTTTCAATAGACTTTCTGTTTCCTTACCATTATAGTTTCATTGAATACTTTAAGTGGGTGAACTTTCGTGAGGTCCATATTCATCAGTTGGCTTGCCTGCTTACGTTCTTGTTAGCCGATGCGATAGCTTCCCCATAATGGTTTTGGATTGTTTTTTAACCCATCATTTCTCTTCTCTCTATATTGTCGCATTACTGGTTAAAATTTTTTATTGCACTTGCTTTGTCCTCGAGTTTTCAGCCCGCGGCGTATGTAGTACATGTTTTCTCCATTTGTCTTTTTCTTTGAACGTTGGATCCCCGTTTTTAGTAATTCTTCTCTCAGGACATAGTTGTAAGAAGATCTGCTGGCGACTTGCGAACATTTTAATGGTGTTTGCCACCTCTTCGTTGGAGTATGTTTGAGGCCGTTGTTTCCGCATTTCCTGCATAAAGTTTGAATTAATATTCCATGTATCCTTTTGAGTGTTTCTGTTGTTGTACTGCAATACTGTAAAGTTCGTTTTCCTTTCTACATTCGTGCCATAGTGGAAGATCATGGGTATGCTTTCCCTTGATAAGATTCCATTTCTGGTGGAGGGCCTTTCATAGCTCCTTTTTTAGCATAATCCTTGCGATTTTTTCCCGGCTATTGTTTTACTAATTCTCATCCATCCTTTTTCCCTTCGAACCCATTCCTGGCCATTATTTTTCCTCTGATAGCTTTTACTATCTAATTCCATCTTGTCTTAACATTGTCCTTGGGTCGCGGTTTAGCGTTATTTTTTTGATCATCCGGGTTTTTAGGTTTCCTTCTACGGTAATTTAATTTGATGTTGCTTTGTCTTATTTTTGCTCGCTATCTTAGTTCCCGTTTTATTACTTCAGTTTGTTGATTTGTGATCTGGTTGCATACATTTCCTCGATTCTCTGGTTCTCCTGTTATGTTCTCGTATCGCTTTTACATCTGCTCACGTTTACGGTAGATAGGTTTCTTAGTGAGTGTGTTGTTACCCATTTTAACTCCGAGCATTGCTTCTTCGTTTTAACGTACTATAATCCGCTCCGTAAGGTCCTTTACCACATCTTTGTAATTTTCTGGCTACTCCCTGGGATTAATTTCCTGGCGTTTGCTAAATTATTTACCCAATCTCCACCTGGAAAAGTTATGACTCCACGCACATCTTCGCTTTTTATCATGTAATTTCTGTTATATACTTTTCTTGATTAATCTAATATTTCATACCTGACGTTTTCCCAGATCTCTTGCATTCGCTCTTTGAATACCCGTTTACATAATCCATCTATTTCCCATGTACTGTGATATTTGGCGGTTGAATATTCTAAAGTCTTATCGGCGATTGTTACATTCTCTTGCCGTACATCAATTTGAATGGACCTCATTTTGGTTTTGCTGAGTGTATTGACTATTCTTATAACCCATAGGAGTAGAGTGGTGGTAGGTGGAGTGATAGACCAATGTCTTTTTGGTGTCTGCTTACATAATTCGACCATCATTTCTATAATATGCCGTTGAATTTCGTTCGGTTTGAACCATTTGTTTTGCGGGTTGTACGGTGATGTTTCTCATCTTTTCGCATTCTGAAGTAATTCGTTTTCTACTTCTCTATTTATCGCTCATAAAAGTTGGTTTCCTTGAATCAGTTGATCTGTTTAGGTGTTCCCGTATCTACAGATTAATTTTCCTCTTACTTAGGAATTCTCGCTATTGTTCTGGCTTGTTTGATCTGGTAATTGCGATGCTTCCCGGAATTTTTTTGATAAATAGATGACATTGTCACCACTAATTATATAGAATATTTCCATGCGTTGGTTTTCTGGGGCAAGGGTTCCTACTACATCTCATTTGCAGAGTCATCGTCCAATGGAGGTTCCTGGTGAATTTCATTGTTTTAAGCGGTGCTTTCAATTTACTGGTCCTGTTGCTTTTCTGGTTGCACACATATCAAAGACCAATTTCTTTTATCCATCCTTTTACGTCCTCTCCGATATTTTGGCCCATAATATTTTTTGACGCAGTCCCTTCTTTAGCTCCGTCTTTTTTTGCCTGCATGTGTCCCCTCCGAGTTTCCATCGTGATATTGGCCATCAATACCATCTTTCTTTTTTTCGTCTTGCTTTCTGGTAAACAAAGCATTGAGTCGTTTTTTCGCCCATCCTTTAGTAATACGCAATTCCTTCTCCCATGGTGTATCGATGTCTGTGTTTTTCCATATGCTCCGCTTTAATTTACTATGTTGTCGAAGATTTTCATATTGTTTCGTTCTATGAATTGCAATTAATTGTTTTTTAGCTTCCTCGTCTTCTTCTGTTCGTTTCTCAGTTTTGGATAAATCGATATCTTCTGCGATGATCATGCACTATTCGTCCCTTACATTCGTGATCCATCAGTTCTTCTAATACAAATCATTGACATACAATTCTGCGTTAGCGTTTCGCTTTTCCTGATTTTGAAACTTTTAATATTACGGTGGAGGTATTCTTTTGCAACTGCTTAGCCTCATCTCAATTAATCCTATCTCGAGCTTCTTTTGTGATTGGCCTAGCCATACCAATGGTTTGATGATCAGTGTGTTATATATCGTTCCCGTGACCCCCATAACCAAATATTTGAAGTTGTTTTCTCGCGCACTCACCTGCTAATGCCTTCTCTTTTCAGTCACAGAAGTTAATTCTGTTTTCATGTTTTTCTTGAACGTTTTTTCGGAACTATAATATCCAATTGACTCCGCTCCTCTTCTCGTCCATCCCATTGTCTTTGAGAGCTGGGGGCGTGCTCAGGATGCATATCCACTTGCCGTCTCTGTTTGCTAACAAAGAACGTTTCTTAAGAATCTGGGTGTACGATATTGGTGCTGATATCAGTTTTTTTTTTTTGCTTGAGTTTTTCGAAGGCTGTTTTGTTTTGTCTTTCCTGCTTCCCATAATGATAACGGGGTACTTTTTTTGGTACTCTTGTTATGGTTTCGCTGATGGTTGCATAACTTTTTAATGAGCTTTTCGATAAATCATTCCAACATAAGCCGCTAAGAATTCTTGCACTTGTGTGACTGTCCTTTGGTCAGGCGAATTTCTTTATTCTTTTCGATTGTTTCTTGATTGGTTCTTTGCCCTTTTTGCTTGATACATATGTCCTAAAGAAGGTACTTTTTTCCTTTGCCCAATCACCATTTGATGGTTTCAAGTTTTACCTTCCCATTGTCTCAGTCGACGAAATACATTACGGATATCTTTTTAAATGTTGCTCGAAGGTGGCTAAGTAAAGTTTAATAATCATCGATATATATTACCATACACTGTTAATGCCGTTGCCGTCAAAACGTTCATACATCTCTGGAATGCAAAGCTGGGTGCGTTTTGTTTAGTTCCCTCAAAAGGCATTTGTTTCCTTTGAATTGGTATACATTTTTCCAATTGTAAAGGCGGTCTCTTCTATCCCTCTCTCTTTGACCTTTTATCTGCCAATTAACACTTTTAAGTCTAGTGACGATGTAAAATAAGCTTGCTGCCGGTGTACATTTGTAACATCGTTCGGTTATAATCTGGTACGGGTAATGTTATCCCGTTTTTTTGTTACTCGTTGAGTCGTCCCGATAATCCTATACAAAACCGTTTTGGGTGTTCGTCTTTCTTCCTTTCATGACCACGTGGGATCTGCCATGGCGATCAACTTGGTTCGATTACTCCTCCGTTCCTTTAAATCTTTTGTTGAACTTTCTTTTGTTCTGCCTTCTGATTTTTTACTTCCATTGCAATAGTGGTCCGTATGTGTTATTGGGGTATCGATCTTGTTAATGTAATCGTATGTTTGCGTTACATCGCTTTTGTACCGAGATTCTAAGTCAAGATTGTCTGCAATTATATTCCTTAAATTCCGTTTGCCAGCTTTTTGTAGTTGCTCTTTTTCGGATTTCGTTTATAGCTGACCTTGTTAATAGTCCCAGTAATTCTTCCCTCAGTTCCTTCGTTTTTTTGCTTGTTTGAAAATTCGACTATCCCCATCATCGGTTGTTATTTTTCCCAATCGTTCGTTTGTTCATAGATGAACTCTTGTCTTCCTCATCGAAAATTGTATATTGATTTGAAATGTTTCACTGTTGATATCCAGTTTTACGTATACTATCTGCTCTGGCTAATGGGCAGTTCTTCTTTTTCTCGATTTCTGATTTGGGTTTGCGATAAATCCATTTTTCTCCTGCTAGTTTCTCGTTTACTTTCACAATCAGCAAAATCTCATTTAGTGTTGCGTCCTGGCACTACTTATTTTCTTCTGAGCATCTCACTTTCTGATTTTCAGCAGTACCATATTCGCGGTTTTTTATCTCTCCAGCTCCATTGATCCTAGATCTATTATTATCTTCTTTTAGTAATTCTGGCATGGAATTCTGTTCCAATTATACAATCTGTGGCAGTTCTCTGAATAACTGCTAAATACGTGTTTTGAGTTTGTTCACATTTTTAAGTATTTCCTAATTTATGCGGATCCAGAATTTTTTCCGATGAACTTGCTACCGATTTCTTTTGCTGCATGGTTATTACATTCCATGTTAGCTTTTCTTTTTCCTATCATGGCACACAATCTTCCGGGTATTTATATCCATTTTATTTTGCTGAGATGTTTGCTCCCGGTACTCGATCATATGCTTTTTATTCCACTCCATTTATCTATGGGTACCCAGTTATGTTTTGGTCCCCAAGCCTAATGTTTTGTAACCATAGGCTATTAAGTTCAGAGTTTCTGGGGTTCCCTGATCCACACTTCTTGATCTTTGGCTTGGTTCCTTGGCACTAAAGTTCTTTGCCCAATTTGGTTTCGTATGGTACAGCATAAAATAATTTTCGTTTAATGTTTGTTGATCTTGGTATTTGGTACGTGGGTCCTTTCTACTGGCATGTTTTCTCTCTACCGATGGTGTGGCCTGTTCTTTTAGACATTCAATATACTGGGTTGTTGGTGATTATAATGTCCCACTATTATGTCTTGTCTTTCGATTTTCCCATTGTTTAAGTTTGCTCCTGAAGTTAGCATCTTTGCGTTTTCCTCCTTGGTTCTCTCTCATTGTCCGCTGTTTTATTATATATCATCTCTGAAATTTTATCCCACGTCCCTTCAGTTTTTACCTCGTTTTTTTTTTTGTCCGCTTCATTCATGGTTTTCTCGGCTTCCAATCATCATGTATCGCTTTAAATTCCGTCCAAACTCTTCCCATCGGTACCGTTTCAATTTTCCGTTAGACTTCCTACTAGTCCCTTCTTATCTTTGTTTTGAATAATCTTTTGAAGTGTTCCGGTTAATCCCATTGTCCCTTTTGCTAAAAACCGGTAAAGAATCAATTGCCATTATTCCCAGTTTGATTTTTCCTCTTCTTTGTATGATGTTCGAAAACATGCTAACCATTTTGTGTTATGAATTAATCCCTTTTACGATTGATAATGAGAAATTATTCCTAAAATTCCTGCCATCATCTGTCGAAGGATTAAGAATCTTCCCACTGGCTTTTCATCCATTATTTGCTTGTAGCATGGTTTGAAATGATCCGGCCCGAATAGTTAAACATTTCGTAGTTTTGGGTTTTTGCTCCCTTCTCAATAGTTGTTACCTCCCGTTATAAGTTTTTATGTTGGATATATTGCTTGCTTTTGTGCTGGAAAACAATAAATGTTCCTCTGGCTCGTTTCCAGGTCATTTCGTTTGTAATATTTCCCACTTTGTGATATAACGTGACACTGGTTGAATCTCTTCGCTGGCCAAATTCTGTTGTCCCAATATTTTTGGTGGTGCTAACTATTACTCTTCGGGTTTGGAAAACTGTAAACCAACCTTCCCGTCTCTTATTTTCGAATAATTGGTCCCCCATAATACATTACTTGCAAACACTGAAACATGTTTGGGGTACAATTTCTCTGGGGTTTATCATCCTTGTTTTAGCTGTTTGAGCGAATCTGAATTCCTTTATGCATTTTCTTCTAATTCGTTTTTGCACTTTTATCTCTTGGGATTGTTGAATTTCTGGCAGTTTTCGATTGTCCCTTTTCGACATTTTATATCGTGTACATTACTTCCCCACGATTCTCCCAATTCCTTCCTGGAGTGGGTTAATATGGGAATTGCATTAATCCGGATTTTTGTGTTCCATTGCCAATTTTGTTTTAAATATTTTTTTCTCTGTTTCAAGATACAATCATTTTTAATCCAAATTCGTAAGTATAATTTCTTCTCTTGTTATGCAATCCCTTATGGTATAAAAGAAAATCCATCTTGTGTTTATCTTAGAGGATATAATTTCTTTTACATCTTTGGGGGTCTATTTGCGCCCTTTGCGTTTTTGGTTTATGCTGTTCGCGATAAAAGAAATATTCCTTTATAATTCGTTTACTGGCTACCATTTCGGTCCACATTTACTCACTCATTTCCGTCCTTTTTATAAATCTTCAATTCCCGAATTGTGGGGTGTCTGTTGAATATTACTACCGTTGGTGTGACCCTCTGATCCAATGGTTTGTGGTAAATATGTGGTTTTTCCGATTCCTTCCGTTCTCCGTAATTTCATCTAAATGCACTTTTTTTTTGAGTGTTAGGTTTCGGTTCTCTGTGCACTTGTCTTGCACTTCATCAAATATTGCGTCTTTCTTTCAATATAAGTAGTCTACAAGTTCTGGTAATCGGCGTGGAATATACATCGTTTGACATTCCCGATATTGCAAATGATTCTTATCTTAGTTGCCTAGACATGAGGTAACTTTTTTTCAATTGCTTTTGTGTAAATCTGGATCCAAAATATCCTGTGGATAATTTTCCTCCAACTTTATCTTTGATAACCTTTCATCACTACTACTTCCCTTGAACTAAATTGATTCAATAGGGTTGTTCTCCTCCTCTTGACACGTTTTCCCTCTCCAGCCCGTTATTCTTCCGCAAGCGTATTAACTCGGTGTAGTTTTATCTATCCTTCCTCGGCCTTGCTACATTCTACTCTTCCCAGCTAATGAAGATACGTTCCTGTCGTGAATCCTTCCTTCACTTCCCCGCTCCGCGTTTACTGATACTACTGTTGTTTTCCGTTCCAGCTTCTATAAATTGTTGAGTTTTGTGAAAGTGAATGTCAGCGCATGAATGCTACAATTTTTTCCCTTTGTTACTGAAAATTCCTGTTGATTTCCGTTTTTTTATAAAGGGTTCTAACCTCTTTGATATACATTATAAGATACTGCGCGGTTGCCTGTTGTCTGTAATCTTAAATCTACCGGGATTTTTGCTGCTTATGCAACTCCTCCCGTTTCTATTTATGATATTTATCACCAAATCTTTAATATGTGTCCACATTCAAATATAACTACAACGGTTCCTAATCCCCTTTTCACCGCACATATCCCATATAGTATTTGTAGTGTTATCGGTATTCATCCCTTTTTCTAGCTGTTTTTTTGATCGACTTGCATTTAATTGTTGTTTCCGCAAATTCGTAATTCAGCTTCTCTTAACTTCGCCTTGCAATCATCTTCGGTTTTGATCATCTTTTACTTTACCATTTATAAAGGGCTTTTGCCATGCCTCACTTCGAGATCAGGAAGAATGGGTTTTATCGATTACCTTCCTGATAATGTCCCTTGGTTATCGCAAATATCGTAATCCGTTTGGTTGTATCTTGCGAGTTGCGCTTTCTGTAGTGTCAAACTTAATCGTAATTATACATTTAGGGTAGGATCCCATTCTACCAATATTTATTTGGGGTCATGCGGATCGTTTTTCCGTTAAGTGGTTTTATTAATCAACAAGTAATATCCCTCCTGGATCTCTGGTTGTAGTTCCGTAACCTTGGGTTTGTCCATGAAATTTTTATTTTATTATTGGCTTTATTGCTGGCCCAAGAGCTGTGTTTTGCTTCTGACCGATATTATTGAGTTTTAATTTCTCTTTATCTCTGGATTTTTGCTAATCCCGCATATCAAGTTTTATTTAGTTCCTAGTTGATTCCATTTTTGGCTCCTTGTTCCTTGGCCTTTCAGTTTTTTCCTGGTAACTTGCTTTGTTACTTGGGCTGAGCTTGTTTCAAGTTTCGTTGTCAATTGGAATTCCATCTGCATCCTGTTCTTTTAGTTTTTCCTTTCGCCTTGGAAGCTGGTTTATCCAAGTTTTTGTCGTTCCCTCTGGATTTCTTTTTCCATTGCTGTACCCGTTTTTCTTCTTTTCGTTTGGTTGTTCATACCGTTGTTTCTTTGGATTGTTTGTAGCCTTCATCGTTTCGTTTAATCCAGTTTATCCCATTACGTCTCCTCCGAGCTTCGGCCGTCTTCCCTCTCTTCTTTTTAATTTTTCCTCTTTCGGTAATCTGGCTCTATAAATTTTTCGACTAGCTGTCCTTTGACCACATACTAGCTCGGTCTGTTCACAAATCTGTTAATTCAGATCGTATTTTCATCTTCTGTCAGTGAACAATCTCATTTGATTCCGGTATTTCCTCCGGGTTGTTTTTTCCTCGTCCAAATATCATTTAGATCATTTAGTATCTCTTCATCTTTCATCTCCTCGTTGTGATGAACCGATTACTTCCCATCTGCTGCAAGGTTGGGACCTGTTTTCTGGGGCGTATAGTAGACCTCTCCTGTCGTCCCTATTTGGCGTTTTCGTTTTCTGAGTTTTTCTCTTTATATTTTTGAATTTTCTCTAACCCGCGATCTTCGCTTTACCGTTTATACATTTTATTAATTTGCCCAATTTGCATTTGCGGTAACTCCGATTTCGAGATTTCGTCGTCTTAGATGAATGTCTTGATATTGTAATGAAAATGGGCCGGTTCATACGGTTATTTTCTTTTTTACTTCACCTCACCTGTGGCATGATATAAAATTTCTCTTTTCCGAATTTGGTTCGAAATCTGGCAATCCAATAATTTTTAAAGTAATTACTTTCTTATCGTTTTCGGCTTGCCCATTCGGTTATGTTTTCCATTTTCGGGATAATTTCTCGGAATTGCTCTGGGGTACACGCAAATAACCATTCTCCGATTACTCCCCTCTTAATTTCCTTTACTATATTTCGCAGAATTCTCCACTCTGTTTACAAGAATCGAATTCCTTTTTTTTGCTAAATCTTTTCAGTTTTCCGCTTGATTCCCTTTTGCTTTCCGGTTTCTCAATATCGCTGGCTAATTTCTACATTTTTTTGCGTTTTCCGTAATTTTGTTAATCCTTCCCTCCACAAGGGTCCGTCTATATCTTGTTTGTGGCAAGTATTTGTTTTCCCTGGTATTTCGTTTTCTCGAGTTACGCTGATTCGCGGGCGTCCTTCGCTTGTTTCTTGTTGGATTCGCAAACTTTCAATTTCTCGTTCTGTTCTACACTATCGATCGTGATGTATTATGTCGTTTGTCATTTCTTTTACAAATTGAGGTGTTACATATTTTTTCAACAGAGAACTGTGGTACTTCCTCCGCAACATTTTTCGTGGAATTTTGGGCTTTTTTGACTTAATCATAGATCTTGGGTTCACTCCCAGTTTTTTTTTTCGCCTGTGTCGCTCTTCCCATTTTCCGGGTTTAGCGATTGAAATCGTGACTTTTCGATTAAATGGCCACTCTAACTTGCTGTCATATCTGCCTCTTGCTAATAGAAAATACACTGATAGATATTTCCCTTTTCCTACCCCATCTCCGTTTGGGTACACTCTCAATTTCATCCGGTATCCTCCGATTTCTGTATAGAATTGATGACTTGTAATACCGATGATTTTCTCTTCTTCAGCCGATTTTACCTTTTCAGCCCATCCGCCTATCTTCCATGTGTATGGGGCTAGTCGAGCTCTATCGTTTATTTCCTCGTCTTCTTCTGGTTGCCATTCCATTTCGTTTATCATTTCCTCTGGTAGATTTTCATATGGTTCATCTTCATATAACTCTAAGGTTATTTCGTTAGCTGCGTCTTCCGGCGCTTCTCCTGGTATGTATTTTCTCCATTTTGGTTCAGTTCTCTCCATTTTCCATTTCCACTCCTCTGTCTTTTCATCATACACCTTTTTCCATGGTGTTGATCGGCATCGCGAATCATCTATAGGTTGTAATTTTGTACTCAACTTTGCATCTTGTCTCCATAACTGGTAGATGGTTAGTATTTGGTCCATTTTTCTTTTCATTTCCTCTTGAAATTCTTGGATCTGTTGTTCCCTTTTTGTTGTATTTTTCCTCTCTGGTTCATCCATGGCTATGATATTAATGGTTTGTCCGTCTTCCCAGATACCTAATTCGTATATCGGGGTTCGTTCTCGCTGACTTATTTGTCGTTTGTGATACATTATTGCCACGTCCTTCTACCATACCGTCGTCACTACTTTCGATTATTGGTTGTATAATTTCTCGATTTATCCGTCGGTATAATTCGTGCATTTGACAATCGGGATCTACCAATATTTCTTTTATTTCATCATTTGGTAGCTTTATTCTTATCTTTATTGGTTCATCTCCTCTCATATCTCTTTGGTGCTCTCCATATTTGGCTATCAACTCGTCTGTTCTCTCGTTGTCGAATCTCATAATGTCTGTGTCTCGTACAGCTTCTACGAACATTTTCATTGAGATCGGTCTCGTTAGTGATAATCGGTTAATATATTTTCTAGCTTGGTCTATCGCTTGTTCTGTCATTTTTATCTGGTTCTGCCTCATTATCTTTTGTCTCTCTTTTTCTAATCCAGGTTTTATTTCTTTGTTGTACAATATTTGGATTTTCTGCCATATTTCTGCTGTCGTTTCCTCGGTTTCATTTTTGTTTAATGTTACCACATTTATTCCTTTTGGCCATATTAGAGCATCCGCTAGGTGTATATCTCGCTTTATTTTCCTTCCTTGATAATATAAAGGTTTATTTTTATAACTGGGTCCTAGCTTTTTCACTACCCAATCATACAACTCGTTTGTGCTTTCGCCTCTTGTGGCTATTATCTGTCTAGGTATTTCTGGAAAATCAATAATTACCTGATACTCTTCTCTATCATATTCTTTCAGATTCTCTTGGTACTTTTTTATCATATCTTTCCATGATGCCGTGAATGTACCATTATCCTGCTGATGTCCTTTCGCAATCAGTTTCATTATTCTGCTGTATGCGGTTGTATCTCTGAGGTTTAGGAACATTTGATTTCGATCTACCTCTTCTACAATCTCGTTAATTTCTTTTAATATCTCGATTTCATCTTCTCTTGGCACGTTCGTTTCCATTTCCTCTAATTCGGATTTTGATTCATCTCTTTGTATGGTTTATTTTCCTCGCATGATTGAAATATTTCTCCACCCAGACTGCTTATCTCGCTTTCATCCTCATCTGTTTGATCGTCTGGTATTTGTCTCAACATATTGATATGTGGTTGTTCCTCCTCTTTCGTTATCTTTGTTGGCCCTTTTGTTTGGAACCATATCTCTTTTATTCTATTCTCGATTTGAGCTTCACTCCACGTGGGATTTTCTTTTCTGATTCTTGTTTCTATTTTTTGTAGCAGTATCCTCTGGATTCGATTTTTCGTTATTATTGGCTCTGATATCTTTTCTTTTCCCTGTGACGTTGATGCTTCTTGCTCATCTTTTTGTAGTTCTAGTTTTGGCTCCTCCATTTCTTGAGATAACACTTTCTTTGCCAGCACTTCTATTCTTTGATCTAGTGCTTGCTCTTGTTCTAAATGTTTTAACGCTCCGTCTATTTTTAATATTAGTGCCTTCTTTCTTAGTTCCGCTTTCTCTTGTTTCAGGATTGCTTCTTTTTCTTTTAATTGATCTTCCTCTTGTTCTAAGGCTTCCTCTTGCTTTATTTTCTCAAGTGTACTCTCTGTCTTTTGTGTCATAATTTCTTTTTCGAGTTCATCTATCTCGTACACTAATGTTTCCTTGTTTTGATCCTCCGTTACCATCATTTCTGCTCGTTTAATCTCTTGAGTTTCTGGTTCATTCGGTTTCCCCCTTATTGTTTCTTTTAACTGTCGACGTCTTTGTTTTTCCTCCTCTGCGAATTCTTTGATGGCCTCTATTTTCTCCATCGTATTTAATTCAACTGTTTTCTCGTTATCAGTTATCATATTTCCTCCCCCTTCGTTCTCAACACACTGCTCCGCAGTGTGAGTTTCATCTGGAATTTCCATTCTCATCATATTAATTCTTTTCGTGGTTTGTTTTCGATTTTCCCATCTTTGCTGGATTTCCTGGGCTTCCTCTGTTTGTAGTCTTTGCCATTCAGCTTGTTGTTGCTCTTGATATTCTCTAGTTCTCAGCTCTTGAATCTCCTCGTTGCTTCTCATTACGTTGATTCGTTGTTGTTGTATATTGGTGGGCATCTGTTGCATCATCTCTTTTAATTCCATGGGCATTCGTTGTAATGTTTCTCGTAGCATGTCTATCTCTTGCATCACGTTAATTTGTGGATTTCCCATGGAGTTGTTTAATCTTGACTGGTTTGGTTCTCTTCTTGTGTTACATTGCCTTGCGAAATGTCCTTGTTGTCCACAATTGTAACATGCTTTGTTATTAGGTTGTCTACATATTTTCTCAGTATGCCCTCGTCTACCACATTTTTGACAAGTGTAATTTCGGAAACAATTCTCTGGCCGATGTCCTATTCTTTGGCATATGGAGCATTTCTCATTTGTATTTGGATTGTTCCTGAAATTATTATTATAACTTACTTGGTTATTACCTCTATCCTCCGGATTTCTCGTTGTTGGTGGCTTGAACATCTGCTGTGCTCTCGGAATGAATTGATTCATAGCTGGATTGGTATTGTTGCTTTGATTGTTGGCATTAACTGTTGATGTTGTTGGTTCCGTGGCCAAGACTGCCACTTGATATCCCAGTCCTAGATGGGCTTCGCATCTGTTTGCGATTGCTACTGCTTTATCTAATGTTTCTGGTGCCAGGCATCCAAGGTTGGCTCGTATGTCTTCCCTCTTGATTCCTCTTATGAAGACGTCTACCATTTTATCTTCGGGCAAATCATGTTCTCCGAAGGCTTCTTTACACAGTTTCTTTAATTCGCATGCGTACACTGCATTTGATTCATCTCGTCTTTGTTTTCGATGTAGGAAGTCCAATATCTTCCTATTCCCCTTTTTCTCTATTCCGAATATCTTTATTAAGAACTCTTTAATCTCTGTCCACGTTGTCAATTTCGTTACATCTCTCGCTTCTTCTACAAATACATCTTGTGCGCTCCCTTTCAGATACAAGGGTAGCCGCTCTTTTACTTTTTGATCTGTCCAGTGACAGATATTTTTATACACTTCGAATTCCTTTATAAATGTATCCAATTTGTTGAGACTACCGTCGAACGGTTCTCCTCTAAACTTTTCTCTGAATTCTCCTACTATTGCAGTTGTATTTATCATCATCATGTTTGGATCCGGAGTTGAAGTCGTGTTGGAATTTATGGAATTTGCCATGTTTGAGTTAATGTTTAAGTTTTTTAATCTCTCTTCCTCGTTCTCTACTTCTATTATTGGCAACCGGTTTTCTATATCGTTTATTTCGTTTTCTTCGCTACTGTTGAATTCAACGTCGGTTAATCCACTATCTGTGCCGGTTCCTGTCGCTGCTGTAATTGATACTCCGGTTTTAGCACTTCTACCGTTGCGAACTTTTCTCTTTTCTTCCGCTTTTAATAAACTTTCTTCTCTATTCTCTTGGCTTTTGCTTCTCGTGCGGTTACTGATGCTATCAATGTTTACGGTTATTCGTCTGCTTGACTGGTTTCTCTTCTCTTGCTTTGGTGTTGCTTTGAAACTTCTGGTTGCTTATCTGCTTGTAACTACTCTGACGTTTATTCCAAAATCTTTTCTGCTCGTTTATTCAAATTCCTTTGTTATCACTTTGCTTTGTCGTTTGCTCTGAAATATTTTCTCCTTTGCTTTGCTTTGCACTTGACTTGGATTGCTTTGCTTGACTATCGATTCCTAAAAATAAATAACACTCCAATATTCTATACTCTATACTAATTTCTCCTCCGTTTACCATACTATATATGTTATCCTCCCTTGTTCGCATTTATCGTGGTGGTCTTCTTTATCTGACTCACCCCCCTCATTTTAAGTCCATTTTTAATTATCTATACCTCGTAATAATTATCTATTAATCTCGTATCAATTATCTATATAGTCTTATCAGTTATCTATATAGTCGTATCAATTATCTATATAATATCAATAATCATCATACTTTCATTCATTCCATTAATTGTTTTTCCTATGTCCCCCAAAAGATTCCTTTACTTAATCCTCAATCGCTGGCGCTCTATGCCCTCTATGATTTCCGTTGGCTCTTCGGCCTTCGGTTTTAACTCTCTTATTGGTCATCGGTGACCTTAATATCTATTCATAATCATTTTTCATCTTTACTCCTATCATATCTTATCTGGTACTCTATGGCCTCCAGTATCTGATCATGATCATCCGGCCTTCTATTGCCTCTAGTATCTGATCATAATCATCCGGCCCTTTATTGCCTCAAGTATCTGATTATAATCATCCGGCCCTCTATTGCCTCAAGTATCTGATTATAATCATCCGGCCCTCTATTGCCTCAAGTATCTGATTATAATCATCCGGCCCTCTATTGCCTCAAGTATCTGATTATAATCATCCGGCCCTCTATTGCCTCAAGTATCTGATTATAATCATCCGGCCCTCTATTGCCTCAAGTATCTGATTATAATCATCCGGCCCTCTATTATCTCTTATTATTTCATCGGACTTGAGCTCAACAGTGACTTTTGGGTATGTTTGAGGCCTCACACTGACTCTCAAGCCATGGCGTCTTTTGGCCGCGCATCTTTCCGGTTACGCTTTACTCACCGCCATTCGGATATTTGGTACTCGGTGTGGGATCCGGGTTATTGTACCAAACTCCTCGCTGGGCAATAAAAAAACATTCCCTCGGTACTCGGTGTGGGATCCGGGTTGTGTACCTCGAAGAATATAAAAGTATGGAAATGCCTAGACGTTCAATCAAGTTCCAAAAGCGGTTTACTTGATTTCCCGAATAGTGAAAAGAAAAGGAAGTGCTCAAAAGTGGGAGCGGAAAATAAACTATCAAATTTCTGCCCGCTCCTTCCATCAGATTTCTCGGCTCCGTTCAGCCGCTCTCATCTGGCTTTAGTAGGACATTTTGAGTATGAACCATTTACCGGTTAGTTCACATCTCACCTACCGTTTGGCCCCGATACTCGGTGTGGGATCCGGGTTGTTGTATCGAGTGCCTCCCAGCGAAAAAAAGAATCGTTCGATACTCGGTGTGGGATCCGGATTTTTGTATCGAACGGCTCAGCGTCATCAGTCCCTTGGCTGATAACCACCTGAGCACGACAGTCCGTAGCTGTCCTCTGGTGCCTCACCACCAGCTAGGGAAAAAAGAAGTCATCTCTAGGTACCTTTAATCAAAACTATTAATTCTGTTCCGTGTACACTCTTTCTCTCACCCCTCGGTCTATCTCTTCACTCCCCCCTTCAAAATTTGTGGTAATCGCATCAACAAGCTCCCCAAAAGAGGTGATCAATCTCTCGCCGGTTACTTGCTGACATACGCGACTTGGCCTACCAGTTCCTTTCTCAGTGGGGTTGATCAGGGTTTCCCTTGGGTGAGCGTACTATCATTAGATAGCTCAGGTTAACCATTTTTCCTCGTCCTATCTCAATATAATATCAATAAATATAATATCAATAAAACAAAAAGAACTATACACTAGGAAAACTCGGTTGTCGAAATTTTTCCGTCCAATATTTTGTGTCTCTGTGCATGTGTTTTGGTTATTTCCCTAATTCGGCTTTTATGTTTTCGGTCTATTACCTTTGTTTATCGTTGTCAGGTGGTTTTATTATTTACAAACATTGCATATTTCTTTTATATAATGATTCAAGTAATAGATAATACACATTTATTTCATTTCATCATAACAATTCATGGGAAGTAAACCGTTAGTCTTTCCTTTATCTTTCGCTGGCATAACATACAGTGCGACTCTTGTGCGCATCCATGACAATAACTCAGGTGTCCGCAAGGTATCACCAGTACTCGTGCTTCCTCTGTTTTGCACGCATAACATTCCGAATAAGCCTTAGTCTGCTCCTTCATTGTTGTTGTAATCTCGTCCTCGATGTTTTTGACTTTTTCCATTAACTTGTTCCAGCTTTTCCCAAATTTGGTTATCTCTAATCTCATAGATAGAATTTCATATATTCTCTCAGTTGTTACGTCTTTATCAATATCGATCAATTTTATTAATATGCAATGTTCATCGGAGTACAGGTTTGAAATCGTTGATATATCCTCTTTAGCTCGTTTAATTAACTTTTGTTTATTAATTAGTTCCTCGAGATTGTCATTTTCGATGCTTAGGATCCCCTTTAGTTTTTCTATAATTTTTGTTGGTTCCATCTAAAATTATTAAATTACCCTTTAAATTTATCTAAATACTAATTAACTAAATTCATTCACCTCTTTAATATATTTTGATTCATTTTATCTACTACTATTTTACTCATTACCTGTTGTGCTTTATTCTATTACCGCTGGCTTCCTCTATTTGGTTCCGTTGTTTTCTCTTGTTTATCATTACTCCCCTTACTTACCCCGTTTCGTTTTATCCCGAATTTTGCCCTTTTAATTATTTATGTGTCTTGTCATTGTTGTTGGTGTCTTACAAGGGTGTCATGTCGTCAAGTATTGATGGATGTTGAGTGTCTTGGCGTCTTAATTTGTAGTCGGGTTGCTCGTTTTTCAACAGTTGTTCTCTGGGTTTTATTTCATGGCGTTCTCATCTCTCTGGGGTTTGCAACATATCGTCTCAACATCTCTGTTTAAACTTTACACATTTGCTTATATTTCCTTGGGTTCTTTGTAAAAACAGTCCTTTATGAGCCTCCAAATTTGTATCTCGTAGTCAGGTTTTTCTCCTCGATCTTTACACTTTCTCATCGATTTGTTTGCACACGAAAATCCTTCGCTCCCGGCTGAGGGTGTACTGACATAATTCTCTGTTGTTTCCTAACTTGATGGTTTTGGTCTTTCCAAATAATAAAGCTTCAATCCGGCTGAGGCCCCAAATTTGTACTTGGTGGGCCAGTCGTTTATTTCCTTGACCTTTCCTTTTATCTTGTAGTAAGGTTGTTCGTTTTCCATTTATCGTTCTCTGGGGTTTTTGTTTCATTGTTATTACATCTCTCCGTGGTTCGACAAAATGTCGTCCCGACATTTTCAATTTAAACCTTAAACCTATGTCTATATTTCCTTTGGTTTTTCGCAAAAACAAAGCTTCAATCCCGGCTGAGCCCCCAAATTTGTACTTGGTGGGCAAGCCATTCGTTTCATCAACATATTTTCTCATTTTGTGGTCGGGTTAATCGTTTTTTATCTTTCTGTATTAAACTCCCTTCTTTGTCATCTCTCCGGGGTTTGGTAAAATGTCGTCCCGACATTTTCTATTTAAACTTTACGCATGTCTCTATTTACTTTGGTTTTTCGCAAAAACAAAGCTTCAATCCCGGCTGAGCCCCCAAATTTGTATGGTGGGTTACAGGATTTCAACTCTTGCTTATCTTCCTAGCGACCCTAGTAACGCCATACAAAATGATGCTGACCCACTTGGCACCCGTTGCTAAGCAACGTTGGTAATGTGTTCAAGTGGTGGATTGCCCGCAAAAATTGAATACCATTGGCTAGTATTATAGTTGCTCGGACAACCCTCGGGTTCACGAGCTGTCGATAGAAGACCTATGCTCGCTTTGCTCTGTCCCTCATAATTATTCAAGATTAATGCTTAATCGACTGTTGGCGGTGTTGGTCTACGGTTATACAATATAGTAATTCAACGACATTTAAAACTATTTTATTCGATTCAGGTATGTGTACAACTGTCACTGCTGGGCGTGTTGAAGTTGAGTTGCGCGACGTCGGGCACGCTCCTTACGTCCCGGTCGACGACTGCTGGTTGTAGTGTTGGATTGCTCTGCCGACTTGGTAGCGGTCTGCGGCATTTGAGTTGGGGCGAAGATGAGCGGGTAAGTGACCGCCTCACCTTCCCGGCATACCGCTAGGGCCACTTCGAGTCCCCGGACCTGCGTACGCAGACTCCGATTGAGCTGGCGTTCTTCGGCCCAGCCTTTCTGAGCGGCGGTGAGCCGTTGGTAAAGGATTTTTGTCCGTTTGGGATCTAAACAAGTCGCTTTGACCTGCTGTATCTCGCGAGTCAATTGCAGGACCTGGCTAAGTAATTCTGTATTCGCCTGCCTCGCTCGATCTAGTTCCGTCTGTAGGATCCGTAGTGAAGACATTACTGAAATTAAATGGGATTGTTACACTTCAATTTATGATTGGTCTAGATGTTTAAAATTTTCCAAACAACTCGAAATTCATTTTCAGTTATATAAGAAAAAGAAAATACACGCAGTTCTAATTATAATTATTATATGATCACTACATAAATTTGGCTGCTAGTTCAATCGTCTGGGCAATATCGTTCTAGACTCTTCTTGAGGGCTTCCACCGTGTAGGGTCGTCTAGTATCCCGAACCGGACGAGGTGGATGGGCGACGGCGATCCGCCCGGCAAGGATGTCATCCAGCACGTTTGCCAGGTACATCCTTGCCTTGACTACTTGTAAGTCCACCCGCTCCTGCACCCGCTCCCACTAGGTGAGGAGGTCCTGCGCATTAGCGAATATCTCCGCAGCTGGGTACTGCTGTCGATTTAGTTCCTCAGGGTCGTTATCAGGTGTCCTCCGAAGGGCAGGGTACGGCCGTTGCCGACGAATTTTCCCGATCGCCCCTGTTCTCCTGGGCGACTCCTTCCTAGACGGCGTGTTGGTTGAACTGGTGTCTGTCCAATCTAGAGGCATGTTTGACTGAAAGTAATGTGGTATGATCAATTACTGGCTTGTGATAACGTCAGAAATAAAACGGAATCATTTAAACTGGGTGCGTGATTTATTATTTGCCTCTCTAATGGTTAGGGTATGACTGTTGGGCTTTCATATCGTTTACTATTACGTTGTTGAGATAAGTAGAAACTGGCGTTCGTTCGCTCATTGTCGTTCGTTAATGTTGGGTGGAACTTATCGTTGGGTCTGTAGTAGACTTGGCGTTAATATTAGGGTTAGGAGTTATGGAGGGGTTTTCATTTATTTGTCGATATTCGGCGCTTTCAAAGTATCTGAATCGATCGACCTTTCCCATTTAGATGGGTTTGATCCTGCCCCCTCTTGGTTAACAAAAATGTTTTCGACATGTGCCTTACATTGATAGTTGAGTTGCTGGATTAAAGGATAAACGGGACATTAGTTAAAGGTACTAATGAGTTAACCAATTACATAATAAAGGCGATATTAATCAAACTACCGATCTTCGGTTGCAATTAGTGTTAACTTTAATTATCATGGTATGAAAGGCGTTTGTTTATTCATAAATTATGCAACGCCGACCACGTTGGAATTTAATTATTTTTCATCGGTATCTGTTTCGGATGCACACTCACCCGTCGTCTACTGTAACTTGACTATACGACCTGACCGGTCTAATCTGTTCAGTCTATATTTCTCATTCAACAATTCCATCATTCGGTCTTATTGGATTATCTAAACACTTTTGTTGTCAAGCTTGGCCGGCTAACAAAGGTAAATTGTCGTTTTAGTTGTTCCCTCTACTTTTCCTTTAGATTTTTAAGGCCACACGCGCTCCTACCGTGTATTTCTTCTCGTATCGATTGGGCTTATTTACGTATTAGCGGGTGGAAATTATCTCAGCCCTCGGCAACGTTGGTCGATCGAAGGACAGATTTGTAATTCCATAAATCATTGATTTCAATCTAAAGAAGTGTCTCTTCGTTTTCCAAATTCAGTCGATTTATTTATGTTGTTTTTTAATTCATAATATGGTTCACTAAAGGTTCACGCGATGTTGGGCCGTAAATTATTAATAATTTTATAGTCATTGTGATTTTATTTCATTCATCTCTCCTGAATTAGGTCGATGGTTCGAAGGGATGCCATTAAACTAAGCTCTGCTGAATTTTTCGACGACATTAAATAGATTTACACGGTAAAATCGATTGTACTTAACAGGGAATTCATTTTATTTCACCTAACTTTATTAATTTTCTTTACTCCGATGAATAATTTTTATCTGATTTGCTTTCTCAGTGAACCCATCTGTCGACATTGGATTATCACTCTAAATTACTACTAACAATTCCTCTGTGCTATCGTAACTTTCACCTAAGGAGTTGGTTTACCCTTCATCTAACTAGGTTAAAGTTTTACCGGCATTTTAGGTATTTTTCTGCATTCAAGTTTATTTAAAATTGAGTTTGGTTCACTATTATTTCCCCTACGGTTGTTTAATCGCTTCGAACCCTCGATCTTTATCAGGAGTTTAAATTAACCATCCAAATTATTCTACAAATTAGTTCACGGGTTTAATTCTATCAGTGATTTTTAGTTATTACAATACACCTTTCACATTTATTTTTATCTCGTTTACTTTACTCAAGGAGTTAGTTTAGATGGAACTGTAGATCACCTAAATTTTCGATAGTTATTTTATTAAAGTCTACTTTAACAATAGAATGTCTAATTTTAATGACGACAAAAATCTGTTAACATGATGGATAAGTTTAATTTGAGGGGTCGCCAAACTATTTACGATATTTAGGTTTAATTTTTGATGAACTAATCTACTACTAGTTAAATCAATTTTTAAATATCAATTAAATTTATTTATACCAACGATTTCAGTTAATTTGTCCCCGTACCCTTTCCCTTTAATAGATCTTAAGCGCCATTGTGTTTATATTATAGTTATTGAGTGCCCACTGGACTACTCGGTGTGGTGATTTTAAGCCGTTTGTAAGATAATTTTAGGTCGATTTTACAGAATTGAGAAACGAGGAAGCAGCCAGAGACTTCTTCCTTATTTCTCGCTTCAGCTATAGGGATAAATATTGACGTTACGACCGCTGCGTTGCGCACGCTGAGTCTTCACGGGTGCATATCATTGGCGATTTTCCACGCACTTACATGCATTTGCACTATGTTGATTTTACTAACTTGCGTGATGTGTCGGCTGTGGGCCGGAAAAATTTCGACATTTGAAAATTTTAATTTTATAAAACATATAAATTAAGTATACATATTCATAAAATTTATTAATCATAAACAAGTAAATTTACCCATTATCCATTCCATAAACCATCAAACATAAAACAAGGCATAAAATAACATAAATACCTCTCTCCCCACACCAACGCCGAGCAGAGCTCCATTGAGATGCAAGGTCGTGATGTGGAAAGAGGGTTCCAACATAAATGATTCTCACCTAAACAAAATTTTTGTTTGAAATAGATTTGAAGTATTTAAAATGATTGACAATCTTCAAAATGGTTTTTAAGGCTCTTTAAAACGATTCTAACAGTTTTAAAAATGGCTCTCTTTGGAAAATGGTTTTTTAATGTGAAAATGGATCAGTATTTATACCTCATTGTGTGACGTGTGAAATTTGATGCAGTAAAACAAAATTCGACCTTGTTCTTTTCTAGCAAATTCTATTTTTTAGTTTTTATATCTCTTGATTTATTTTTATAATTTTTTATTTAAAATTTTTATTGAATTATTGCTAATTCAATTTCTCAATTTAAATTCCACTTTAATGAACTTTAATTGATTTTTTCTAATTTCGTCGAATTTGTCGTGTTTTCTTGTTGTATCTGTGTAGGTATCGTGCGGATCTTGGTGCATTTTGTTATTATTTTATTTTTATTTTTATGTTTATTATTTTATATTTAATTCTTTTATTTCTCAGATTTTATCGGGTTTACTTGGTGTTTTTCAGGTTTATTTTAAATTGCGTGTTGTATCTGCGTGTGTGTTTCTGATCCATTTAAACATTTTCCAAGGCCGTTTACGTTCTGGCCCAACACTACATCAAAGCCATGTTTATTTTAAATAAATTTTTAGTTATAATTGTTTTATAATTCTGTGATTTTTTAAATAAAAGTTTTATAATTTAAAACGAATTTATATTATTATATCTATAAAGAAATTAAGGTGGTAAGGCGCGAAAGAAATATTTTGCTTTAGGGTGGCGTAGTAAAATAAAGTTTGGAAACCGCTGACTGAAACACAAGATAGGCTCACTAATTTTATATAAGATGTATATATAGATATGTTTATTATTTATGAATTAATTTCTCTGTATTATGGAGTTTTAAACAAAGTATATTTTAATTTTAATACTTTTATAATATTTATTGAAAATCAATAATTTTATATAATGCCTAAAAGTAGTAGCCCTAAAAAAGACAAAAGTCCAAAGAAAGGAAGTAAAGATAAAAGTCCCAAAAAAGGTAGTGACAAAAGTTCAAAAAAGGATAAAAGTCCAAAAAAAGAAGAACTTACACCAGAAGAACAATACAAAGCTCCAATAACTCATGTTATTTTTGACTTAGATGGAGTTATATTAAATAATTACAGGTTTATGGATAAACTTATTAAAAAAATATATTATCCATATGACATTCATGTGCCTCTATCTGTAAAGCTCAAGCTTTTAGACAAAAGAATAGAAAGGATTCCAAAAATAGTAATCAAGGAATTAGGAATGCCCATTTCTAAGCAAGAATTTATGCAGGATTATGATAAATGGGGTCCAGAATTTTTAAAAACTGAAGAAGTCTTTCCCGCAGTAAGTCGGTTACTTAACTATTTTCAAAATCATAAAATTCCCATGGCAGTTGTAACTGATTTTAAGGAAGAACATTATACTATAAAAAAGTGTCAGCACAAGTTACTTTTTGACAAATTCAGTCATGTTGTATGTTATGGATCAGATCCGGAAGCTAAACAATGTAAGCCCAATCCGTACATATATGAGTTGGCAGCCTCAAGATTTGTTGAAAATAAACCAAATGGACCTTTTAACATTTTAGTGTTTGAAGACACCTCAGACGGTGTGGATGCTGCTCTTGCCGCTGGAATGAAAGTTGTTTGGGTACCGGATGCTTTAACCGATCCATCTTTGCATAATTTTAATAAAAATTTAATGGTTATTAAAAGTTTAGAAAGATTTCAACCAGAATTATGGCGTTTGCCACATTTCAATGATTTATACGCTATTTAAACTGAATATTATTTGAAAAATATTTGAAAAATATTTGCTCTGTTTGCAGAGGCTATATATAAACAAACGTAAAAATAAAATTCAAATGTTGTTTAAAATGAATTCTGATCATATATTTTTAAATTCAAATGAAAACATTTTTTTTAAAATTCAGAGTCCAATAACTTTAAATAAACTGAGAAAGCCCACAAGTCAAACAGAAATATCGTATATTCGTAAACTAAAACGATGGGTTGATGTGAGTTTATGTGTGTGTAATAAGTTTTTGTATGAATGCTACAATGCCATCTATGAAGAAAGTCGTCGTTTCACTGATAAATGCATACCCTGGTTTGCATTTTATCATTAAAGACAATAAATTTAACAACCCTTTTAAGCCCAGTAGATTTGATCACTGGCATTAAAGTTAACTTAAATGTATTTTGTTTTATATCGCTTTTGTTCGAAATTATATCCTGACCTCATATATATATATATACGTGTGTGTATTTATAATCATTAGACACATTTCCACACTTCATAGATTTTGACACTAAAATCAACTTTTGACTGAAATCGGACTTTTTGTTCGAAATCCGACACCATGTTAACCCCTTGTAACGATAAAAAAAACGACCCAAAGTACCCTAGAATCATGGTTTTGAACCAAAATTCGGCGTTTTAGTCCAAAATGAACCTATAAATGATGTTGTTTGATAGAAATCCGACAATTTAAGTGAAAATTTCAAATTGGCGACTTCTTTTAAACAAAAATACAAAATGTACGTAAAATTATATGATAGTGACATTACTATGTATGCAATGTAATACCCGGTAATTATGTAATAGTGTGTATGAATATTGTGTAATACACACACATCCCATTGAACAGTTGTTCTCATATACCTGATTCAATTCATTAAGTTTTAATGAACAACCAATTACAATTATGGTTGTTTATGAATTAGACATTTTTAAAATGGCTGGCAGGTAATTTTTTTAATAAAGTATATTTTAGGACTTGGATTGTGATCTCGTATATTAATGAGATCATTATTCAAGTTCTTAAATAATACTTTTCATCATCATTTATTATAAATTTAGTTTTAATTAGTTTTTTTAGGTTTTTTAGGAATTTATGCCAATTTATGCAAATTAATGGAATTATTTTATAATAAATGTAAGTCCGATTAATTGAAAACTAAAATTTATTATTAAAAAGTTTCTATTTTCGAATAAACTATTCTTCTGTTCCTTGGAAATTTGTTTTGGCTGCCATCTTTTTTACCTTTTGACAAATCCAAATTTTTGATAATTATTGATTTTATGAGGCTTTGGAAATTTCTGTTAATTTCCCAAATTTATAAAAATCTTCCCCATTTTCAATGGTAATAATGATTTGGATTTTTTATACTTTATAAAAAAAAATTTTTTAAACTTAAGTTATCGGAAAACTTATGTTTTCCGTATTTTTTAAACTCCTCATTTGAAGGTTCTGGTT
This sequence comes from Schmidtea mediterranea, assembly GCA_022537955.1. NCBI lineage: Eukaryota > Metazoa > Platyhelminthes > Tricladida > Dugesiidae > Schmidtea > Schmidtea mediterranea. Next base: position 26,286,560 of record CM039680.1, on the reverse strand, counting down.
CCACTGCTCCTGGTAAATTGCAAATGAGGTAAAAACTCAAAAACCTAGAGTTTCGATGGATATTTTTGAAATATCTGAAAAGTTGTAAAAATATTAAAATGATTGATTTTCTTAAAAAATTTTACGAAATTATTTCTTAATTTTCTCTACAACTCAAAGTAGAGTTTTTGGTATTTTTTCAAAAATTTTCGGCTTTAATTTAAAAAAAACTTGTCTAAAAAGTTACTAAAAATAGGTTTATATAGAGTTTTTAATGAATTGAACATTTATACATTTTGAAAGTTTGCATGCATTATTTACTATGTATTATGTTTTTATGTTAAAAAAAAATTTTCTTCTAATTCCTTCCTTCCTATATTATAAGATTTTATTCAATTGAACAAATTATATGCAGACACGGGTAAGTATATATGTCCCTATATTATAACTTTATTGATTTTTTCATTTTATTATAGGAGTTTTGAATGAATTGAATCAGGTGTATGTTACAACACAAATTATAGATTCATACGTTGCCGGAAACAGCTGGCTAACATAGCTTCGATTATAAGTGTTTGAAGAAGCTGACAATTAATGGCATAATAAAATGATATAAAGACAGTGAAAAAAGATTCGCAAGCGTTCGAAGAGGAGCTCATAAAACGAAATTGAATGATGAACAAAAACTGGCTTGGTGAAGATAAAGAATATATATATCAAAGTGTACAATTTTTTGATATTCAAAAGATTTTCATTATTCTTTGAAAAGAACATTCTTGATTCTTGTGCGGCAAATGGTCTAAATACGATCGAAGATTTGATTACACTCAGTGATTGTAAAGGATGTTTCAGAAATATGTACAATCGAAGATTAAATAACGTTTTTTCCTCCCCACTTCCTGAAAGAAATGAAAGAAGAATAACGAAAAAATTTGAAGCAAGAAAAATATTTTATACTAAATGACAATTTTATACGTTTTATATAAAGAAAGCAAAATTGAAAATTTCAAAAATATCATTTTTTTAAAGTTTTTAAATAAATAATACGAAATAATAAAGGAATTTAATAAAAATAAACAAACTTGATTGTAAAATAAAAATTTTTTTTTTAAATTTGTGCCTTAAAATAAGTTTTGATAAGAATTAATTTTTGCACTGAGATCTTTAAAAACACACATTTAGAAAATATTTATTCCATAAATGACATCGGTTTTTCTACTTCAAAATTAAAAATATCTATAAAAATAATATAAACTATAGAAATAAAGCAAATAAATGCAAAATATTCGAAAAAATAATTTCCCAAAGTTTTCTGAATTTCTTTGTTAGTTACATTTATGCATTCCCGAAACCAAATATCGTGGCGAATTTCATCTAACTTTATGATTTTATCTTCTTCATGTGCAAGGCATTTTCTAACCAATTCTTTGACTGGTTTTGAACATCTCGTAAAATTTAAAGATCGGACGTAGTTTTTATCTGTAAATATAAAAGGTGTTGATCTTTCCAAGCATGTAAAGATGAGACTTCCTATCGTGATTACAATACTTTTATTTACATCATATGTCATTCTTTTCAACACCTCCGGATTACAATACCCGATTGTTCCACATAACCTTTTGGATTTGGGATATTTATCTTCAATATTGTAAAGTGCATCTTCGTAATCAAGAATCTTTACTTGATATGTTGATTTATTAACAATAATATTTTGAGGTTTGATATCCATGTGATAAATGCCTTTTGCTGCTAATTTTTCTATGGAAATTATTACATTGTATATGATTTTTTTGATACATGCTTCACTGCGTTGTTCTATTAAAACATATTTAAGTAATTCAACCCATTCACCAGTCAAATGTTCCATTACAATTGAAAATTCGTCTTTACTTTGGAAGTGATCAATAATATTTGGGCAGATTCCATCATCATTGATCAATTGATTAAAATGCATTTCAACAGGAATGAGAAATGGGTATTTTGAATTTGAAATAAATGAACTAGGTCTTGATTTATAGAAGCTTTTAATAACTACTGTTTTGTCTCCTGGATGGTTCTTAGATTTATTTTCAGCAATGTAAACTATGCTTCTGGTTGACGAATTCAAAGTTGTTATATATTTATATTTATCAGAATTAATCATATCTTTTTATAATTTATATATATTACAAATTTTAAATAGTAGTATATTTAATTTATTCATTATTTACCTTATTTGTGATTGGATAAAATATTTTTAAAATTATTTATTTTAATATTATTTATTTTGTTATTATTATTGCAATGAATTTTTTATTATTTGACTATGAATCACTGATGATATTAATAAAACATAGATTCATTACTGATCAGTAGTGTGCTTTTAAGCATTTTCGGCTCAACCTCTCTACTGGAGAATTTGTTAAAAAATAATTTGAAAATCTATCAACCCCCAAAATAAAATTTCAACCCCCTTCCTGCGAACCCTGAAAGATTTGGGAAATTAATGAGTGTGATTGTCGACTCTACGAGTTATTGGTTAAGAAGAGAAAACCTAATACAACGGCATATTATTTTAATTATTAAAATGATTCTTGAAACGTATACAAACAGTTACTCGTGATTGCTAGCTGCAATTTTTAAAGTAAACCACGAAGGAGGATAAAATGACATGCGTAATGAACTCTCGAATCTCTGGCGGTTAATATTGGAGGGATATATCGATGGTTTCATGAATGTTGAGTTGTGGGTTATTTTAATGTTCTAAATAAATTTAAAATTACACATAGTATTTCGTTATGAAGAGTTTCAACATTATAGCACAAGTAAATGTTACCATATTTTCTACGGAAAAATTAAATCTTCGAATGATCCGTTGATGAGATGTAAGATGCAATTAATAAGAAAATAAACTCGATTTAAATCGTTAAAATATCATTATTCGGGTACATCACAGAATTGACTACAGAATTTAATGACAAATTAATAAAATTTAATTTTTTAATAAATAAATATTTTTAAAAATATATTTTAAATTAATTTTAAATTTTAAATTTTTTACTTATATTCTAATTTTTAAAAATTAATGTAATTTAAAATTTTCAATTATTTTAATAATATTAAAAACACAAACATGATTTAACATACGTAAACTATTTAAAAACATTCAAAACATTCGTAGTCACAGCACTCTGCACATTAATCTTTGGATCCAATGACCTTATCAGCAATGCTTCACATATCACTCGTTCCCAATAACTATTAAAACTTCTCAACAAAATTCTAAAATCAGACATTCCTATATCACTTTTACAGCCTCTATTGTGTTCACTAATATTGGTCAAGCCCTTCAATCGACAATGCTCTAGAACTCGAGTACAGAGATGACGGGAAGTCTCTCCAATGTATGTGGCATTACACCCATTACATGTAAATTGATAAACGAGATCAGAACACAATCCAACCGGAGTTTTTGATTTATTAATAAACATATTGCGTACCTTACACGAATTATCTTCTACTTTTGCTAATTCGGTAAAAAGTGTTGATAAATTGGTTGAGTTGTTGATAAAGAATGGATATTCTAAATCATTTTTATTGTTGATGATAAAAGAAACTGTTGATAAATTGATTAAAAATCCTAAGGATCCATGTTGTGGAAAGTCTGAATGTAATTTGTCGGATGGGTGTGAATTGAGTGTTGATCTGGGTGATTGTAAAAATGGATATAAAAAAATTGAGCCTAAATATGTGTTAGTATTGCCGTACTCTGAAGGCTTTACAAATTATAAGACGAAGTTGGGTAAACTGATAGGAAATTTAGAGTATAAGATCGTCTCTAATGGATGTTAAGAATATCAATTTTGTGGGATCCTCGAAATATTGCTAAGACATCTCGTGGAATATTCTATCGGAATTAATAGGGAATTGACAAATTGAAATTCTATTTTCTAAATAGGCTAAATGAAGGGAAGTGAGGTTATTAAACATAATTATCGGAAATGTGTGGAAAATTTATCTACAAACAAAATTGTAAGAGGTTTTGTTTAAATTTAAATTGAGTACTTACTCCACGGTTGAGGATCGAGGTTCGAGGATGACCCCCCGATTTTACTCCGACTCGCTGTGTCTTCGAATTCTCGTTGTGGTTGCATCATAAAAGTTATATTTTTAAATGATTAGACTTGTGTGCACGTCTGTTTATGGAATTTAACGGCGAGTGTATGCACGTTGCACACCGCTCGGTGATGTGTTCGAATGTAGATATTCATCAGCGACCTGGTGAGGAAAATTCGCGGAAATCAATATGTTTAAATGTCAATATTAGGTTAGTTTCCTCTGTCGATTGATTTATGCATATTTATATATTGATTTCCAGATGGACTATTGGAGGGAAGTTGGATTATTCCCGATCGAGTGTCATAACGCGGAGTGATTTCGGCGATAAATGGCTAATGTTGGTTGTTTTCCCTTATTTTGCTGGAAAACGATTTGTGATTTCAATCGGCAGCCCTTAATGATTCTGGTGGAGGTGATTGTTTTTATTATTTATAATTAATTTGATTATTATGTTATTTCAGTAAAGTGATGGCAGCTCTTTGTCGAATATTTCCCCTGGCTTTCGATTCTTGGTGATAGCAATCGGGGTCCTACTGCTGTGGCCACATGGTCGACTCTCGAGATGGTAATGTTATAGATGAGGCAAGTTGGGTAATAACTGAGGTGAGTGCATATTTAGATTTAGATAAACTCATTTCCTACTTCCTTAGTAGAGACGTTGGCATCAATTCGGTATTTTCCAACAGCTGGGTTAAACCTCAGTTAGCCTACTCCTTATTGTTCAAATCGATCTAAATCTTCCGGAGGAATGCTTCTCAACGAAGCAAGTGGGTGGGGATTGTTTACACCACTGTATCGTTAGGATCTCGCTATGGGGTAATCTTAAAATTCTATCATATAATTAGCTTTGATTATATAGTCGAAAAGGTTGATGCGGGTGCCAGGTAGCTACAATCTACGACGGTCGTGGTATTCTACAATGTCTTGGATTTCACTGTTCGTCTATTGGAGACTACTTATTTGTGTCGTCCGGAACTATTTTGATTTTTTGTTTTGTGTATTTGGTTGAATAGGTGCTATTGTTGTTAGTTTAATTATGCCTTTAAAAAATTATGATGTTCGTGGAATCGAAATTATCCTAGGTTTACTATCCTTAGGGTTAAAATTTTCTTTTGGTTGAGGAGTTTATAAATTCTTATTCATAGGTAAGTAGTATTTGTATGGATTATACTTTAACGATAGTTTTCTGTTATTGGGGAATTTTGTTTAACCATTATTAGGAGTGGATGAGTCTATAGTTCGAATCCTATTTACGTTATAATTAATTGTTAGTTAATTTCTGGTCCTCCATTTTATTCTTCTCATTTAGGCTGTATCAACGATTTTCTCCTGTTATCTCTATTTAAAACTTATATTTCAAGTTTGCAGTAATCATCCCGTTATATAAATTAGGTAAATTTAATTTGGTTAATTACTAAAAGCTCTCGACCGTTACTCTATAATTATAATCAAGTTCAAGGTATTAGTTGGATTATAGTAACGGTTTCAGGTTCATTTTTCCGTTGGAATTTTCATTGAGGTTAACATATTTACTCTGGTGATTTTTTATAATTACACGTCGAGGTTGGCGCGAGATCTCAGTTAGCAATTCGTTATTGTTTATTTCTTAACTACGACTGTACCTATTGAAGTTCTCGAATCTGATTTGTTTAAATTCATGATCCGCTTAGACTATTAATTATTATGTGTTCAGGGTAATCGCTCAATAATTAGTTTAAATTCTCATTCATAGTTTAAAGTTTGTGGTTATACTAGTAGTTCAGTTTCATAGTAATGATTTCTTTTTATTTATTTCCCCGTCACCTTTTCCCCTGGTTGACCTTAGGCGCATTATGTTCATATTATAATTAATGAGTGCCCACTGGACTACTCGGTGTGGTGATTTTGAGCCGTATGTAGAATAATTTAGGTCGAATTTAAAGAAAACGAGAGACGAGGAAGTAACCAAAAGACCACTTCCTTATTTCTCCTATCTTCTATACGGGACAATATTAACGTTCCGATCCCTGCGTTCCGCACGCCGGGTCTTCACGGGCACAGATCATTGGCGATATTCCACGCACTTACACGAATCTGAATAATATATCTGATTTTAATGATTTGTGATGTGTCTTTGGCTGTGGGCCGGAAAAATTTCGACAAAGTTTTAAAACAAAAATAGAATTTATGTATCATGAATAATTTATTAAAATCAAAATGAAATTACCAATACGATCCAATCCATACCAAAATTCATAAATAATTTACTCTCCCCACGCCAGCATCCAAGCAGAGCTCTATCGAGGTTGCGAGGATGTGACTTGGAGAGAGTTTCAATCAAAACTCTCACTTACGTAATAAAGTAGATTTTCAAAAAACTGCTTAATGATTTTCAAAAACGATTAAATTTTATGTGAAAATGAATCGGTATATATACCTATTTTTTGTCCCTAACCTTGCGTGTTCTTTTTGATTTAGTAAAACAAAATTCGACCTTGGAATTTTCTAGTGTATTATAATCTTAGTTTTTTATTATTTTGCAATTTTATTTGATAATTTTTCTTTTAAAATTTTTATTGAATTATTTCTAATTTGAATTCTTTGAATTTTATTTCATTTTCATGAAAATTCACACATTTTGTTAAATTATCAAATTTCGGTCGAATTTGTTAGGTTTTCGTGTTATGTTTATATTTATATCGTGCGGATCTTTTTGCTTTTTGTTATTATTTTAATTTATTTTTATGTTTATGATTTTATATTTTATTGTTTTTCCTCTCAAATTTTGGTGGGGTTTAATTGGTGTTTTAATAGGTTTTGAATTTAAATCTGCATGTTATATTTGCATGTGTGTTACCGATTCATTTAAACATTTACAAGGCCGTTTGTGTTCTGGCCCAACAATATGGATCTAAATAAATTCCTTTTCCTTCTGGAGTATATAAATCAATAATTATTAGAATACCTATAATTTTTATTATTTTTAGGATTTAATGTTTCAATTAAATCTTCTGACAAAATATCATCTTTATTGAAAACTTTTATTTTTAAGTATTTTTTAGGTTTTCTATATTCTTTCTGTAACTCTGTTGCAAATGCTTCTCGCTGGTGTAACTCATTTGCTAGAGTAGTATTTTGATTGTCTGAGTTTGTTGGTATTTCCCCGAAGACAGTCGCTTGCGCTCCACCTAACATTATCTTTGTTTTCATTGCTATTTTTCATCTTGAAAATCTTTCGGAAAATGTTGGATTTTGAATATCATTTAAATCTTGAATAAAGTCAATATCTGCTTTTGACGAGAACGAATATCTTCTTGACGATACGCTATGTCATGTTTTAAAGCCGCAGCATTAACTCTGTTAAATGGTTCTTCTCCAGGTTTAGGATTATCATTTTCATCAAGTCTTATATCTAAACCAGTTCCTGGCGGAATATCTTTCAAGTTTCCAAGAGAGCCGGGCTATATCTAAGGAATCATCAAAGTTGATTAGAATTTTCATCCCCACCAACATTTAGTCTCTAAACAATCTCCATATTCTAATCATAACGAACTTGGGAGACGTGCTGCGGATTGTCGATTGTTTTATTCTTTTTCGTTTTTACCATTGGAATCGGTCATTACCCGAGTTCCTTCATTACATTTCTCTAATAAAGTGGTAGTAAAAGACTTTAGGAGTTTACCGCAATTTGAAGGTGTTGCATTTACTAAATTTATAAAATAATGAGATTTAATTTCTTGTAATAAATATTCTTTTAAAATTATTTTATTAGATTTTGATAAATTCTTTGCTCTTAAAAGTCTTAAATTTATCCAATTAAAACATCTTTTTATTTGTTCATCATCTTCAGAAAATTAAAACTAGAAACTGGTAATGTGTGATCTATATGCCAATAAGAACCTTGATTTTCCCAAGTCATTCCATCATAAAATTGAAATTCTATCCATTGATAAAAATCATTTATTAAGCATCCTTAATACTTCACTAATGTTCGACTTTCTTTGAGTTCTTTTAATGCCCTTCTAATACCCCCATATAAATATTGAGTTAATTTAGGTTTAGGATTTTCATTATATCGTGTTTTATGCTTTTCATTAATTTTTTCCTCATTATTTTGTGCATATTTTCGTTCACACTCTTTACACTCTGAATTATATACATAATAATCCCTCTTTAATCTACTCCTAAATTCACTTATAGGTTTTTCAATATTACACTTTGTACATACTTTTATTGGTAAAGTAGTTTTCAAATTTCTTATTCCTAATAAACGTTTCTCTTTATATTTTTGTTCTCTTATCTTATCATATATACTTTCACATTCTTTACACATAACAAGAAAATAGGATTTTCCCTTTCATTTGATCGTTCTAAACAATTTATTTGGTTTTTCAATATTACATTTATTACAAATGTTTAAATCCATTTTTAGTTTAATTATTTTATAATAAATTTAGCAAACACTGCATGTTCTTTTTTAAAACACAAATAATTATATTTTGGAAGATGATGTTCTCCTGGATATTTTGCCCATGGAAATTCTGGAAGTTTAGAACTTACAGTTTGTAAATCTCCCCAGAATGCAGTCGATGGCGCACCAGAATTGTGAAGGTGTGAAGGTGTGAAGTGTGAGACTTTTTTTGGTGGATTTTAGTTTGTTCATGTTTAGCTTTGTGAGCTTTTGAAAGATATTTATTACAAGAATTACAAAAATATTTTTCTCGAATTACCATATTTTTAAAATTAAAAATTTGATATAAAATTATTTTATTTTTTTATTTTCAATATTAGGGAATCCCCAATATTCAAATAGTGTGCTTTTAAGCATTTTCGGCGAAACCTTCTAATGAATAAATGTTATTTTGATAGCATTGCATTTTATCAAGTTGACAAATTTCTATTAGGGGGTTGAAAGATTTGCAAATTTTTATTAGGGGGTTGATAGATTTTCAAATTATTTTTTTAACAAATTCTCGGGTAGGGAGGTTGAGCCGAAAATGCTTAAAAGCACACTACTCTGAGCAAATAATAGGTTAAGTTCTTAATGCCATTGCAAAATGAAAATCAATCAGAGGTGAAAACCAAACAAATTTCTTTTAATATTATTATTATTATTATTATTATTATTATTATTATTATTATTATTATTATTATTATTATTATTATTATTATTATTATTATTATTATTATTATTATGATTAATATTATTGTTATTGTTATTGTTAAATAATTCTATGACTAAAATCTATTTCATGACATAAGAGTTATAGTGTTTTTCTCTTTGGAATCAAAGACTATTATGTAATAATGAATATGAAATATGAAAAATGCTTCAGACATACAATAACAAACACAAATACATCAAACCATTCATAATAATTATTAATGGTAAATTACTTATATAAGTAACTTACTTATATCCTCCTCGTTTTAAAAGGTTTTAACGATTCAATATTCACTGGTATCGTTGGTCACTGATATAGTTAAATATATTGTAATATGTTCCCAACATAACCTACTTATCCAGGTGGTTCATTAAATCTACAAATTGAGCATAATCTTTCATATTTATCATATAATAAAACTGTAAAGATTAGTCTACGAATTCCCTTTTTAAATCACCAGGACATCAATTCTGCTACTTAGTTTCTTGAAACATGTTACAAATCTGAAAAGATCTTTTAATTACAAATATGCAAATTGTTGCTTAAATGTTTCAGCAGCCAACGAATCAAAAATTACACAACATGTTTGAACTCTGAAATTATATCCATTGTGTTTTCTTTATCAAACATTCGTGTTTGTACTCTATCTTGTGTTTTTTTACTAACATATTCACTTATTGATACACGTTTCTTCACTTGCTCTTTCATTTCAGCATAATTAGGGATCATCCATTAATGACGCCCCACAAAAAATAAGCGATTTTTTATCCCATCACACTTGTCCTTTTCTGTGCATTTTCATGAGCACCCCCTGGGGGCATCCCTCAAAAAATAGATATCCTTTATTTTCAGAAGAAATTTAAATAATTTTTAACCATATAGGCTACATTTAATTTCAACTTTATATATTGGTTGTAAAATACAGAAAAACCATGCATATATAATTAAAATTATCAAATAGGAAAGATAGGGGGCATCAAGCATGCCGGTTACTTACTTATCATTTATAGTATATAAAAAATCGAAAAATTTTAAAAAATCATTAATCCGTTATGTATAATATTTAAACTACCAATGCTGCTTGGGATGTCCTAAGCACTTGAACCCCCACCCTAGTGTCCCAATTTGTCTCTTTTCCCAAGACTCCCTCCCTCCTTCTACTTATGGGACGTCCTGAATGGATGATTCCTTATCGCGTGTTACAAGAATAAAATTCTAAAAGGATTTATATAATATCACAATACTGAGAATAACAATATTAACCTGTTGAAGGAGCTGATTTATTGTGTTGAGTCTGTTCTGACGTTCAGCTCGGCGGCTTTGATTAATGGGTTAGTCAGCAAATAATTTAATTAATTAATTAGTTTGTTTCTGTGTTCCTGACCACTTTAATAGTATTTTATTCTTCTTCAAAATTAAATTTGCCACCGGTTACTACTTTTTCCTTCCTCAAAATATTGATGAAGTGAAGCTTAATTTCGCATACAGTTTAATAATTTAAATATGAAAATCCTCATGTCAGCATTTATATGGAAATAAAAATTTAGTTTTTCAATTGTATTTTTTTATTAAACTGAGAGTTATGTTAAAGGAGGGAATTAGCAAAGGGCCATTGACATAAAATATCATGTGTTATCGTTACTATTGTTGAAGTATTACGAAAAAAGCACAATAAAGTCAATAAAACACCAAAATGATAAAAGTGCAACATTAATCAAAAACATTTACAAAATTTCGAAAGTAGTATTGATCGGGGGAAATTGGTATGATTGAACGCCAAATTGAGAGACGAGTCCAGAAATAGTAATAAAAATTTAGTGAAGGATCCCTGGAAAATAATATAAGACAAAAAAAGAAATTAATTAAAAAAATTAATTACTAAAGGGAAGCCCGAGTCAATGGGAAGTCCGAGGCAATGGGAAACCCGAGAGATGAGGAAAACCCGGCGTGTACACGGAATAATATAAAAGGGTATATTGGCCTAAACAATATTAAATGGGCGCCACTGATCTATGGGGAGGTAATTATTTCCTAATTTGTAATTTAGTAATGGAGCAAACGTTGTTGACAAATGTCGGCTAAGGTGGTCTGTGGGAAGTAATTATTTTTAATAATTTAATAATGTAGCAAATGTTGTTGACAATCATCTGAAAACAGTCTGAGCAGGAGTATTAAAGGAAATTGGAAAAACACGAAATGGCCAGTGGTCGAAGCAAACGAATAGTGTAGTCAGGTCAGTAGAAGAATCTAAACCCAAGTAAAGTCAAAGTTATCTATCAGAAAAGGTGATTATCCATTGGATAATCTACCTTAAGATAATCAAATTTATACGGTGGTCGAAGGGTGCAAATAAATCAATGAAATTGTGATTACAAAACATTGAAATAAATCGTATTGAGTTGTAACTGTGATAAAGTGCAAATAAAATTATTCTGTGTTAGGTTTGGTTATTTGATTCGAAAAGTTTAATGCAGATAAAGAGAATTTGATAAGATAACTTATGGAGTTGTTCATTTTGTGAATAAACATGGAAATATAAATATTTTTTTAAAAATTATTTAAAATTTTTAAAAATATTTAACGTATATTTATGAAACATAGCAGATTGATTATAACAAAAAACCACCAATTGATAGGGGATTATTTGTAATAATAAAAATTAATTAATTAATTTCATTGCATTTCAATAAAATGAAAACATATCATTTTATATTTTGAATGTTAAAGTGAGTTTTTTGCTGATAGTTTTACACTAAACATTTAATTTTTAAATAAATTTTAATTAAAAATAAATTTTTTTTTAACGCTATTGGCTTATGATTAGTTTATAAATACATCAAAAGTTCAATAACAACAAACAATCAAATGTCTACATCAGAAAAATCAGAAACATTTAACATTTCTTTTGATATTAAATCAGTGTTTATAAAAAACAAATCAAAGAAATTATAGCTATTGGCAGTTCGGAAAAACGGGATTTGCTATTACCTTTCCATGAACCTGATTGGATTAGATTTGAAGGACGCTTTGCTACTGGTTAGTTACGATTTAATAAAATACTCAGAATTTTTAAAACAACAAATAGTAAGGATAATAAAATAAATAGTTATAATTGTACACTTAATTCGGTTTTTAAACGAATTGTTTCTACACGAATTAAAAAGAATTTTTTTTCTCTTTTTACACGAATTGTTTTGTTTTCTATGAATTTTTTTTTGATATTCTATTAATTTTTTTTATTTTCATTTTCCACAAATTATCTATACATACATTTTAACTTCGCATTATTTTCTTCAGAATTCAGTTATATTATGTCGATTATATGCGTATGTTTTCTCTTTGGGTGGGATTCCCCAAAATATACATAAAGTAAAAACGTATTTTACTTTGTATGCAATTTAGTTTGGTTTTGAGAATTGAAAAGAAAAGACGTTTAGTTGTTGTGAATGTTTAACAAGTTATAAGACAAATAAGGTGATCGTATAAATTTATTAATTCTGCTCATATAGATTTATTAACCCAATAACAGGTAAGTTTTAAATAACTTTCAAATCTTTGTATTATTAATTATAATTATAAATTAAATTTATTTTGGTAATCTTTTTATAATGTCACATAATTCATCTGTAATAAAAACGAAGAGGAAAGCGATCAGTTTAGATACTAAAATTAAAATGTTAGATCAACTTGCAACAGGACAAGGTGCAACGGCTGTAGGAAAGCATTTTGGTATTCACAAAGCTATCATAAAAATGATTAAGAAAAACGAAACTGCGATTAGAAAATCCTAATGTTCTGGAACAAAAATAAATTCTAAATCATCATCATACATAAGAGATGTTGTCAAAAAGAAAATGGAAAAAGCTTTGGTAGTATGGATTGAAGATAAATCACAAAAAAGAATACCAGTAGACGGAATTACTATCAAGCAAATAGCATTAAGAATCTATAAAATTATTAAAAAACTTCAGCCAGGCACTTTACCTCAGTCAAACAAAAAATTTGAATTTTCTGCAAGTACAGATTGAATAACAGCTTTTCTTAAAAGGTATACTCTCCACAATGTAAAAATTATGGGAGAAACTGCATTTGCAGATGAATTGGCCGATAAAGAATTTCCTCAAAAACTTAGAAAAATTATTGAAATGGAGGATACACCCAGATCAAGTTTGGAATGCAGATGAAAGCGGCCTTTTTTGGAAATAAATGCCTAGCAGAACTTATGTTGCGAAATCGCAGAAAACTGCCGGTGGTTTTAAAGTAGCAAAGGAACGTGTTACATTGTTGTTTTGTTCCAATGCTTCAGGAAAGCGTATGTTAAATTCACTGCTAGTAAATCGTGCCTTAAGACCACGTTCAATGAAAGGTGTAGATTTCAATAAATTGCCAATTCACTGGATCGCAAACTGGATGGCCTGGGTGACGACTGCAATATTTACAGAATGGTTTCAGAAGTACTTCGTCCCAGAAATTATACGATACATGAATGCAAGATATATATAATTTAAATTTCTTTTAATTCTAGATAATGTACCTGGCCATCCAGTCTTGGAGCACCCAAATGTGCAATTTTGTTTTCTACCGCCTAATACTATATCTTTAATAGTGCCGCTGGACTAAGGGATAATTTCTACATTTAAAATGTATTACATAAAACGTTCATTTCAATACGTGCTAAATAAACTAGATCAGAATGAGGAAGCAACAGTTATCGATGAATGGAAACAATTTTCTATTATGGAGTGCATTAATCAAGTTGGATTAGCACTAGCTGAATTAAAGCCATCAATCTTGAACTCATGTAGGGAAAATGTTTGGCAAGAATGTGTGACAAGCAAAGATCATGTCATCCATAATAACACTGAATATACTGACATTATACACTGGCACATACAATTGGTGGAGATGGATTCACTGATCTATCATTTGCAGATATAGAGGAATTGTTAGTTAATAAAACGTTGAGTGAAAAATAAATTATAGATCTCACCTTGAGACTCATCATGAAAAGGAAGATAGCAATAATGACGAAGAGGATCCTCCTGTTTTAAATGCAACTCTAATTAAAGAAAGTCTTGATCTTGCCAGGAAATTAGGTATTCATTTTGAACAACATGATTCTGATGAGAAACGAGCTAAAAAATTTTAACGTGAACTGAAATCATAAATGACATTTTAATGAGAACTTTATAATGGCTTAACACGAAACCAAACACAATATTTAATAACTGATTTCGTTCTAAATATTTCTGGATTATAAACACAGGAGACTAGTGATAATAATACAAAAATAATTTCCCAAGACAATGACCAAATTAATTCGAGTGATAGCAGTGATATTGCAGTCTTACGAAAACGTATACGTGTGTTAGAAAATGACATTGAATAAAAATTTTCTATGTTTATATTATTTTAACTTTTTTTATATTAATAAATTTCTGATATTATTTTCTTTATTCCAAATCATAATTTTTTTTATATAATATATTTAATGAATTAAAATATGTAAGCACGAAAAATAAATTCTTTTGTGAACTCTAACAAGGATTTTTTTATATTTATTATTATACTTTTGTTTGTTTATTGTACTTTTGTTGTTGTTTTAGGTATGGAACCAATCTACTATTTTTCGATTCAGCCAATTTCTTTTTTTACACGAACTATATATATAACAAAAGTAAATAAAGCAAAATTAATAAAATCCAAAGAAAGCCTACAGCAGCAGACAGAAACATATTCCATACATTAAACCGTCAAAACCTAGCAAAAGAAGGTTTAGAAAATACACAGGTGGAAGCGGCAAGCAAAAAACTAACTTTTTAGGTGTCAAAAAGAATAATGATTCAAAAATAATAATAAAATTAAATTCGAAAAAATAGAAATAATAAAGATAAAAATAAAGAAAAATGAGTAAAAAATTATAAAAATATAAAAAAAAGAGGGTTGTAACCACTTAAAATCATGGGATGTGCGCCGGGAGTTAAGGAACTGTTAATCAAATTTTAAATAAGGCGTAAAAGTAGGTAGTTAGGAGGACACTGGAACCTAAACAATTGCATAATAAAATAGAGGGAGGGGGGTTATTTACAGATTACATAATGATGTAATCAAGTTAATTAATTGTTGTGTGTATTTTTTTTTTGAACTTTTTGTGTGTATTTTTTTTTGAATTTTTTCCAAATTTTTTCCAAATTTTTTGTGTGTATTTTTTTTGAAAATTTTCGAAATTTTTAAGTGGATTTTTATGTGTGTATTTAGTAAAATTTTTATGTGTATATTTTTTATGTGTATTGAAATTTTTTTAGTAAAATTTCGAATTTATTTTCGAATTTATTTTCAATTTCTGAAATATATTTTTTTTTAAAGTATTAAAATTTTTTTTTCAATTACACAGTCAGGAGTATTTTTGATTATCGATAAAAAGCCTAAAATTAAAGTTGGTTCAAATCGTCTACAATGGTCACAGAAGGTATTTTTCTTCCACAAAATATATTCAATCACACTATAGTCAGAAATATTTTTGAAAAAGACTAAAATATAATTGGCTTGAATCGCCTACCGATAAAAAAAGCATAAAATTAAAATTGGCTCAAATCGCCTAAGATGAACACACTATAGCCAGGAATATTTTTAACTCGTAATAAAAACAATGCAATATTTGGTCTCAATACTTTCTATAGGTAAATATAGGCATAAAATAAAAATGGCTTGAATCGCCTACTGATAAAAAATTGACAGGGGTATTTTATAGGCTTGTTAAAAAAACACTTGAAATATTTGTTCACACAATTTTCATAGGCAAATTTAGGCTCTAGATAAAAATAATTTAAAATACCTAAAGTAAATTAAGATAAATTAAAGTACATTAGCATACATTAGAGTATATTAAAGTAAATTAAGGTAAATTAAAGGGTCTAAAGTAAATTAAAGTACATAAGAGTATATTAAAGTAAATTTAGATAAATTAAAGTAAATTAAAGTACATTAGAATACATTTAAGTATATTAGAGTAAATTAAAGTTCATCTAGTAAATTAAGATACATTAGAGTACATTAAGGTAAATTAAAGTAAATTAAAGGGTCGAAAGTCAATTTAAGTACATTAGGGTAAATTTAAGTAAATTATGGTTCATAAAGTAAACTAAGGTACATCAGAGTAATTAAAGGTGCCTAGAGTAAAGTATGGTAAGTTAGGTAAGAAATTTTTTAAATTAAATAGAGAGTCAACAGTTAAGTTACATAAGGGTAATTTTTAAAGCTGAAAATTTTAAAAGCAGTTATAGTAGGCAAATTACATAGGGTAAGAATTCTTTAAAAGTAAATACAGGGTCAAAAGGTAAGTTACATAAGGTAAGAATTTAAAAGTTAAAGAGTCGACAATATTGCATGATAAAATTTATTAAATAAAACTTTTAGTATAGTTTTATCGATCAATTTTTATACATATTTTTAAATTTCGATAGCACAGCTATCATCTTCAGGTACTTTGAGTGCCTGAAGATGATAGCTGTGCTATCGAAATATATCGTACGAAAGGTTTTTTATTGGCGTTATCTTTTAATATTTTTAAATGATAAAATTTTTAACATAATTTTACAATGGAATTTTTTATACATGATTTTTAAATAGAATTTTTAGTATAATTTTATCGATGAATTTTTTATATATACTTTTTAAAGATGAAATTTTTAGGATAATTTTACAATGAAATTTTTATACATGTTTTTAATTAAAAAATTTTTTAATGTAATCTTACAATCAAATTTTTAGTATAATTTTTACTATGACTTTTTTATACATGTTGATAACGATCAAATTTTCAAAGAAATTTTTCAAAAACTTTTTTCAAAGAATTTTATTAAATTAAATTTTTGAGTTTCAGTGTTACATAGTATTGCCTAAGGTAGGTAGTAGTCATTCGCAAGAGCAACCTATCTCCTCCACTCTGCAGCAACCCATCCTTAATAATAATAATAATAATAATACTTTCAGAAAACATAAAAAGTTAACTTACTTGGTATCAACTTCTGAACACTGATAACCCATACACAGTGAATAATTCATTAATAACTGAACAACAATCACTAGGTACTGTATACAAATAACCGAGTACTGTACAGCTCTCTATATACATATTAGGCATTGAATAATTTACTTATTCATTAAAATGACATATTTAAATAATATTTAATCTTTGAACACCGATATTCAACCAACTTAACCCACTTAAAAAATAAAATTTTCTCTCAATCATTTCCCTTTAAAATACATGGTTATTCACACACTCACAATATGTTATCAATAACTAGTTACTGAACCAATAAATATTAATGATCGGTTACTGACCAACAAGTTTTGAAATAAAACACATAAAAGGTTGAACAAAAAAAATACAAGTTGAAATTTTATTAACTTCTTCACTCTCTTTCACATCATTGATGTCTCAAAATTGGTAAATTTTTTTTTGCTTAGTTACCTTGTTGTTATCAAGCGATAATTAATCAAATTCACTGAAATCAAATCCATTGTTATATTTACTTGATATCAACTTCTGAATACTGATACACAGTGAATAATTCATTAATAACTGAACAACAATCACTAGGGACTGTGTACAAATAACCGAGTACTGTACAACTCTCTATATACATACTAGGCATTGAATAATTTACTTATTCATTAAAATATCATATTTAAATAATATTTACTCTTTGAACACCGATATTCAACCAACTTATCTCACTTAAAAATACAATTTTCTCTCAATCATTTCCCTTTAAAATACTTGGTTATTCACACACTCACAATATGTTATCAATAACTAGTTACCGAACAAATCAATATCAAAAATTGTTTATTGACCAAAAAATCTTTAAATAAAAGTACATAAAAATTTGAACAATCAAAAGAAATACAATTTCAATTACAAATTTTATTAACTTCTCCACTCTTTTATCAATCATTGATGTCTCCAAATTGTTTGGTTGCTTAGTTACCTGATTGCTCTCAAGAAACTATTAATAATTGAAGCCCAATCAAGTGTTGTATTTTCTCTAAATAAAATTTATTGCTTTACAGTCTTGTATGTGATTTATTGAAATTATTTTGTAAAACTTAGTTAAAAGACTTTGAAATTTTTCTACTATTTTTGTAATATTTTTAATTGCGTCCATCAATGAACAATTACTAAAAGTTATTTTCAAAGATTAATGTCAACCTTTTCATTTAATTTTCACATGCCCCTAAATAAATTAATTGCTAACTCATCAAAAAATTACTTAAATTTATTTTTATAAATTTTCTTTTCACCCCCAACTTTTATTTTTTACTGAATGATAATTTAATTAGTAACTACTAGTAGTGGTTAATCTAATTGCTAGTGAAAAGAAACTTGATTAGAAAAATATTCTTAAATTAATTTCTCAAAACATATATTACTTTCATTGTACTTAGAATTAATTTTCATATATTTATTGAAAATGATTCAACTCTTAAAATTATTAACTCAAAGATGCTAAAGGTTTGAATAAAACTGATAGAAAACAAAAATTAATATCTACCACATTACTAGAAATTAAATGATTATCGACCAACCACTAAATAAGTTGAATTTCTAACAAGCTTATAAAACTACATGGAACAGGTACTTATAGATTCCGATAAAATCTACTAAAAATCCAAATATGTATGTTTAGTTATTGTAAAATACTTGTTTTTGTAAAAATAAGACTTATACTTAAATTATGATTATCATGTGATTAGAATTTGATTAAATTTGTGAGGAGTTGTTAAATTTTAAATAAAACTGCATAATTTGTAAATAATGTTAGTACTTTGAAGAAATTTTAAAATAAGACCTTCAGCAAATTGGTAAGAAAATAGTAGTTATTGAGTAATACTTATTAAAATTACTAAAGTTTTATAATTTTTGACAAGTCTTGATATATCTTTAATAAAATTTGTTAGTACTTTGAATAAAATATTTAAAAAAAAGTTTCAACACAGTAGCAAATTGTAAAGAAAATAGTACTTATCAATTAATTAAATTAACTGAGTTGTAAAATAATTGAAAAAATTTGTTAGATTTTTAAAAATTTTAAGATTGTTAGGTAATTTTTCTAGATACTTGTTGAATGAAAATTAATTGTACAATTTCTCTTCATTCGTAGAAATAATCATATATATTTAAATTATTCAGAAAATTGTCAATAACAACATAAGTAATGGGTATCATAAATTTTTTAAATACTAGTCATTTTTAATTAAATTACAAATAATAAAATCAAATAAATACTTGAATACAAATAATTACATGAATCAAACATTTTTTTAGAACCGAACACGTATAGTATATTTTATTCAGATTCCAATAATATCATTAAAATTAACCAAAATCTTACTGATATATTTTGATAACCCTTACTCTTAACCAATCATTTCTTTTTAAATGACAATATTGTCATTTAAAGAGAAATGATTGAAAATAAATTAGAAAATAAATTAGAAATTTTACTAAAAAAATTTTAATACACATAAAAAATATACACATAAAAATTTTAGTAAACACACACATAAAAATCCACTTAAAAATTTCGAAAATTTTCAAAAAAAATACACATAAAAAATTTGGAAAAAATTCGAAAAAAAATACACACAAAAATTTCAAAAAAAAATACACACAAAAATTAATTAACTTGATTACATCATTATGTAATCAAGGTAATCCGAAAATAATCTGTAAATAACCCCCCCTCCCCCTATTTTATTATGCAATTGTTTAGGTTCCAGTGTCCTCCTAACTACCTACTCGTATATTAGGACGAAAGTGCAGTAGATACAATGATAAAACAAATGAAATAGGAAATTTACTAAAAATTAAGGGTGGAACGCTGCTCAAATTTTAGAAAGATAACTTAGTAAATAATGGGTATAGATAACAAATAGATATAGGAATTGTAGAAATAGACGAATAAGGACCAGGATATAGAAAGATAAAGACTTAAGACCTTCCATCGGCAGTCAAGAACCAGAAAGTGAAAATATCGTGAGAAGTAGTTCTAGAAATGGAGCTAACCTTCTCATGGATTTTCAACCCTTATGTACAGTATTACCATGGTAATAACCATGGGTACATATGAGGGATAGAATAATAATATTGATGGCGTTTAGGTGGGAGTCATCATCACCATCATTATTATTATTATTATATGAAAAATATGAAAAAATAAATCCCAAAGAATTTATGGCCGTAGTATCGCTTCATTTCACCATGACATTTTACCGAATGACATGTTGAAGCGATGCAATCTTTCGGAAATAATTGACCTGATAAAATATATATTTTAAATATCGATAAATATAACAAATACATCACAAATATAGGTTTTCAATAACTTTTCAATATAACAAATTTAAATAAATATAACAAATATATCACAAATTTAGGTTTTCAATAACTTTTTTCGATATCGCAAATTTAAATAAATATAAGTTTTCCATCAATATAAATTTTCAATAATTTATTAATATTTGTTTTTGTTTAATCCAAATCGATTAAATAATAATAAATGTTAATAATATTAAAATAATAGTAATATATTATAAAAATAATAAAAAACTAACATTTATCATCATCATCCACGTCAATGTGGACATTATTCCCCGAAAAATCATCATCCACAGAAATCTGGGCATCATTGGCATTACCCAAAATGTAGGTATCGTCATGATCCAAATCTATTAAAATGTTTTTATTATAAAGAAAAATAAAATTAAAATTTACCATCGTTGATAATAATATCATCTTCGCTATCATCGATAACGATAACTTCATTTTCTAAAATAAACCTAAATAAGCCGAAATTAATTTAAAATTCATTAACTCCGTCGATCTGATTCTGCATTGTTGTTATTGAAAACCTGTCTAAAATAATAAATAATAAAAGAAATATAAAATTAAAAATCCTTACCGGTTTCGGAAGTCAGAAGACTTCTTAAAATATTATTTCGACTTGTCATTTTGAAATTTTTGAATTAATTGTGACAAATTTGGAAATTGTCAATGTTTATAAAAACAATCAAATTTTCAGGATTTAGTCAATCAAATTTAAATAGGTAAGAGATTTTGATGTATGTGTTCTTTGTAAATCACATACAAACAAAAGTATGTATGTGTTTTCTTTGTAAATTACATACAGTTTTGTGTATGCATGTTACTAATCACGCACTTATCATGCACTGGCTTTGTGAATCATGTCATGATCATGCAGTGTAAATCATGTGATGATTATTCAGTGTCTTTGTGATCACGCATTAGCACTATCTTTGTTAAAATTAATTAATTATTAATAATAATAATAATTATAATAATAATAATAATAATTATTATAATAATAATAATAATAAGAAGAAGAAGAAGAAGAAGTAGAAGAATAACCATAATAATAAAACATAACAAAACATTAATACATTTATTAAACATCAAATCGCTTGGATAATAACCAAGCTAAACAATGTTGACCACGTGTTAAGGTCCATGGTTTTTGATACATAGTTCTATTATACAAAATAGGTTTAACCATTGTTTGCAGTTTCGAAACCATTAAAGCCTGATAATAGAAACCCATAGGATCAAATACAAATATCTTGCTAGGTTTCATATATATTGCTAACCAATGTTCTCCACCGAGATGAGACGATTGAGTATTGACGATTATAGCTTGATTATTATGTAAATATGGAATTTTATCAAGAGGAAAAACCCCTAAAAATTTATTTCCTAGTATTTTGTTTCCAATTCGATAGACCTGAACAGAACTACATCAATAATATTATTAATAATACATGAAAAACTTACTCTATGACAAATTATCATAAATTATCTATACATTTATAACAGTACTGTTCTGTCTGCAATTATTTGAACCTCATTTTCAAATACTCCATATATTAAAATATCCACCGGTTCAGTTGTAGCTTTAGCAAACTTTATATCTAATCGTAAATTTCCATTTTGAGGTAATTGACTCTGATTTAAATCAAAATCGGGTGCCAAAACAAATGTGAAGAATGGATATTTGTTTTTAAAATCATCAAGAGTTATACCACAATTAAGGGTATTATCCAAATAACCCATATTTCTCACTATACTCTGCATATATGTAGCACAATAATTATCATTATCGAAATCTCGACTACATGTTTCTCTATAATCACTATTTTTCGATAAAGTTAGCGATGTTACACCAAAATATTTGAAAATTGAGCTCGATGTTAAGTATGATC
Organism: Schmidtea mediterranea; assembly: GCA_022537955.1. NCBI lineage: Eukaryota > Metazoa > Platyhelminthes > Tricladida > Dugesiidae > Schmidtea > Schmidtea mediterranea. The sequence continues at coordinate 26,264,055 of CM039680.1, read as the reverse complement.
CATTATATTGAGATTCACTTTGAAATGTTACCAATATAAAGTTGGGCATTCTTCTATCTCCAAATATTTGTTCCTTATAGAAAGAAGCTGAACCTTTAGCAATAGCAAATTGAACAATTTCCTTTGTTTTCAATGGATATATTGTATGCTTAGAATTAAGCCCCAGTTGATAACCGGCTAATACAGAGGGCTCAACACGAACTCTTCTCATCAATAATTTTGCATCAACTAATTGAAGAATTGGTGCTGTGGTGGTACTTGTTAGTGATAATGCCGACTCAGTTCTTTTCAATCTAATGTGTACATTAACACCTGGGAGTAAATATTTCGGTTGATCCATAAAATCGAGTTGTAATGATGAGCACATGGTAAATAATTTTGAGCCTTAAATCCACTTTTCCTATCGTCATCACGTCATAGGAGTTAAACATGTATTTTTAGTATCGCTATTGTAATTTATAATAGTTTCTATTAGACCTTTGTGAATATATGTACTGTTACCACCCTCAATCTTGATATTATTAAATCCGAGATCTGCATCTTTAAAAAATGTATAAAACAAGAAATTGTTTGGTATTGCTCACTAAGTTCACCCAAACGTTTTCTATCTTTATCTACAACTTTGATCTGAACAGTTAACAATGTATCGTTCAAATCTAGATATTCAGTTTGGGAACCATTAATATAAAATTCAATATCAGTTCTACTATCCATAATAGAATTCATCGGGAATACTTCTTCAAAAGTACCCATTTCAATTACCGCTTGGGGAGATGGTCCAGACAACCCCATATAAATGTGTTTCGCTTACCACTCGGCACCCGTTGCTAAGCAACGTTGGAACTGTGTTCGAGTGGGTAGATCGTCCGCAAAAAGTGAGCACTATTGCTAAGGCTATAATTGACCGAACGATCTCTGAGTTCAACGAGCTGCCGATAGAAGGCCTGTGCTCGGTTTCGTTTTAGGTCCTCTTATACCGTTAATTTCGTAATTTGTTTCCATTATCTCTATATAAACTTCTCGTTCACGTATTCCAATGTTCTCATACCACTTTGTGCGTCCTAACACTTATCAGATCCTCTAAATAACGTTTAAGCAACTGACATTTAAACAACAACAAACATATATTTCATAAACAAAGTAACACATTTCGGTATGTCAATTACGTACTATTTGATGTTCGAGCGGCTCGGCGCTTAGCTCGCTCTTTGCGCCCGGGCCGGTAGCCACTAGACTTCGGCGTGGTCTTCGGGCCTGCCGTTTCCTCTCTGTATGCCAATTGAGCAGGAGCGAAGACGAGGGGATATGTTACTGCCGCTCCTTCTTGGCAGGCTGACACTGCCACCTCTAGCCCCTTTATCTGGGTCCTCAGGCTTTGATTTAACTGCTTTTCTTCTGACCAGCCCTTTTGCGCAGCTGTCAGCCTTTGGTAAAGTGCTTTCACCTTGACCGGTTCTATTCACGTGGCTCGGATTCGTTGCATTTCATTGGATAGCTGCAGTACCTGAGCCTGGAGATTTTCGTTAGCTCTCCGTGCGTAGTCCAATTCACGTTGTAGTGTCCTTGCTGGCTCCATATCTGTAAAGTAAATTTACTATGTAATATTACTCTGATTCAGTATAATTAATGGGTTATAATCACTAATGATTTTGGTTCGCCGAGTATGATTTTATTGCTACTATGAGTTGAACAAGCACAGAAAAATTGACTAAGACAATCATTTTATTAAACTAAAAGTAGGTTCTATTATGTCTTAACGTCGAAGATTGTTATTCTCAGTCCTTCTATGATGCCGAAAAGGATTAAACCTCACGCCTGTCCGAGCATAGGGACGCCCCTGATGTTTCTCAGCAGTTTCCTCGGCCCTTCGTATTTTCCTATAGAGGCCTCGTTGCGGAAGAACTACACCCAGGGGCTCCGCTCTGATGTTCAATCGTCCGTCGTCTAGGTTGAAGGAGTTGTGCGGCGGGGTGTAATCGTCCGTGCAGGCGATCCTGCCGGCTGCTATGTCTTCATCCACATTAGCAAGATATAGCCTGGCCCTGGCTATTTGGAGGCCGGTCTAACGTTGATGTTCCTCGAGATAAGCGAGGAGGAACTCAGCATGTTCGCGAATTTCCCGGGCCGGATTTCGGCCCGATTCTCGTTTTATCGCTACGAACGGCAGCTCGACCTCTCCCATTTGCCGTAGAGTGCCGGATTTAGAATCTCTCACTTGGGATACGGTAAAGCTCGCATCTCACATGGCCTGTCGCCAACGATCGGCGGCATGTGCAGGAAATCGGACAGTGACTCTCGATTCATCTAAATAAACTCCATTAAACATTAATCATCCAAATTTTCGGGTTCATCCGATTGTTCGGTAGCTACTTAGTTGCGCGTTGTTTAGCGTGTTTAGGTGTTTCATGGATCATTCTCAGAATTTTTATTTTCTGCATTTCCTGCGGAGCGTTATGACGGGTTGATGTACAAGAGGCGTTGGGTGCTTTTAGTCATTTTTCATCAATGTCGTTCCGTCCGGGGGTGTAGTCGTCTCGACTCGGGGGTTGTCACTCTCCACGGTGAGGATGTTGTGTAACGCTACTAAAAAGTGTTCGGCGAGCATTATTTAGAAAAAAAAATTATATTTAGATCTCCTACGATTTTATATGAAAAGTCTTCTATTATTCTCGTTTTAAAGTAATTCTTTATATTCAACAATTTAAAAATCTTGAAACGATACGGAATCTTACATTCAGATCTCTAAGATCATTATTAATTAAAATTAAAACAAATAAGTAGGAACTCCAAACAATCGAACATCCTTTCAGTTTCTTTCCACATAAATAAAAAAATATATACTCTAACATTACTGTGATTCCTAAAGGCATATCTAGATAATTGTAAGCGGTTTCAATTTAACACTACGTATTCTAACTTGGCAAAAATAATTAAAAAACCAAAGTTTGAAAGCTGAATGAATCTTATCATTTCACCAAGGAACATACTTGATGTTGGTTTCACTGCTTTTCAGACTCTCTAGCGTTTGTTTATTTATAAAAGAAAAACGTTCAATACCTGATGATTGTTATAAGTTTCCTACTATTTCCCCGGATAAGACTATCAGTACTTAATCATTAATGTGACATGGTGTGTAATACCTACTAGATCAACTTTAGGACAAGGAGCCTTTGGTCACCAGAATCGTCCAAATCAACTTCCGACTACTAGATTGGGCTCCTGTTAATTTTTATACCACTGTATAGTTGATAAAACAAATTCAACATTTTAGTTGTCGTCAAATCATAATATTATTAACCTAATTGGAAATGACATATCATATTGTCAAAAAAAACGTTTATTCATCCTAACTTGAAACCGTCGCAACTCTCCTAAATCTTTAATATTTACGTGCTAGAACCTTCAAATTTGAAAAGAGAAAATATTCAGTTAGAAATACTATAACAATATAATTACAAAATTTTATTTAAAATGTTAAATTATATCTAAATATATATAATATTATAAATTTCATACTATTCCAATTCTCATATTATTATAAAATACAATTCATCATGGGGAACCTTTCACTTTTTCATTGATTATTTGGCGTTTAACTATTATATTGATCTCCTTCAAAAAAATTGGTGATGATTTCAATTAAACACAGATGAATAATTCGTTAAAATTAAATTTATTTTGTTAAATATCAAAATCAAAAGGTTAAAAAAAAATTTTTCTTGTTTCCTTGGATAGCTGTAAACCTTTTACCTATTTCTATTTCCTATATGAATAAAATTAATAACAAAAACAGTTAATTTACCTTGGATGTCCGAGCTGGATCCCGGAGCGGTAACTCCTTCTGGGGACATTGCAGAGGACTTTCGGCCAGATTGGTTTGAGCGGTGATACATTTTGTAGATTTGGTTGAAATGATGATGCATGCCGGAGTGATTACAACATTTATATGAACGGTGTGTTATTTGGGTGTGTAAGTTTGATGAATGTCACTCCGACTGGTGTCTCGACTCAATCCTTTGTCTGTCTGTGCGTGTGTCACTGCATTTGGTGTGTGTCTTTAATGTATTGGCGCATTGTCCTATGCGGGGTTTATCGATTTCCTAAAGTTACATGTCACGTCGGGGTATTTAATAGTCGTTTCAATTTGTCTGCGGCACTAGATTTATGAACCTATTTCTTTTTTCGCCGGAAAAATGGTAATCATAGGTATGGATATGATGTTGTTTTACGGTATTATTTGGATTTCTTTGTAGGTGATATTTCTTAATAATTTATGAAAACCAATGGAGATTCTTTCCAACAAGATCGCAACGGGATTCAGTTCGTTCCATTTCTAGCCACCCTCTCTAGGTCTATCCTGGACAATAGAATTTATTCTCGGTAGAATTGTTGATTGGAGATTTATTTTATTTCATTTAGCTAAATAAAATTTTTATTTGTTATTGGGTTTGTGTAGTGATGCGTTTGTGGTGGTCATAAACACGGGTTAAGTTTATTTGTTACCTCATGCTATAGTAAGAATTTCACGATCATAATATTTATTTGGAAGATTTTTTAAAATGATAATAAAACAAATGCATACGTTACCTCGGAGAGTTTTAAAGTTCACCTCAGTCATTCATTATTATTACAAAAATTTATGAATTTTATGGCATTTAGGGAAGCTGTCGTATTTACATCAATCAGTTCTCCTCGCAAATAGTTTTCGTTAAATCCAAATGATTTTATTTTTACTGCAGTTTATCGTAACACTATATTGAGAGTCCGTATAAATTAACTTCCCCATATCTTTCCTTCCTAAAATTTTATCTTTGAAGTCACAATAACTACCGTATTTGATTTAAGAAATGTTTATTAGCTTCAACACATTGTATTATAATATCTGTACGATTTTACCTTTTTCTCTCAGATAATTTTTACTGACTCTCAACACGGCATTAGACGTTTAGAATAATCGCATTAACTTACGTTTATTGAGGTAACATGATTGACTCTCAATATAATATTAAAAGGGTACCGCAACTACATTAATTTACTTTTCTCGCGTCGTGTTATCGACTCTCAGTGTGACGTTAGGACTCTATAATAACGATATTAATTCATTTTTACTCAGGAAATCTACTTTTATTCTCAACGGGATATTAGAGGTCTATATAAGCTGTATTATTTTATTCTTTACTCAACCAATCTTATTGACTTGCAACGGATATTAGAAGTTTATAACTACGAGGGTTTATAACAATTGCTTATTGGGTTTGGTGTGAAACGACATCTTTAAATTTAAAACTATGTTTCATTTAATTTTTGTTACAATACATATTTAAGCTTATAACAACGATTTCATTTTTCTATTCCCCCGTTACCTTCCCTTGAATTGATCTTAGGCGCAATGTGTTCATATAATAATTAATGAGTGCCCACTGGACTACTCGTATGATGATTTTTAGCCGTATGTGAATATAATTTAGGTCGAGTTTATGGAAATTGGGAGACGAGGAAACAGCCAAAAGACTATTTACCCTTCCTCCTCTTCTCCTATACGGAATGATATTGACGTTCCAGCTCCTGCGTTCCTCACGCCGGAGCCTTCACGGGCACGAATCATTGGCGATATTCCACGCACTTACACGATTACGAATAGTGTGTCGGATTTTAATATCTTGTAGTGTGTTTCGGCTGTGGGCCGGAAAAACTTCGACATATAAAACAAAGTTTTGTTTCTATTTAAAATAGTTTATTAAAATATAAATTACCGATAATTATATTCATAGAAATCACACACCACTCTCCCCACGCCAACACCCAAGCAGAGCTCAATCGAGGTTGCGAGGATGCAACGTGGAGAGAGTTTCGAACAAAACTCTCACTTACATCGAAATTCTGTATTGCCTCAACGATTCTAAAAACGATTTCAAGTTTGAAAAACTGATTTAAAACTGGTTAAAACGATTAAAATAGTGTAAAAATGAATCGGTATATATACCTATTGTACAACCCTAACCTTGCGTGTTCTTTTTGATTTAGTAAAACAAAATTTGACCTTGGAATTTTCTGGTATATTCTAATTTTTAATTTTATTATTTTGAGATTTTATTTGACAATTTTTCTTTTGAATTTTAAATTGAATTATTTATAATTCAAATTATTTGATTTTCATTTCGTTTTTATGAAATTTCGCATTTTTATATAAATTGTCAAATTCGGTCAAATTGTTGGGTTTTCGTGTTATGTTTATGTTTATCTCGTGCGGATCTTGTTGCACTTTGTTATAATTTTAATTTATTTTTGTTTTTTATAATTTTATATTTAATTGTTTTCTTTCTCGCATTTTGATAGGGTTAATTGGTGTTTTAATAGGTTCGATTTTAAATCTGCATGTTATATTTGCATGTATGTTACCGATTCATTTAAACATTTACAAGGCTGTTCGTGTTCTGGCCAAACAATAATAATAATAATAATAAATAACAATAATAATAGTGATTTGGTGAGCTCACCTTTTGGCCTAGCAACAGGTATAATGGGATTAAACTAAATGTTTTCTTATTGTTTTACTATGTAAAGATTGTTAAGGGAAATAATATAGGTCAACAGTAACTCTCAAAACACCAACAAGATGTATCACAAAATATTTTGTAGAAAATTCAGATAGGATTTTATGGCATATCATACACATATATTCGGATTAAATAATGAATTATTACAGATTGTAAGAGCATTTTAAATTGGTAAACTCAATTAATAACAATGATTGAATTTTAAATTTAATCTGTAATATAGAGATCAAAGAATCTTGGCAAAGATTTCAAAATATATTTTACACTATATTGAACAAATAGCACGGTTATATTTTATTTGAACCTTTAATCTATGTTATGAATCTTAGTAAATGCATAAATTCGAATTAGATTAAAACTTTTTGGTTGTTTAAATAATGGTAATTAAATAAATAATTTTCAAAATAGCTTCTGATAGTAAGCGTTAAATATTATATTTAAAATTATATATACATGATTTTTGTTAAATTATTATTTTTTTTAAATATTCGATTTACTAAATTAATAAATAATATTTTTTTTTTGTGAAATTTTATTTACTCAGTATATTAGATATATTAATTTTTCTCAAATGGACAATATGGAATTTACTCAAGCTCTGAGCGGTCATACTGATCGTGTATGGGATTTGTCATGGAATTTTAATGGTTCACTTTTGGCGTCTTGTAGCGGTGACAAAACAGTTCGCATATGGTCTTTCTGTTTGCTTAATTTTACGCATCAAATAATATTTATTTTCATTGTTTATATTAGCAAATTCAACTCAGAATTGGAAATGTATAAATGTTCTTGACGGGAAACACACTCGAACAATCAGATGTGTTTCTTGGTCTCCGTGTGGAAATTATTTAGCTTCTGCTGGATTCGATGGAGTGGTTTATATTGAAGAAATCGTTTCCAGAAATCCACTCGAGTTTGAATCCACAGAATTTCCAACAGATCATCTACACGAAATCAAATCAGTTAGTTGGTCAGCCAGTGGAAATTATTTGGCCAGCTGTGCACGCGATAAAAGCGTTCGAATTTTCGACATCGAAGATATCAATTCTCCATACTGTCTGGAGACTATTTTGCACACCCAGGACGTGAAATCGGTAAAATGGCATCCAATCACCGATGTGAGTAGAGGTTTATTTGATTATTATATAATGAAACTATTTCGTATAACAAAACGCTCATAATAATTTGATTTATAATTGAATGTAATCATTGAGATATATATTTTAATTCACAAATTTATGTATCACATGTGATACATGGGTAAGGTAATGGAGGGACTGCGGATGGGGGGCTGCCACAAATGTAACACGGAATCCCTTTCAGTCGTCATTATTCGGCCAATCAAATCATAACTGTTGAATTGTATATCATATATGATACAACCGTTTCGATTTTGTAAATATGTATCACATGTGATACATGGCTCAGGAAAATGATTTACGAATTAAAATAGTAATTTATTTATCTATTAATAATGAGGCCATCAATTACGGATGCCTGAGTGGCACAAAGGTGCAATAAAGGAACATAGGGAAATAACTCTTTGCTTATTGAAAAAAATTCGTATTATAGTTTGATACACTCAAAAAAAATTCGATTTATAGATAAATATTCCGGTAAATATGAGTATTTGTTCTCCACTCGCTTATGAATCATATGTGATACAAGCGGTTGTTGTGACATAAATGTATCACATGTGATACATGGGTCAATGAAACGGAATAGCAAATTATTGATTTAATTATTATTCGACCTTTCATTAAGATTGTTTCATGCTGTATGACCGGGGACGCAAAAGGAACACATGGAACCAATTTTAATGGAAATAACAACTTGGTTGTTTAAAAAATTTTCGTTTTAAAGTCTGATACGCTCATAAAAAGTTAATTTATAGATAAATATTCCGGTAAATATGAGTGTTTGTTCTTCACTCATTTATGAATCATATGTGATACATCCAATAGAAAGCGTTTATTTATCCATACTGTCTACCTCAAACATGCCTCATTATTCATTCAATCAAATCAAAACTGTTGAATTAAAAAATATATGAGAATTGTGCATCATATATGATACAAACATTTCAATTTTCTATACACGTATCACATGTGATATACGGGCCAGGAAAATGTTTAATGAAATAAATTGATAAACTATTTATTTACTAATAAAAGTCCCATCGAAATCTTTGAACATTTTACCACAAAATCTGAATCAATCGGCTTTCTTCATGCTCCTTTATTAAAAAGACAATTATTTCGAATTCTTTTCATATGTGAAACTAAGTATACTCACCGCTCCCCTTATGTCATTTATACTACATTAAACCAAGTATTTCTACAGCTTTGTTTTTGTCTAAGGTTTGCAAGAGAAATTCTTCCACTTTGGAATTGCACTATAATATCACGATACTGATATATTTGTAATTTTTTTGGGTGAAAATTTAAAACAGAATAAATTATTGTTATTATGGATTTCAATTATTATTCATAAATTAACAATATAATAGTTAAACATATATTACTATACATATATATTATTTTATTAATTATAATGATAGAAATCAATAAAACAATCGAATATTTAATCAGTGAGATTTTTGATTCTCTTTTCTTTCACATAGCTTTTTCAAGTCGATTGCAATACTTGTATTTGCACATCGTAGTTGATGTTGCAGGTTTTTGTCACATACAATCCGGAGGGCCTCGGGTTATTTATCTCTGACATAAACCATGGCAGTGAATAAATAATATACACATTCGTACTACTGAATTTTTTAAGATGGTTTAATTTAACAGTGTTTTTGATGAATTCAGTATAATTAAGTTTTTTGAGAATTTCGAGAGAACTAATGAGTTTATGAAATAGTTTTAATTAATGTTCTAAGATTTTGGTTCGATCGTTCAAATTCCAGTTCTAACATGTGAAATATCGAACGTTTTGTTCTCAATTCTTGAAATTTCAGAATCTTTCAACTGAGACAATAGATGAATATTTTCCATTAACTTCATATAATTTCCCTTTTTTGATTCTTTGATTTTTTTTAATTTTAGCATTTTATTTTTGTTTTTTCTTTGTTCTTATTTCTATGACTCAGTACATTGGTATAATTTTTCTTTATTAGTTCGACTTTTTAAGTCTTTTTTGTAATTATTGCTATTTAAAAAATTCGGTTGAATTATAATATACTTAACAGTAAACCGTGTTAAATGCCGGAAGTAAAATAAATCCTTTACTTTATTTAGACCTAATTCCAAATTTAAGAAAGATGCTATTTTGGAATATATTCTATTTATTATAGTCAGTAAAATAAATTTATAAATCAATATGATTAAATATTTAAATCTTATCGAAAATTAATTTTTAAATGCTATAAATTTATTCTACTGACTATAATAAATGGAATATAATAGAAAATATCATCCCTCTTAGATTCGAATTTAAAAGTCTGATGAAAGAAAAATGCATTTATTATACTTCATTTATAATATGATAATATTTAAACGGAAATTATTATTACGATGGTATTAAAAAATTTTTGCTTTGCTTACAAGACTGCCAACTAAATCTTTAAACCAGATTCTCGTGTCAAGTAGCTATGACAACACAATAAAGATTTTGAAGGAAGATGGAGAAGATTGGGTAGAAGAAGCCAGTCTTAGTGAGTTAATTGTTGACAAGGAGTATGATAATAAATTTCGATTTAAAGCCGGCCATTTGTCAACTGTGTGGACCGCTGAATTTAATTACGATGGGAGCATTCTTGCGTCATGCAGCGATGATAAAACCATCCGTTTATGGGTGCCGATGAATACAGAGTACACGAAATGGATTTGTGCGTCGGTGCTCGATGGTTATCATGAACGGGTGATCTTTGATTTATCGTGGCATGATTGCACGAATTTACTGGCGACTGCTAGCTCGGATAACTCGATTTGCATATTCCGTGTCGACGATGGCAATTCGATTCATTTCGGCAATATTGACAACGGAGTCAAAGTTGAATTGGTCACAACTTTGCGCAACGCCCACGATGAAGATATCAATTGCTGCACTTGGCGACCGAATACACACGGACGAGCTGTATTAGCAAGCGGTTCCGATGATTATCAGATCAAACTTTGGCATTTCATTGATCCTGATATGCCTATTGATTAAATTTTATGAAATAGAATTTACTTTATTTTGATTGGCTTAATTTTGTAATAATTATAATTATTCGTTAAAATTAATTTTCTAATTATAAATAGTAAGTAGTTAAATTGCGCTGAATTTATTTTCTATTAATTAATTATAAATAGTTACATTATTCCAAATTAATTTGCTACTAATAAATAGTAAGTAGCTAAATTTCGCTTAATTTATTTTCTTCTGGTTAATGATGAGTAGTTAAATTATTCCCAATAAGTTTGCTACTAATAAATAGTAAGTAGTTAAATTTCGCCTAATTTATTTTCTAATTAATTATAAGTAGTTAAATTCTGCCCAAAATAATCTGATTAGAATCAAAAAGATTAAAAGTAAATATTGGAGAGAACAAATTCTAAATTTAAAAATTTATGATAACTAATAAAATTTTTCAAATTTGATGTAATTAAAGTATTAAATTTTTTTCAACATTGAACATATTAAAAGAAACCAACTCGTGATAACAGAGTCAGTTAGCAACCCAGGAGACAATTAACATATGAAGATAGAAATTAGAGAAAAAGTGAATCGCCGTGACTAATTGAATCCAGAAAAATAAACCGAAACTTTAATGATAAAACAAGAAGAAAAAATTAGAGAATATGATGAAGAATTCATACAGAACCAAGTTGAAGTCTCAAGAATAACAAACCAATGGCACCAAATCAGGTAATGAAAAACCATAAAACTTGATTATAATGATGCATGCGAGCAAATAAAGGACTAGAAGAGGAAACGTGTAAAGAGTATAAGCAATAAGAAGCGAGACTAAACGCCAGGGAAATAACTTAAGCCGATTAGAAAACGGAGGAAACAAGATATTCGATTATGTTAAAAGAAAGCAAAAATCGAAGCAAGGCTAAAGACCAATGGTGACAAACCAAAAAGTTGGAACAAAACTTATTAAGTGTTAGAAAAATAAGAGATAAAAACAAAGAATCCTAGTAAAAAAATCGAAAGAAAAATCGCAAAAACAATCAAGAGGAGAAACCAAATCAGTCTTAAAGAAACTAATTAAAACAAGATAAACGAAATAGAAAATAAAGAAAAAAGATTAGCAACAGTACCCGAAATGAGAAGCATTCTGCTAAATCCAGAAATGTAACTATAAGTGATGTTGAAATAAAGAGATGAGATACGAGGGAAATGAAATAGAACAGCACGTAAAATTATATTAAGTGACTTGTAGAATGTGAAAGGGGATAAAACTATTGTAACGGATTTGTTTGGCTTAAACACGTCATGGTTTAAGAATTGTGTCAAACTCCTAGGTAATATCCGTTGCACTGCAAGCAGAATACTTACAGAAAATTCATAACAATATCACCTGTATCACATTAAATTTTTATTGTTTTTCCACTTGTGACCTGAATTTTGATGTTATTTCAGTTTTATTCATATTGACAAAAAATCCAAAAACTAATAGTTCCACTCAACACGGTCTTCATATAGTCTTTTTGTCAATATGAAAATAACTAAAATAAATGTTTAATACAAATCTAAGTTTATGGGCATTTAAGGGCTAGGCGCCTAATTAATACGTTGAGTGACCTGAGAAGCATACCGTATCTCTCACGTTCTGTAGATATTCAAGCCGTGTATGCTTTTTCCATTGAGACCACGTACAGTAAACTTTGCTTCTCAATTGTAAGCAAGTTATATCTGAAACTCCACAATGAACTTGGTTTTGAAGGTTAAAAATTTCTGTATAATTGCAGCACTCAATGTGGTAATAACAGACTACCTTTGGACCCCGTATGAAAACATCGGACCGTTAAGTGTCAAACTGTTGCTCATGCTAATAAACGAAAACCTATATAGTTAAAAAAATGAAATATTTGAAATCGCGGGTGTTTTGTTTTATGAAAAAAAAATTTCAAATTATTTTTCTGATAATAAAAAAAATCAAAATGGGTTGAAAACTCATGGGATTTGCTTTACTCTATTTCTGACTCATAAATGCATTTGCCATATAATCAAGGATAATTTGAGTTTAATTTACTCAAGAAAAATGAAATATTAAGTTAACAAAAATATAATATTTTTTTGAAAATTCTAAGAAATAATTTTAGTTAATTTTCCCAAATATAAATGAATCATATTCTCAAAAAAAGATTTTATATATATATATATATATTCAATTTCAAATTTGATAAAAAAAATTTGTCATTTAAAACAAATTGAATCATCTGAATTTTAAATAACTTTCAACCAAATTATTCCCTCTCCCTTGCGCAAGATATTCTACAAAAACAGTTCGTACGTCACCGGGAGAAATCTGTCGCGATTTTCAGAGATTTGACAAGAAAAAAAAGAAATCTATTTCAAATCACACCTCTCTGCAAGTGTTGTCAGAAAATTCATTCATGATTTATGGCTCAGAGGTGTCAAAACTGAAAAGTCTTTTATCGGCATTTGTTACAATTTTTCATTTTCTAAATCGCTAATTAGCGGATACAATGAATTCAAGCATGAAATAAAAAAAAACTGGAATAAGAACCGAAGCTCTGTCAGTAAATATTCTATGAAGTCGTTTGTGTTTTATACGGCATTTACTTGATCAATCCAGAATGAATGACGAGTTTCTCTGATATTATTTATTGTGAATATTTTTATTAATCGGCCATCTTCAAACATAAAAATTGCGTAAAATTTCTTTCATTGTCACATGCCGACAAACTCAATGTTTACACTGGGGAAATTTTCTGGAAAAAATCTGTTTTAGAAAAGCATTTCGTTGCACGCAAAAAACTACCCAATCAAAAACCAAATAATTTATTAAAGGATTCCTCAAGAAAATTTTATTTTTCAATATACTTTCGGTTAACTTCTACAACTTCTACCAATAATCTTTAGCTTTCATTTCTCTTTTGGAATCATTCAATACTTTCCGTGGACATTGAGAAATTCCTTCATTAAATTGTGCTTAAATTCCTCTCCTGATTTGATATTATCGTAAATCTCTATGACCTTTACCGACAAGAAGACTCTGAAAAAATTATTCTACAACCATTCTTGGATTTTGAGTACTACAAAGAAACATTAAATGTCTATGTTGAATTATTTGATATCTTGACTAAATGTTTATATTTTTGGTCGCTCTACAAAATTTGCCAATAATGAGGTCACTATATTGATTGAAAATAATTGGAGAAAATTCAAAATTCCAATACGATAATATATTACTTTTAAATCAATAACGCAATTGACGTTAGATAAACAAAGATTTCTTTAAGGAGATTTTCTGATATACGGTCTGACCTCTTTTATCCGGATAACTGAATTTCTTTGATTTTTAAAATTTTAATCGCAAATGCATCCATTTGGACTATTTCATCGGCTTTGATTTATGAAGTTCCAGCAAAAACTTATACAAAAAATTAAGACAAAAAATATATTCAGTTAATTCTGCAATTTTCAACAATTTGAATTAATCAAACATTTGTATTAGAAATAAAATTTATTATGTTGGTACTTGATATTATTTATTGTGAAAGAACACGATGAGCCAGATCGAAAGCTAATTACTATCTAAAATTCGTTAATAAGTCCAACATATTGATGTAAGTTCTGTTCTCAGATGAATCGCGATTTCAAGTTGCCACTGATACTATAAGACAAACTGTTGAAAGAACCTTCTCTGAAATATTGAAACAGTATTGTATTAGATTATGGGTGGCCTGCCTTGACATTTTTTCCCACCCGCGGAGTTATGATGCATTTCCAAAGTGGTCCGCAAGATCATTTGGATTAGCCACCCCTGTATTAGACTATCAATCTTTTCAATAAATATTTCTTGCTGAAAATTTTTGATTACGGTTTCAAAAAAAATTTTATCCTAAAGGATACTTTTTGTTGAAGGACCAAAGTAAAGTATTTGGATAAATGACGTTTGAATCACTGAGGTATCACTGTATGTGTTTATACGCTCAGCAGATCAACATTCCACAATCATTCAACACAACATCCTATTAATGAGTTTATTTTAAATAAATTTAACGTATTTTACAAAAATGAATGAAGCATTTGGTCGCACACAAAAGATTGGCCAAGCAAAAACCAATTAATTAAATTATAGTCAATTTTATTCGGGGATGCCTCGAAAAACCCATACCTTGTTTAATGTTCCCTTTAATCTATATTCTAACTTAATTCTAGCTTTTAAACCTTTTTCTTCCCATGCTTTTTGTTTGTATGTAGTTTACCCTCCTGGATGAGGACATTAACCGCTTATCCTTTCAAATGGGAAAAAAAGATCATTTAAAAGAATTTATAAAGCATGAATATCATAAATGTAAAACAAATGCAAGTTTATGGAGGTTCTAAATGCAGTCATTTACTTCTTTGGTTCTTGTTCGCTTTTGGAAATCATTTCATTCCTCTATTTGTGGATATTTTTATGGATGATCTTTAGCGGATATTGTGGATAATTTAACAAAACTTTATTTTCTGAAATATTTTATTTCATAATATTTATCCATTTTATTAACTAGAATTTTTTTGTTAATTTTTCTTTCAGAAATCCGGATTACTGGATTTCATAAATTTAAAAGCATGAAAAACCGTTTAATTTTAATTAAATTTTTTATTTAATATTTTAGCACCGGGTTAATTCTAAAAATTACTAATAAAAGAAATTATTTTTATAACATTCTGATTGGTCTGTGGCTTATGTCGATTGTGATTGGCTAATCGGAGCAGATATAAGATGAAAATGAATATCTTCATGTATACAGATTTTTTGTTATGATTTTTATAAGAACAATAGCAATTCTAAATTTATCAGTGTGGATTCATTCTGTCAAGGTTATTTTTGAATCTCAGTCTTCACCATGCTATTTAAACGGGAGGCCTCAACAGTGTTTGCCGTCTTTTACAAATATTATTGAAAACGTTAAAGCAGAAACTACAAGTACGTGTGGGACCAATGGACCGGAACAGATTTGTCGGAATTGGTATGACAAGACAACTGCAGAAGCCCGACAATATTGTAGTATATGCGACGCAAAACATCGTTCATATCCACCATCACATATAACAGACCGACACATTCCAAAAAATCAAACATGTTGGTTTTCTGGACCGTTACAGGAAAATCCTGGTCAAAATGAAGTCAATATTACTGTTTCGCTGAAGAAAAGCTTCGAAGTTTATTACATTGCATTGCAAATCTGCGGAACACTTCCAGATTCAATAGCAATTTACAAAAGCTTAGATTTTGGAGTTTCATGGAAACCTTGGCAGTTTTTTTCACAAGATTGCTACAGGGCATTTAAAATGCCAACAACCAACGAACAGAACTCTCAAATCAC
Source organism: Schmidtea mediterranea (assembly GCA_022537955.1). Classification (NCBI taxonomy): domain Eukaryota; kingdom Metazoa; phylum Platyhelminthes; order Tricladida; family Dugesiidae; genus Schmidtea; species Schmidtea mediterranea. The sequence continues at coordinate 26,247,998 of CM039680.1, read as the reverse complement.
TCCTGCAAACATTCACGAAGTTCTTTGTGTTGAATTAAAAGCCCCTGAACGATACAATGATTATGGACAAGCAGAAACTGTGTTACCGTTTAGTACCATTTATGGGCGACCATCTGGACCTCCATGGAGTCAAGATTTAGTTGAATGGATGACAATGACAGATTTGAGAATAAGTTTGATGAGATTTACACCGGAAAAATCGACTCCATACAGATTGAAAGAATTGTATTATCATACCGAATCACTTCCCCAAGCACCACCGAATTTAGTCAACCATAAAACTGAGCCGATTGTTCATTTTGGTTTGTCAGATCTTGCTGTTGGTGGACGCTGCAAATGCAATGGCCATGCTAATCGATGTTTGATAGATGACAACGATGAAATCAAGTGTGACTGTCACCACAACACCGAAGGTCAAGAGTGTGAAAGATGCAAATCTAATTATCTTGATCGACCATGGCAAAGAGCAACCAGACAAAATGCCAATGTCTGCAAATGTAAGTAACTAAAAAAAGAATCATTTAAAATTTTTATTTGCATGAAATTATTATGGCATCATATAATTTAGTATGCCAATGTTACAACCATTCTGATAAATGCATGTTCAGCATGGGCATGTACAAACAAACTCGAGGACAACATGGAGGGGTTTGTTTGGAATGCAAACACAATACAGAGGGTCACGCTTGTGATGAATGTGCTGCATTTCATTATCGTGATATAACAAAACCAGTTACACATCCTCAAGCTTGTACAAGTGAGAAAACATTATAAGTTTCAAATTTTACATCATTTATAATTATTATTATAATAATAATAATAATTAATAATAATAATAATAATAATAATATTAACAGTAAATAAGCATGGAATTGTTTGTATGGAATATAAAGGAATATAAAGATTTCACATATATACAGGGTGTTCTGCATAAATTTGACAATTTCGTAAGTAAAAAAGAAATCTTCTTATTAACTACTAAATTTAATGAATTGAAAAAAAGAATAACAGGCACAGAAATTACAATACTATCAATTAGTTTCACTCAAAATAACCATCATTAGCATCGATCAGAGCTTTAATCCTGTTTCGGAACCTGGAACAAGCTGATGCTACAGTCTCCCTCAAAAACACTCTTAATTTTATCCATTAACTAGGCTTTTGTATTACTGGCACAGCGATTGGTGTCTTTTTCAACTCCGCCCCATACACAATAATCCATAGGAGTTTGGAGGACAAATATTTGGACTGGTGAAGTCGTAAAATTTTTCAGCAACCATTTTGACTTTTCAACCTGAGGCTCTTTCTGAAAAAAATGCGGAGGCATTACACCCTCAGAGGAAATTTAGTCTGCATTACACGAGGAATGTCCTTTGGACTGTATAACTAACCTATAGTAAATATTTTATATATTAAATCGATGATTCTCAACCTTTTTTGTCGCGGCACACTTTTAACAACTTTAAAATTTGGCGGCACAGTAACTAAAGTTAAAAAGATTTTTACTTACCCGTAATACACTGTGTAACATAGTTTATGATAGTAATTTCCAATGTAAAATAAAATAATATGTACTACAACAGAATGTTTATTGAAATTAATTATAAGAATACATTTAATGCGAAATTTTAGCTTGATGTTTTTTTTGATAATTTCGTTTATATTTGGTCGTAAAAATCATCATGGCACTCTCATTTCGGCATCTACATTTAAAAGTCTCAATCTTTTTTCCGTTTTTATATTGTTAAATGCTGAAAATCCGAATTCGCACAAATAAGATGTAGAAAATTATAATAATATTTTTAAAGCTTTTTTTATCTATTATGGGATAATCGAATTTAATATTAATCCAAAACGAATTAATTGACTCTTCTGAATGTTTTGAAATTAAATATCGATTATTACCAAGCGAAATTAGTTGTTCCTCTTCATTCAAAGTTAATTCATATACAGACATATCCGTTATCACAAATGAATTACGAACCCAATTAAATTTTTTATATCTAAATTTGGGAAGTAATGAATAATTCTTTCCTCTAGTCTTGACAAATGGTCAATAACAATCTTATAACTCTTTTGGAACCGACTCAAACTTTTCCAAATTACCTTCCTACGCTTTTTTGGAATCCTGCCAGCTTATCTGTCGAGTTTAATATATTTTTTTTTGGTCCTTGCTCACTTGAATTTATGTTATTAAGAATTTAAAAAATGTCGGATAAATAAGATTGTTTAGCACACCATATTTTATCTTACAAAAAATGTTCAAAAAATATTTTCATTTCGTTTTTTAATTCAAGAATGCGGGATAAAACCTTTCCTCTGGACAACCACCTTACTTCCGCATGCAGTAACAAGGATTCATATTTAGCTGGTCATAACTTACAAGACACATAATTTACAGACACACTAAATTGTTTTTCAGAAAGCTTTACTTGTTTGGATTTTTCAGATGATTTTTGAAAATAGCTTTTGTCTTGAAACGTTGAAATCATAGCACTAAATGATAATTAACAACCACTCGGAAACAATTATATCATTTTCTATTGTAGATGTAAATCCAAATTTTAAGAAATCGTCATTATATTTCCGATGAGCAATAAATTTTTTGGAGGAGGACGGTCTCATTATTTATATCATCGTTAAGCTTTCTTTTTAACCATTTAACCATATCAGAAGGTTCTTTAAAAATAAAAATAATTTTGTTAAAAAAAGACGAATCATATATTACCTTTGAATACGTTTTATTTAAGTTTGAGAACACAGTACTATACAGCAAATATATAGATTCAACGACACGGCAAGCAAGTGTGACCGCATGGCTATCTAGTGATCATTAGTCATTCAGCGGCACACTTCAATAATTTCGCGGCACAGTGGTTGAGAATCACTGTATTAGATGTTGTGTTACCCTATCCAAAGTTATATTTTTCTTAAAGAAAAAAATCAGAAATTAATTTTATATGCAACACAAACTTTAGGAGAAATAGGAATAAAAATTTAATTTTAAATTTAACGAAAATAAAAGAAGTAACAGATGAACAGCAAATAGAACAAAGATGACAAAATAATAGATTTTACAAAGTGAATTGATTGATATTAGTAAACGCGATTTCTGATACAGGATGAAACTAAATATAGTTTTTTTAAAATTTTATAAAATTTGTGATTAATAAATGTAAAATTTTTAATAGAATATTTTTAGAATGTAAACGAATTTTGTTTAAATAAAAGTTTAAAATAAAAGATTTATTCTAAATAGTTTCAAATTTATATCTACATGATGAGCCTGTCGAAATATATTGTAGTATAAGAGTTATAAAATTGGTGCTTTATTTTATTTTACAAATTGCTAATAAAAAATTACTGATTTGATTTAAACTTCATTTTATTCTTTTCTTATTGAAATTCATGATTTTTTGTATTATTTATAATTTATAAAAAATAACTGGTGGATTTTCAATGGATTTAGATTTTGCGCATTAATTTTTAAAATTCTTTTAAAATTAATAAAATACTGTAGTTATTTTTTTAATAATATTGGCAATCCAAATTATAATCTACATTTCATAAAATATTAAATTACCCATAATATAAAGCATTAATTTTTTATATTTTTTAATATTTTATAATCTACATTTCATAAAATATTAAATTACCCGCCATATTAAAGCATAAATTTTTTATTTACATGAACTATTTTATCTATAATAATTAGGTTTTAGCTGTCATTAAATTAATTAATGAGGATATTTTTTTGGGTATAATAAAAATAATAAAAAATAATAAAAAATAATAAAAATAATACAAAATCTTGAAAAAAATCATGCAAGACATGAAAAAAGCCTAAACGTTTATGTGGAAGAAAAAACAGAGCGCGATACGAAAAGTTTGCGTACCTCTAACATAACGTATTATAAATTATCAAATTATCAACAAGAAATTAAAATAAAATTTCATAAATATGAAATTTAAAATCAAATATTTGGAGAGTTAATAATCATTTAATAGAAGTTAATTTAACATAACTTTTTATTTAATATAATAAATTACCGACTGCTTATTTTAATTCCATGTGTTATTCAATTATTTATTTTTTATAATTGGTATTCAGAATTAATGAAATGTTATTACAATCATAGAAAACATAAAAATAAAACAAATAAATGCAAAATATTTTATAAATAATATTTTTTCAGTTTTGAAAATTGTTTTATCTTTTATTTCGTCATTTATGCAATCCCGAAACCAAATTTCACTGCGAATTTCACTTAACCTTATGATTTCCTTCTTTTCGAATATTAGACATTTCGAAATCAATTCTTCAAGAGGTTTAGAACATCTAGTAAAAACTAAATTCCGGAAATATTGCCCGTTTTTTAATATAAATGGTGGTGAACTTTCCATGCATGCGTAAATAAGACCTCCTACCGTGATTACAATACTTTTATTTACATCATATGCCATTCTTTTCAACACCTCCGGATTACAATACCCGATTGTTCCACAACACCTTTTGGATTCGGGATATTTATCCTCAATATCGTAAATTGCATCTTCGTAATCAAGAAGTTTTACTTGGTATGTTGATTTATTAACCATAATATTTTGAGGTTTAATATCCATGTGATAAATACCTTTTTCTGCTAATTTTTCTATGGCAATTATTACATTGTATACAATTTTTTTGATACATGCTTCACTGCGTTGCTCTATTGAAACGTATTTAAATAATTCAACCCATTTACCAGTCAAATGCTCCATTACAATTGAAAATTCATCTTTACTTCGGAAGTGATCAATAATTTTTGGACATATTCCATCATCATTGATCAATTGATTAAAATGCATTTCAACAGGAATGAGAAATGGATATTTTGAATTACAAATGAATAAACTAGGTTTTGATTTAGGGAAGCTTTTAATAACTACAGTTTTGTTTCTTGGATTGTTTTTAGAATTGTTTTCAGCAATGTAAACTATACTTTTATCTGATGAATTTAGAGTTTTAATATGTAAATATTTATCAGAATTATTCATGTTTAATATTTTGTTTTAATTATAACTTATTAATTTTTAAATAGCAATATATTTTATTTATTCATGATTTACTTTACTTTTAATTGGATAAATTTAATAAAAATTAAATATTAATTTTTAATTATTTTTATCTTTTTAATATTCAAAACAATTAGAAAATTTGTTTGCTATAAGTTCTCATTATTTTAATAATTTCGCAAAATAGGTATATAATATAAATGACCCATTAAAAAGCTTTCTATTTAATTTATGATGAAATGAAACAGTTTACCAAAGTGATCCTGTAGAAAGGTTAGAGAACTCGATCAACCTTTAGGTCATATTGAATATTAAATTTGTACAATTTTTATAAAATAAATAAATACGTTAGCTTCTTGTAGACTTGTACTGACCAGTGCCAACTGAGAGTGAAACTAGTCTGCCATTAGAAAATACAATTTACTCATATTCAGGTTTGTGATGGATTTTATTAAAATAAATTTTCGCTATAATTTGTGTTAAAATAAATCTGAAATTGTTTATATTAATTGTTATTCAACTTTGAAGATTTATTCAACAACCTCAAAGCACTATATATATATATATATATATATATATATATATATATATATATATATTACTGGTTCCAAAATAATTATGGAGATATGGAATTAAAGAATTGCACGAAGATTTAAATAAATGGTATAACGAAAGAAGAAATTCTGGAAAAATATATAACATTGGATAAATTAGAATCTGAAAATGTAATTTTGAAATCTCAGATAAAGTATTGAAAATTAATTAACCCTAAAGGGGCAAAAACGATAATTTCTGTATTCGAGGACCGTATATATTAACTAACCATAATTGTACAACTTCTTTAAAGCATTTCAACAGCAGAAAGAAATTAGTAGAAAGTTAGAAGATGCGCTGCATCCAACAAATATAATACATGTATATATATATTTGTCATGCCTGTCTAACACGTTCTAATGATTTCTAAAGTTCCTCATTAATTGACTTTTTTGGTATGGAATTCAAAAAAGAGATACGGTATGGTATAGAACAGGGGTGGCCAACCCAAATGATCTCTCGGGTCACTTTAGAAATTCATCATAACTCCGCGGGTCGCATATAAAAATATATATTATAATATTGGATTTAAATACACTATAGACGTTTTTTGTGTTTACTATTATTCTTACATGTAAAGTTTAAAGTTTAAACATAGATAATATAATAATAATAATACTAAACGTATATTGCAAAGAAATATATAACACTAATTTTTATTGACTAAAAAAAGTATAACAGATATATAAATATAAAGAGAATAAAAAAATGAAATCATTAAAAAATATTTATTTAAATAGTGCGATATTTGATTATAACTATTTTGATTACAAAATACAGAACAACTTACTAAAAAATAATCATAAAAACAAATTATATTATATTATTTCTAGGAATCGCTGTCGCTTTCACCTCTTAAATTAACTAAAACTGAATTTATATTATTATACTTATTAATGTTTGTTTGTTCATATAATTAGAATTTTTAAAATACCCGGCCATTATAAAATAAATATATTTTGTAAAAGTGTGATTGTAAAAGGGTTATTTTGTTATTCGCTTATCTGATATATTAATTTATGCTGCTACCAAGGAATCATCGTTTTATAATTATTATTATTGTTATTATTAAAGGGCAGGCCCTCAAAAATGACGGATAGAAGCAATTGACTAGAGGTTGACTAATTACTGAAATTTTTTATTAAATATTAAAATTGAATCGTTTAAATAATTTTTAATATGTACTAAAAGGTTTTTGTATTATTTTTTCAAATGCGCTAATTTGTTGTATTAAATATTTGGAAATTAAAATAATTATTCAAATTGTCATTATTATTATTATTATTATTATTATTATTATTATTATTATTATTATTATTATTATTATTTCTGTAATACATTTCAGTTTCTGAATATTTTTAATTAAAATTTATTATTTTGAATTTAATTCAAAAAATTACTGAAAATTTTAATTCGATTCTTCATTCCGGATATTTATTAAAATACCCGACAAAATTCTGAAAGTATTCAAAATTGACCGATTATTTAGTTGGATCTAAATCAGTTTTTTTGTGATTTTCAATTTTTTTTGAAATTTATTTTTCCATATTACTCATTAACAAGTAATGCAATAAAATTTTTAAACTAAGCTAATTAAACACATTAAAACACGAAAGTATCGGTTTTGTTTAAAATAAATCGAAACACTGAATTTTTTTGGTCTGGCTTTATTTCTTTGCGGTCTCGTTTTGAATTTCTGTTCTACGAGTTGAAGATGACTTTTATTGTTGCTCAGAATTTGGTATTCATCTGTAAGTTAAAAATGAATTGTAAGGACAGTTTTTTATCTATTAATAATCCACATTTACATTTGAAATTGTTTTGCGTTAATTGTTGCTTGAGTTTATTACTTATACTGCTTATTAAATTAATAATTAAGGCTACTTTAATTAATTTTATTAAGATTCCTGGCACAGGTAGGTGAAGGCGCAAAGCACCCGTTAATACTATTGGTTGCGCACCGTGAACTAACCAATAAAAATCGAGTCAGGTTGGTAAAATTTAATTGCCAAGTTTATTACGCTAGGAAACTTGTATTCGAAGAATCATTAATTGTAAACACAAATAATCTCATTTGAAAGTGAAAAGAAATCAGTCGTGAAAATTAAAAGAAGTTTATATATTTCAAATATTATTCTTTATATAATTTATTGCTTTCCAATAAAATTACTTGTATTGATATTTAATAAAAAATTCAACATTCAACTTTTTAAGGTTTTATGCAAAAATATTTAAACTGAACTCTAGCAAAATTGGTAAACATTTCCAACCATTCTAACAAAATTTGGGTAACAAATGAAAATAATTTTAGTGGTTTTTACAATATTATATAAAGAATCCGACGATGAATGTCATATAACCGAAACCGAATAATGCGCTTTGGCAATATTTATTTTTTTGGCAATGATTAAATTGATAAAAAAAATTGCAAAAAAATTTTTAGGATTTATAAACATTTTTGAACTTTACTCACGCAAAAATACGTAATCGTTTAATATGACCGAACATTTACCAAAAGTGTTTTATCCCTAAGTATTTAAGCTTAAAGGAAAGATGACGGTATTAAACATTTCAGAACCGCCTATAGCCGGTCTGCCCTCTGGAAAAAAAGATCGTACAATTACACTTACATCAGAAATGGGAAACTGAAATTACATATCAAGAAATTGAAACGGAATTTTAATTACTTTAAAAGATAAATAAATTTTTGAAAAAATTACCAAATGTAATATTCAAACAAATTCTTTTTAGAAAGTATTTATCCTTTCAGGTGATCAATGAAAAAATTTTTGGAATCATAGAAAAAATTAAAAGACTATTTTTTATTTCAATTGCAATTTATTTAATACTTTTTTGCCGAAAAAAAATAATTTTAATAGTTATTGATGAAGTTATTCATAAATATTCATAAATAATAATAAATATTAAAGTTAAAAGTAAATTTTTCAATTTTCTTTACACCATTCATCAAAAATGACGGTTGACCAATTTAATGGCTCTAGGCGATTTGTGTGTTACGCCAAGTATATACGCCATGTCCATTAAGGAAAATATTTCACATGTCATATGCATTGTTTAATTTATACTTTATTAATATATTTTTATTTATTCAACTAATCGGTCTAAATTTGTTTTTAAAAGAAAATTTTAAAATGACAAATATATGGGTCATGTACGTAAAAGAGACTAAACATATTTTTAAAATAGCAATTAAGGTGTAATTCTTTCTCAAGTGTGTTAAGGGAAAAAGCATGAATCCCTTCTCCATTTGCTTTGGGTAGATGTAATTATACTTTTAATGAATTATTAAAAATAAATATCAATGTAAAAGCTTTTCTTCTCAGATTGCGATTGCAATCTACATTCCTACCGATGCTACTTCAATAGCCAAATTTATGTAAGAAACAATTACACAAATGGTGGGGTCTGCATAAACTGTCGGCATCACACTACTGGAAATAATTGTGAAAATTGTGAAAATGGGTTTTTCAGAAATTGGACTAAACCGCAAGAACATCGTGCAGCTTGCACAAGTGAGTATACAATTGAATAGTGCAGCATGTGGAATGTCCGGAATGAAAGCCTCTTGAATTACGCATCTTCCTGTTTGAATACACCATTTGTTTTAAATGTCAAGAAAATTTTATAGTTATTTTAAAGTTTTATCTCAATTGATTGATCTTTTCATTAGGAACAGTAGAACCTTTCGATAAATTGAACAGTTGGATCTTTTGGATATAATTCTTAAACACTGTAAAAAATAGTTCTTCCAACAATACCTTTGGACAATCAGTTACATGTCTTGTCTCTCGATTTTGTTGAAAATATCCGTTTTTAGATTTCTCTTACCTTTAACCGTTACATACTTGATGATATTTTATATCCAAACGCCCAACCAAATTAAATGAATGAAGCTATGAACCTTCTAGTCTCCAATATTTCCCCGATATTATTTTTTTTATATAAAGTACCTATGAATAATATTTTCTGCCATTTCTCTATTCACATGCAGACGACTTAAATTGTTTGAATTTCTTCAGACCTCAGCTTGTACTCAATTTGGACGTGAATTCTATAATGTAAAAAAATTTTGATTGTAAAATTTGGAGCACTAAAGTATTAAGTCTTTCATAATAATTTAATTTCATAAAAATACTAGAACTTTAACTTCATTTATGAATGTCACTATGTAAGGGCCGAATTTGTGTTGCTTCCATACTAATCTATGAGTTAAGCCGAAGCTCAGTCCATATTATTGCGATTTATATAAACATTTTAGTACCTGATCAGAATTGCAATATAAGTTGTCACCATTTAGCGAATATTGTTTTCCATTTCTTTGAATACTTAAAAAACAACGGGATTGTTGAAAAATTAAAAATTCTATGATCAAATAATTCTGGACCTAGGAGTTTTGACTGGAGTTTTTGTTTTGAAGATTCCTTGTATTAATCAGTATACATATGTTGGGGTTAACAATATTCACAAAAGTAAAATGGAAAATCAATAAAATCATTGATATTCGAAATAATAATTAAAAAGGCATAATCAATTAAAAATTTTCAAATAAATATTTATCTGGGGAAACGGGGATGGGCGGATGCCAAATGACGAGACGAATCCAAAATATAATAAAATTAAATCGATTGTGAGTCTCCAAGGGGAGATATTTAATAAAAATAGAAATTAATTAAAAATTAATTGGCTAATGGAAACCCGAGCTAATGGGAAGTCCGAGCCAACAGAAAACCGGAACAGTGTGAGAAACCCGGAACGTCAACAAATTTTCTAATTACGGAAAACGAAATTGGTTGATGAAGGAAACCCGGGATAAAAGAGGAACTTGTCACCAATATAATTATTGTAAGTAAATCGAAACTCCGGAAGCCTTGAAATATCTAATTTGGTTTTGGAAAGAGAGATGTCAAAAATGCTAAAACCAATTTAGTTTGCGGGTGACCTGCTTTGCGAGATGAATATAAAAGGAAAAGGCAGATCAACAAAATTGCCAGTTGGTTCAAGAAAATATTTCAGAGAGCGGAGCAAAGAAGGTAATAAGCTTAAAAGGAAATCAATCAGCCAAACAAATTAAATTATTGCGCACCAGACAGGCACATCTTCCTTTGGAAGACTTATACCTACGCATTGAAATATTGTGAAATTGTGCAGAGTATTGTGAATTGAATCGATTTTTGTGAAAGTTGTGAATAAAGTTGTGATATATAAATTGGAAATAAATCCTATAGTGTTGGGTTAATTGAATTGATTAAATAATGACACCAAGGAGTCAGACCTAAGCACCGATTTTCTATATAAAAGCCCAATATATATATATATATATAAATTCAATAAAAATACATAAATTGTAAAACTGACAGTAAAAATTGGCCGATAATTGACAGAAAATAAACTGGCATATGCAGTACAGCCAATGACTGACATGCGCAATAAGTACAGTTAAGTTTCTTTTTATGCGGTAGATACGTTTCACAGAACATTGTATAAAAAATATCACAAAAAATGAAGTTTACACTGTAAATTGAAGAAACGTTTTATTTTTTTAAAACGCACAAAACTAAAATAAAGTTTTTGCGCCAGAAATAACTGAATTTTTTATTATAGTTTCATTTTTTAATGCTTATATAGTCGACTCATCCAAAATAAAATGTTCACCAATCACCGTAGACCCTTCAGTTTTAACTAAGTGATCTCAATTTCCAAAGAAATTTCTTTTCTCCGATGCTTGTGTTTCTCCAATGGGCTAAACTATAATTTATTTAAATAAAAATTAACCAATTTTAGACGTAACGGTAAGGAAAACGCATGTATCACAAAACACAGCTTCAATACCGTTATGTAGGAATAAAGTTCCCAAAACACTATTCATGTTAATTATTTGATGGAAAATCGCTTCACCAATTAACTATAGCACTCACTAATTGTTTATTCGTAATGTTCTAACAAAATTTCAATTTTATTAAGGAAAAAACAAGATAGAAAAATAAAATATCTAACAACTCACATACATAACATAAAAAATTGTATTGCCCCTTTTTAATAAATTAATATTCATGCGAGAAAATTAGTGGATTTTTTACATTTGTCGCATCGCACCGCATAACTTCAAAATCGCATTAAAATGACTTTACTGCACTCTTATTTTTTATAACAACAAAAGCTTTTTAATTTTAATATTCATATTCATAGAGCAACTATTGGATATTTAAATAAATATTTAATATTTATTGTTGCAAGGGGAGAGTTAATTTTCTGATTGCATGATCTTTGGAAGGATTCTATGATGCATGCATAAGAGGTCTATAAAAGTAATTTCTTTTTTGGTGATATAAGGTGAACATTTGTTTAAAGTGTTTTGTAGTCGCCAAAATGAAATTTTCTTTTTTTTGGATTGATAATTTTCAATCATGCTTTGAGACGTCAACCTTGAAAGTTTTTTCTTTTATGTTTCTAAAAAATGTACATTGCCGAACACATTTCATAAAAATAATAACTTGATTTGACCATATGTATTTGGTAACGATAAATCTTGAGCCGAAAAGAAAGGATATATTGATGAACTAAATGCTTTCTCAGGGCGGCTGAAACAGGAGTTGGAAGAAAATGAGGTAATAATTGAAAGGTAGTACCTAGTAGGTACTGATTTTTCTGTGTTTGTTTACGACTGTCGGAACTGAGGCAGATTTTGGTCTCTTATTAAAAACAATCGATTTAAGGAATTGATTGATATTGGTAAATGTAATTTTGTGCTACTGATGAAAGTAAATGTAAAATATTTTTGTTTAGGAATTAATAAAGATTTTATTGAAAGTTTATTAAAATTTTACTAAAAATTTCGACTTTATAATATTTTATAAAATAGATTTTTAAGAATTAAGATTTATTAAACAGAATTTATAATTTGTTGATATTATATATTTTTAAAATATAAAAGAAAGATTAATGAAGAAATTTGTTTGATAAAAGCAATTTAATTCTATATTATTATTTATTATTTAATTCAATGCCAATGTGATTGTTTTAATAAATAATAATTTTGTAATTCGTTTAGCTAATCTATAATATCTATAGTTTTTTATCCTATCTGATGATGACAATGAAACTGTTCAAATTGTAAACCGTATATTTTTGAGTGGCGCTTTCTGATAAAATAAAGGTTATATTGGAATTAAACTCCTAGAATTGCTTTGAAATAAAAATAGGAAAAATATTTTATTAACATTAAAAAAGTATCACTAATTCGAAAATGTGGCGCAAATAATCGAATAGCGCCACCAGATCGCGATTAAATGCACTCGCTAAAACCGTGAAACAAAAATAATTAATAAAACAAATTTGTAATTCAATTTAAGATTTGTTGTTTTTTCATTCATTTATATCTTGAGAAAAACGGTTTTGTGAAATTCCGATGCCGTTCCTGATTGTGTTGAATGAATCGAAACGATTCCGTGTTGAAACCGTGGCGCAAGAATGAACATCACAATGTGACAATATTGAAAATCAATCGAGCTGAATTCGTTTCATCTTGAAAATAAGCACAGTGTAAAATATCAATTTTACACTCGAAATGGAAGGGAAATTTTTAGAATTTTCCCGCAACCCAAGCCGCCATCATCGGTTGATTATCATCATCATCATCAGCATCATCAGCAGCGGCATCGGGATACTCGGACTTCTAATTGCAACGGGAGTGCTCAATGAACCGAGTAGGAATGCCGATAATTTTCAGAAGTCGCGCTCGCCGGTCAGGTACTGATGAGGATAATCTTTCCGACTGTCCTTGGAGTACTTTGTAAAATTTGAACAAAAATGAGTCATGAATTTGATTTAACAAATACCCGATCATTAAAATAATAATATTAAATCAATTACTTGGATTTTGCACAATCAATAATTTGTCCATATTTCCCATACGATAATTTATTTCAAGATATTTATGCAAGTAAAATAGTGGGTGATTTGCTTAAATGAATATTTATTCCGGAGTTTCAGAATGAATAATTTACTTACAATCTGGAGTAGACTAAAGATATAATGAAATGTTCATTATTACATTAAAATAATAATAATAATAATAATAATAATAATAATAATAATAATAATAATAATAATAATAATAATAATAATAATAATAATAATAATAATAATAATAATAATAATAATAATAATACTAATAATAATAATAATAATAATAATAATAATAATAATAATAATAATAATAATAATAATAATAATAATAATAATAATAATAATAATAATAATAATAATAATAATAATAATAATAATAATAATAATAATAATAATATGTCAATTATAAAGAAATCAGAGGTGAAAACAAAAAAAGTCCTTATAAAATAATAATAATATTAATAACAATAATAAGATGAATATTGTTTTAAATAAAACTGATAAAATAATAACCAATTTATATTATAAATCAGAATAAATGTATTTATAAAAAATTAGAGTATGAAATTAAAGAATTTACTCTAAAGGATTAAAAATTAATTTACTAAATTACAAAAAAAATAATAACAGTAATATATTTTTTTATAAATTAAGGCAACTTGCTCACTAGCGATTTTTAACGTTCTGAAAAAGGAATATATTTTCATTTTTAACGGATTAAAACAAAACAGTCATTAACATATTCATTAAAAATTTCTGACTATATGCGATATACTTGCGTAAGGTAATTGACTGGGAAAGAATACCTTATAGGACTGGATATAATGCCCCTTCATACAGGTTTATACTGAGCTGGATACAGAACCACATCAAATGAGCAACACATGTAATATTTCAAGTTGCTTATTAAATAATGTTTTATTCATTTTTAACTTGTTTTTAAAATATTAGTATTTTATGTTTTAAAATCTTTTTACAATATCCGTATTATTATAATCCATTTCCTCTACCACCGGAAGTGGTTCTCTCAAAAGTGTAAGTTTTTATCCTCATAAGTTTTTAATATTTTTTTACTATTAAGTTATGTGAATTTAGAGAAAATATTTAAAGAATATGCCATACTTAATTAATAAATATTTATTTAATTTTTGTTCGAAGTAATGTTAATTGTTTACTCTTAAAAGGTTGCAAATGTCACACTATAGGATCTATTAAACAAAATGAATGCGACAAAAAAACTGGACAATGCTACTGCAGAGACGGTGTAACGGGACAAACCTGTGACAGATGCAAGGATGGTTACAAGCAAAGCAATTCAACAGTTCGACCCTGCATACCAAGTTAGCCTAAATTTTCAATGAGTTTTTTTTTCCGTTGAATTTTATTAAAAAAATTTACGGTGTTTAAGATTGTAACTAAATTTAAGTGTTTACCGATTGTTAAACATTCCATCAAGAGCGTTAAAGTCAATAGAAATAAAAAAATTCCACTTCATTGAAACAAATGTAATATTAATAAAAATCTATTAAATTTATTCGTTAGATATTAAATTGATTATTCAAACATGAAATCAATATGAAATATTTATGAATATTTTACATTTTGAAAATTTTATTGTGATCGGTATAATGTTTTTGATCAAGATTGAATTTCAGTTTAATTTTCTGCGAAATTGTATCAGATCTGCACATCATTCCTGTTACAATGAATAATGAGTCAAACTTTTTACACAATAACCTATATTTCAGTTAGAAAGGGTTTTATTAGCTCTTTTTTCTACTTTCACTTACTCGAATTAGTCGACTTAATACAGAAATTATTGTAAACTTATCATTTTGAATTTGTCATTTATTAGCGTGACCTTGACATTTAATAGTATTAATTTCTAATTTAAAATAGTTTTATTTTAATTAGATTATATTAATTTAATCTTTCAATTATTTATTACTTTAGTCAGATAATATCTAACGATTAATTGGCAGATAATTAAATTTTAAATTAAATTTTTTATTAACCTCTTGTCATACGATTATTTAGCAAAAAAATTTTAATATAAATTCTAAGTAATTTAAAAAATATATAATATATAAGTATATAATATATAATATATAAAAAATATAAATATAAAATATATAATAGTAATTAACATGTATGTTAATAAATAATCTCAAGACGAGTATCACTCGTCTCGGTACAGTTTGGCATTTAGAACTTACGACGAGTCAGACTTGTCATTGTATGACAAGGGGTTAAATATCTGATAATAGTAAAAATATAAAATTAAAATAAAACGCTTAACTCTACTAAACAGTAGCAAACTAAGGGATTTAACAGGCTCTGACAGTCGATTTTTAGGATAGTAAAAAGAATTAACTGCACATAAAAGTAAAAGAAGTTTGTTATTATTAAATGTTACTAAGTAAAACAAATAAATATTACATAATTGAAAATAATTATTTAAAAGACATTCTTTTACCTTTTTATATGGTTAAAATTATCCCTTTTATATAAACATGAATATCGTCACCATATTCATAAGTATTTACTATAAATTCGTGAATTGATTATATATAAACAATAGTTTACTTTTATTATATAATTTAAAATAGGATGTCTTACCTAAAAATTAAATATATTAATTTAAAAAATTTATATATTTAATAAAAATTTGTATTTTTATAAACAAAATTATGTTTATATTTTTATAAAAAATCAATTTTGCTTAACTTACCATTTTTAGTTTGGAATATACTTTTAAAAATTGAATGTTTTAAAAACGAAAATGTTGGAAAATAAATCAAATCTCACATTTAAATTTATTAATTATTCTAAAAATCTGTTTATCAATGAATAATAGGTGTTTTGAAATTAATTGAAAATGTGTTCAAATTTTCTGATTGTGATTGAAATCATTCAGAAATATTTCAGAATTCCTAGCTACGGTTTTATAATTAAATTTATTCTATCATAAAATTTTGATTTCATCAATCTTTTAATATTCAACGAGACATTAGTTTCGGTATCACCTAACAGAGCTGTGATTAAAAATTAAATATCAATTTCATACAGTTATAAGGATTTAGTAAAATATTTTAAATCAACTCATTTTTTTGAATTGGATTTAAAATGGTTTATTTTTAACAATTTTTTTACCCCTCTACCCCTCGTCACAAACGTGTGACCCACCCTCTCACCAAATGTGCGTGACGTCATTTATGGACGGCCCCTTTTACATCATGTCGCAGTACGTTTAAAAATCCTTAGACTCACTTAGAAATAATAAAGCAAGAACAAAGTTCAAAAATATGAACAAAGAATAAGAACAAAAAATAAGACAAAGATTACATAAATTCTTAAAAATGGCTTTCAAATCTACAGCGGTCCATTGATGAACGTACATCATTGTAAATAAAAATAGTTACGATATTATTTTATATTTTAATATTTAATAAGGATTTTATGTTGTTTTAATAATAAATAATTATTGGGAATTACGTATTTTAAAATCGATGATATTAAACTTATAACTGAAATAATGCTCACAAATAAATAAAAAATATCTGCCTTATTGATTGTGAGATAATATTTAAATTAAATAAATTTAAAATTTAAATTCAAAAATAAGTTAATTAATAGTATGTTGTGTGGAATGAGTGTGCAATGTTGAAAATCTGCTGAGCTTATTTATATATCAGAAAATCTCCTTAAAAAGATTTAGTTTTATCTAACGTTGTTGTTTTAAAAATAAATTTTAGTTTTTGCGAAATATTTGAAATTGTTGTTATCTAAAGTTATAGACGTTTTAAATACCAGGAATTCCGATAAATCTGGTAACTCAATTTTTGATAACACAGAATTTTTTTCATAAACTTTTTTATTTCTATACGAATCTAAGAAATTTTTAGACTTACATCGTACACACTAAAACTTCATAATATATTCTGCAATTGTTACTTGAATAGCTTCTTAATGGTTTTCAGTTAGTTGAAGATAAAGACATAATACAAAAATTTAGTAACACCACAATATTGTTGAATTTTTCAAATAAAATTTTACTACATATTTTCAGCTTCGTACTAAATATTTTTTCAAAAAAGATATCAAAAGGAATATAAAATGATATATTTATAAACTTTTCTTTTTTTTTAACTTAATGTTTAATAATAACAAAAACATCATTTAAATTATTAAATATATTTTGAAATTTATTACTCTAAAATTACATTAAAATACTCCAAAATATTTTACGATTAATTAATATTAAAATTCATTTATGATTTTAACAGTTTAATTATTTACTATTTTAATTTTAAACTATTTAAACAAAATTATTTTAACAAAATATTAGAAATATTTAATTCTCAGCTGAAACCACAGTAAAAATTATACAAAATAATGACATAAAATTTATATATTATTACGTATGTAATACTTTCGAATTCAGCTTTCTACAAAGGTTTCATAAAGTCATATCAAGATGAAAATGGTTGGTGATATTATTACGCTTAGCATTTTATAATAATATATTAATATTTGCTTTTATTAATAAAATTAACTTTTAAATTTACATTTGTTTCTAACTTTGGCTTTTATTTTTAATATTTATGTTTCCGCAAAAGCGAATAATTCGCTATTCTATGAAATAACTTTAATGGGATTTATCAACAAAAAATATGAGATTCAATTTTATTTATGTTTAGTGGAAGATTAAAATTTTTTCATTATTCTACAAATAAATAATATAAATACAATAAAGTCTCTCCAAATAGAATATGAAAGGGCAAAATATCGCTAATTTTATTTAAAATTTAAGACGCAAAACAAATTTTTATTTTTAATTACGGTAGTTTATTTCAAAAAACTCGTTTATTTACAATTTTTACCAACAAATCCTTTGAGTTAAAAGGCTTTTCTTGTGGATTCCATACCGCTAAATTCCTTTGAATCAAATGGTTTTTGGTTAAGATGTAGCACCCTTAACCCGTGGCTCATGAGCCCCAAGCTAATATCTCTACTATTTTACGTGGCTCTCATAGTTTTACAGATTATGTACTATTTCGGTTCAAACAAAAAGTCTTATAGCCTCCTAATTTATAAACTTCTTGCCAAAAAATGGAAAAAAAATTCGCATTAAAAATTTTCACCAAAAATCGATGTGAAAATAATTAGTATCTATGATGTCAGAACTCTAAAAAATGTATATATACAAAAATACTGTACTTTCATTTTCTGATTCTTACATGATTCATTCATACTCATGGCTCATGGAACTCCCTAACAACCTTTTGAAAGGGTCAAATCACCATTCGTTTGCAGAAGGGAAGTCAATAAATGAATTTGTTGCAACAATTCATAGCTCCTGACATTTGGTAAATAATTTTGTTAAGCTGAGTGAAAAAAATAAATCTCCAGAACGTCCGTTACTCTCAGTATCAGAGACAAACAGCACATAATTATAAGTGCAATTAACAGTTAAATTAAGATTCTTCACAAGCTTTATCCTACGTTTCTATTTAGCGGCAGCCAAAGATAAAAGAACATCACATAAAATAAGAGAACACATGAGCTGGACAAGTGAGTGGCATTCAGTGATCTTTACTACAGGGAAGAAATATAATTTGCATGGTCCTTACGGTTTTAAAAACTAATAATATGATCTGCGGAAGGAGACTGTTTATTTTCAAAACAGAATTTTGGAGTTGGATCAGTCATGGTGCAGGACGGGTTCAGATTGAATGGGAAAATACAACTAAAGTTTGTGCCTGGCTCACTGAATTCCATATCATATCAGGATCTTCTTCAAATGGCATTTCTGCCTGTCACATGGCAAATTGTTAGCAACACTTGGATTTTATCTATTCGATCTCTTTCCGTAAGTGGCTCTCTGATCACGGGTTTCGAGCTTTTCACTGACTAGTACTATTACCAATGGATAATATTTGGGTTATTTTTAGTATTAACCACAATGGTTGAAAGTTCCAAACGGTGTTGGAACTATATAATCCTGTTCAAAAATAATTGAATCGTTGATCTGTTGTGGAGCTCCATAAATTGCTTGACATTATGTCTCCACATATTTTTCAGTTATTATTCGTAATTGGAACATTAGTAAATATTAAAATGCTGAGTGGTTTGGTATTCTTGCCTTTCTTAAGATTAGTCATGAGTGGTTCTATCTTTACGAATAACTTCAAAACACATTTTTTGAATTTGTATACTAAGTGGATGCGTACTGCACTAAAGATTAGTTTTTCATTTGAAAAAATTGGCACGAATAACATAAAAATTTAATTTTGTTAGGGTTCATCATTGCTGTGATAAATAGAGAAATCAGGTTGGCTATAAATATATATATATCAGGGATGGCGTACCTATGACACACGTACCCAGAGTAGAACGCAAATAAATTTTCATTGTATATATACTATATATATATATATATATATTTTGTTGATAAGGCACGATAACCATGTAACATCCAAAAAAGGTTCACCATCCTTGATATATATGAACAGCACTAAATAATAAGTTTATAGTTACTACTAAAATTATTTTTTTTTTACTTTTGTTATCAAGTTTCTGTTTTTTAAAATGAAATTACGTTTAGAAAAAATAGTTCTTTTTCGAAATAAATTTTGTAATGTGGCTCCGAAATTCATTTCGGATAAGCATGCCTGATCTAGAGTATCGCTATTTATGTCGCCTTTACATTTGATTGTAACTGCTTTGATTGTCACTTGATCGAGTAACTGTACGTTAGATTGTGGGGGGGGTCGTAGAAAGAAAACTTCAATATTCTTCAAACTATGATTTTATGAGCAGGAAAATTATTTTCTTCGTTTTGTAAAACTACATTTCGTGTCAATAACCACTGATTAAAAATGTTTGATATCCTCGAGGAACGTTGACCCGAAATTTATAACTCTCATATATCCACCGATAACTAACGGTTTAGTTTTTCGTTTCTGTCAAATTAGTACAAAGTAATATCCACAACCGCTTTTTAAGTAATTTATGCTCATTGTTTGTTAATCTACGGACATTTTTTGAGTAAATTAACTTGTAAAATATGCCTGTTTCACAAAGTCAACTACAGGCTGTGTCCCTGGGCCGTGTTTGAGAATCATAGTGTAACTTGAATTGAAATAAATTGAATTCTGTAAGAAACTGAAAACGATTATTTAATCACCGAAAATTTTTTCAACAATATAATTATTACTTCACAGCAAGGGCTTATTTTGTCATTCGCTTATCTGAAATATGAAATAAAAAGCACATTGTATTATTTAATGAGTTTAATTTATTGATATTCTCTTTCTAATATTTTTATTTACAAATTTATTAATGATGTCTTCAAACTCACTGTTCTCTAACTCGTCGTGTTCGATGTGCATAACTGAAACGTCATTTAATTTGGTTGCCGTCATTTTTTTTATTCTTTTCTAACAAGAAAACGATCTTTCAGCAGAACAATCTTTTGTTTTTTATAATAACTTCAGTATCAATATAACATATATTTTCGAGGTATTCAAACTTTTCTTTCGAAAAATTTTTTGAATTTTTACGTTTTTGTAATTGTTTTATCAAACTGATATAATTTTATCAAATTCATTATTTTTAAATAATTCATTTGGACTATCTGTTATAAACTCATCTTCTTTGGATTCATCAAAATGCATTTTCCTCTTTCTAATTCTTTTCTCTTCATAACTAGAACTAACCGAAATTGTTATAGCTTTTTCTTAAATTTTATAAAAATTGCTCTTCATTTCCAACAGGTAGTTATATTAACGAATCATATGGTTAAACAACAGTGAGGAGATTCGTTTAAAAGGTTTGTAATATTTTATTTACACTGTCAAAACGTTCTAAAACAGTTTACCAAATTGTGAAAAGCAGTGCCATATCCTATTTTTCCTTTTTTCTTAATAATCCTCCAGCTTCCGTACGAGTCAATACTTTTTCAATTTCTTTCAGTATATCAAACATCTCTTTACAATTTCGAAATCACTAAAAATTTAAATTCTGAGTTGTAATTCATCTTATCGTAATCAAGCAAAATGTCCCAGGATATAATGTCCTGGTCCTATACGAGAATAAAACAAAAGTATCATATTTATTTATTTATTTAGTATAGTTTTATACAAGCCATCACCCCACAATTTCAGAAATCGATCAACTGATTTACCCTTTCGTTACGGAGTATTTTTAAGATTACAATGCTCCAAATACGGAGTTTTAAATGAATTTTGTATCCGTAGGTTCTTCGTATTTAAATCGAAACATCAATTGAAAATATACGTTCTTTGTTCACCGGACCCATATAAACAAAACCGTATGAATACGTTCTAGTAACGAAAGGGTTAAGCAGGATATAAATAGATTTCCAATATAGAAATGGAGAAGATGATTTTAACGCAGACGCATTGTCAATGAGTGAATATGCCAAGTTCATCCAATGTAAAAAAATTCATAATGATCCAAAAATTGGAAAACCAAATTCAAAGTAAAAGATGGGGTAATTCTAACGAATGATAATAAAATATGGATATTCGATAGTCGAAGAATAGATTTTGTTACAAAATATTATATAAAACTGCGTTATGTGGGACCAATGAAAGTAAAGAAATATGTATCAAACAACTTTGAAATGAGAAATATAAGACAAACAATACAAAATGTGATTTAAAGTTTCAACAACTTCAACTAAAGAAATTTATATATACACATATATATATATATATATACATTAATTTTTGTGGCCCATTCAAACAAACACTATAAGGCATGAAATATATTTTCAGAATCATCTACCAGCATAGTAAATATGTATCACTTTCGTTGTTAAAATTTTAAAAATAACTGGGTGATTATATTGATTAAATCAAATACGTTACGTGATCATTCATGCAAGTTTAATAAATATTAAAAAATATATATTTATATATAAAATAATATAAAGTTAAACTATTTTTTATCAGTAAAATCTTTTATTTTTAGTCGCCTTTTTTTATTATTTTTTTATTTTTGATTTAATATCATTATGTCAAAAAATCAAAAATTTCGAATTTTTTTGTTATAATAAAAATAAATTAAATATTAAAAAAATTGTTTTATAATATTTTAAACCAAGAAAATATTACATTTTATATTAATAATAAAATATATTTGAATGTTCTTTTCAGTGTTTATAGAGCCAGCTTTTGCAAATTAATATATCAACGAGCCTCTGTATAGCCCCGTTAAGCTCGAGGCTACGAAGTGTTGCTTGCTTTGCTACCGCATTTTTTCGTTGCAGTTAACATTAGAATATATACAAAAATTTAACTAAAGCATTTAGAAAAATCTAAATATTTCAAAGAATGAATTTTGATATTGTAAGCAAAGTTGAAATCAGTTGTTCAGTCGAGTGAATTGTTTGGACAATTTTCATTTTTATTATCATGATATAAAAGTTTAATGCCCACCTTGATTAATTAACCTCACGATGCGACCTCTCCTTGAAACTCGTCAAACTGACTCCAGAATCAGCTCAATCAAATATCTAGAAGCGATTTTCATTAAAATTTAATTGAATCTCATCTGTAATTTTTTTAATTTAATTAACAACGCATGGTTGAGAAATTAAATAATTCATTGATAAACAATTCCTATGAGCTTTCCCGTAGCCTTGTTCGAATGGGTCACAGAATCGGAAATGGGCTTATAATGGTAAACATGGCTAACATTTTTTTTTATAATTCCATTTGCCTTGCAGCATTTTATTGTAAGTTAAATAGAATGGCTGCTTTTCAATTATTTTACCATTTAAATTTATATTAATTCACAAAAAATCATTTGTTTAAAATAAAATGCATTTTAAAATATTAAAATATTTTTATAGCCGATTTAAAAAATTAATGTTTTTATTTAAAAACAAATAATATATGAAAGATTGCAATAATTTATTGTGTTTAATTATAATTTATTAGAAATTTTTATTATCGAAGTTTATAAAATAATAGAAAACTAAAATCAGTTAAGCAATTATTAATAAATAATAATTATTGAAATATTAAATTAGCAAAAAAAATAATATTAAACATAGATTCTAATGCAGTGGTTTTTTCATCTGATATCGCCTGAAAACTAATTTTTAAACAAAAAGCTTTATCAAAAAAGCTATATCAGTAAAGTTAGTAACTTCAATTGTGTGTAACTCTTAAATTTACAATGAATATTGTAAAATATTGTTAGGGTCGTCAAAACTTGACAAATGTTATCAATCCGTCGCATCACCAAAAAGGTTGGAAAACATCTGTTCTAATAGAACTTGATCAAATAGATTTATTATATATATATATGTGTGTGTGTGTGTTACTGTTAAAATACAAAATGTTTTAACGTATAGTATACATTGTATACATTTGCTGGTAAATGTGCACATTAACTACAAGATTAGGCAAACGTAAGTTTACCATCTCATAAATACATACATTTACCCATAAATAAATACATCTACATCCGTGGAAAATGTAGAAATAATTGACAAATGTTTATATTTACTGGGAATACTACATATCATCATAAACAAATATTAAACATCACCTTAAAAATTGTATTTTGAATTTATTGTAAAATAGAGTTTAGTTTTAGTCAAATCCCAAAAGATTTCGTTAGTGATTTATTGACTTTATCTAATCCAGTGGTTCCCAACCGGTGTTCCATGGAGCACTGGCTATGGCCCAGAGCGGCAGAATTCGGGGGATGGTAAATTTTGGGGAGAAAAGTTCTGATTAATATATTAACTGAATACTGATCCGTATTTTCGTCGTCACATGAGCCAAAATTGATTGATTCCTGGAAGCGATTGTTTTACGGGCCGTCTCTTCTAGCCGCTGAAGTTAATTTAATTAATTGATTCAGGAAAAAACTCAACGACTTTTAACTGCCCAGGCAGTTTTGTTTGCTAAATAAACCTTTACCAACCATAATTTATTTTGATTAGCCTCTTTTGTAATCTAATTGTATAAAGAAACGTTAGTTTAATTAGTTTAATTTTGTGCAATGAGAGTTAAATTTTGTGCATTTAAAACCTTCACTTCTTTCTCAAAGGCAAAGTTTTTCGACGTAAGTAACTTATTTCCCCAAATTTTCCTTGTTTGGAGCCTACTTATTACATTAACAAAATTTTGAAGTTTTTTACTAAATAACGCAATCTTAAACCAGATAAGTTATTTGTTTACTCTTTGCTGTTATTATTCAGTGTTTCAACTGAAAGTTTACTAGATATAACCTAATTAAAGATAACCTACATGTTTTTGATAGGTCGTTTGAATGGAAAGTGAGGTTTGGCTGTAATAAATTTTAAAGTAAGAACTTTTAACCTGAAATTATTAAATATTGAAGAAATAGTTACTAGGAAAGTAAGTTAATTCATAATCATTACAATATTTTTATTTTTCAAATTCAAATCCTTTAAGATGTGTTACTTTTCTTAATATTTTTGTCTCTACTCTCCCAATCTTACTTTTTCAACCTTTCCATTTAAAAACAAATTATTTATTCATCTTTCATCAACAGTTTTTGTTTCATTTTTATTATTATGCGGATGATTCTATAAACTTATCTAAATCAACAATCATTGTTTTAATGGTACAAAGTTTTAACTTTTGCTTCATGTTTTTTTACCATTATTACTATTATAATTTTTATTTTTATCCGGAGAATCCTATAATAGGTGAACGTAGTTCATTAATATTTTTTATGTTTATGCATTATTTTATAAAACGGTAATGTCCAATAGCCTCCGAACTTTAAAAATTAAAACCAATTTTTTTGTAGAAATGATGGATAGAAATATGTAAAAAACACCAATCACAAGTTTCTCATTAAATGAGCATATTTTTAAATAATATACATATTATATGATAACTATATGAATAGACATTTGTACATAACTACTTGTTTCATATACATTAAGATATAACTATAATAAATATGTGTTTCAATTATTATTTTACTATTTTATTAAAACCCTGCTTACAAATACTTCTTTTTAACTTAGGTGCTCCCCCAAAAAATATTTTCTGCAAAAGTGTTCAGTACCTTAGAAAAGGTTGGGAACCACTGATCTAATCCAACTTAACTTAATCTGTTGGGAATTTCGAAATCTAACTTCAAAATTTTCTAATTAGCTGTGCTTTCCATTTTTACCAATACCTCTAGGTTAAAGTAAATATGGTAACAAAATAATCGGTAAATGTATGTAGTTAATGTACACATTTAGCGTTATATATATATATAATTAAATAAATATCTCAAAGATTTCCACGGTTTCAAATTCAATGTCATCATCAGATAAACAAAACAAACCAAAAAATAATGTGGATTTTAATTTATTGCAAAAACTACTCTACATACCATTGCTTTGCAAATACAAGAAAAATATTCTCCATATATTTTGAGGACAGTCGAAAAGATCAATATAAAATTAACTTAACAGACTTTCATTGTGTCCTTTTGAAAAATATGTTTTTATATTAAATTGATTTATTTTTTTAAATTAAATGATTAATTAATTTGTTTTCTTAGATTGTGTCCGGTATATGTAATGGGTTTAATGCCACATACATTGGAATGATTACCCATCATTTCCGTACTTAAGTTCTTGATCCCTGTCGATTGAAGGAATTGATTGATATTAATGAACATAATTTTATGTCTGTTTTGTTGTTTTTGGAGTAATACAATATGAAAATAAATGTAAAATGGTGTTATGTATGAATAATAAAAGCATTATTAAAACTTTTTTTACAGATTTGTTAAAATTTTTTAAAAACAGATTTTTAAATTTTAGGTTTTAAAACAAAATTTTTAATTCTTTATGAGAATATATTTTTAAAAAAATAATAAATCTATATAGTCTGAATTTCAATTCTACCTGATGATAATTAAACCTATATTTTTCTATTTCCATTAACTTTTTCTTTATGTGTATACTTGTATTATTTTTAAAATTATTATTTATATCGAACAAAATAGTTTCAATATTAAAAACATATTTCCATAAATGATTTTATTAGCTTTATATGAATTAATTTCATTCTTTTTATTTTTTTTTTAAATATTTTAAATATTAGTAGTTTTAATTTTGCATTAACTTACAAAGCTCAGAATTAAAAGATTTTATTAATAGAATAAATTAAAATCCAATTTTGTAAAAAAATATAATTATTTTATAAATGATTCAGAATAAAAAACCGATTTAATAAAAGTAACCAGTTTTACTTATATTTTCCCAGTTTGTTTATATTATAACAGGGGACACCTAATCAGGAATTCTAATTAATTTCCACTAAATTTTAAAACGGGGATAAAATTTGATAAATATAGATAACAAATTTTGGATTAATTTTTTTTATTATTTATCTTATTGATATGAATTGCAAATATGAAAAAAAAATATTCGAACGATTTGATTTAATTTTTTTCTAGGTTCAGGCATGGCGGATATGGCAAATACTTGTAAGTTATTAGTAATTTGTTTTTTTTTGTATTAAAAATTTGATTGAAATCCACTCGGATTTTTATGGGGAAATTAGGAATTTGATTAAATGTTGAAATCTAATCGATAGGCACATCAAAAGATCACAGCACTGTGAACTTCAATTATATTGGCATTATTCTCATTTTTAAATATATAAAAATTATATATTTTTTAAATTACGTTGATTTTTTCCTAAAATTACTTTTGCAAATAAATAAATCATTTTAAACTGAGACATGAAATTATTATCTGAAAATAATAAAAATTTTATTTTAAATATTTAAATTATTAAATTATTAATTAAAATTAATTAATTAAAGAATTTATTGAAAGCACGATCAGGAGGGTCATTTGACATGAACTTCCGAATTTCGACGACCTCAAAAATATAGCTATAAAAAGGGATCAAAAAATTTACTTCTCACTTTTATGTAGCCCGTACATTTTAGGGCAACTAAAAAAATTACATGTAATAAAATCGAATATAACTATGGTTGGTGCGCGATCAAATGGTCGTGTGACACTCAACATTAATTGGGATATTGCAAGGACTTCAGATTATTCCAAATTGATAAGTTCTTTTGCATCTCTAAAGGCTCGAAAAGCACTTTTTTTAATTTCATTATTAAATTTCGTTTTTGCCTTTACTTATTTTAAATTAAATTTTTTATGGTACAATTTTTTATTTTTCAGTGGATGGATCCACATTTATTACCAGACCTGAGCTTCTAAGTGCCTTTTACAGGCCCTGTCTGTGAGTAATATTGTCATCAATATTTTTGACTAATTCATTAAATTGTACCATTTAAAAATAAAGGCAAACTTTGAGATATAAAATATTAATTCTACGACCAACGTATTCACCTTTATTGTCAAAACCTTTCTGTTATCTTTTAGTCAGCTTCTCAATTCCAATATAAGAATTATTGACAGCACAAATTTATATCGCTATTATGTGTTAATAGTTTTTAATTCAAAAAACTCAGCAAAAAATGAAATGAATAGAAGCATGAAGAAGCTAATCACTGGAAGAACATTAATGACTTTTGTCAATTTTTCTGTGTCGAGAAAAACATACTTATAGTTCTTTATCAT
Source organism: Schmidtea mediterranea (assembly GCA_022537955.1). Classification (NCBI taxonomy): domain Eukaryota; kingdom Metazoa; phylum Platyhelminthes; order Tricladida; family Dugesiidae; genus Schmidtea; species Schmidtea mediterranea. The sequence continues at coordinate 26,219,800 of CM039680.1, read as the reverse complement.
CAGTAACAACCTCAACATAGCTAATCAAACTATCAGAAATTCATTTATTTATGCCTTCCTGTTTAAATTTCACTAAGTTTTCACAAAATTTGAAGTTAGCTATGAGTGAGGTTGTGTATGAACCACTAACACAGGAGTTTGAGTTACCGGTCAGCCGTTTGATTGACAGGCCTCCTAAGCACCAGGAGTATGAAAACGATTCGAGATCCCATGGATCTCTTCATTAAGTAACCAAATCAGTATGGTTTGGTATACTCGGAGCAACGTGACTTAAAGCCACATTTACTAAGCACTAATCTTTCAGTAAGAAGCCTCCAGCCAATTCCACTATTCAAACTACCCACTATATCCCGAGACAGTTATTCTTAGTCGAATATTAAATACCCTTTTGCAGTGGATATCAACACACCGGATGCAGCCATCTAATGTAACTTTTACTCCTTACAAGAACTATCAACTCGATCATCCAGTTAAAATTATTATCTAAATTTTCTTGCTTTCTATATTTAAAAACTACCCAACAATTAACCAAAAATGAGACATTTTAAGCTATATGCCCTAACTCTTGAGTATATATAAAAGATATGTCCACAATGTAGAAATTTGACTAAATCTCTATGAGCTGGACTCTTAAGCTACATGCTGTGTTTCTATCGTTAGATGACGTCAAGAGAGGTTGTGCCAATTTTTCGCTATGGATATGATGACTTTCCTTTTCAGATAATAGCTAATACGCATATATCAGCATGTGGTAGAGTTTCTGTCTGATGTTTACTACTTGCATCACCTAAAAAGTTAACAATAAGAGGCTGTTCTGAAATTCAGTGTTAAAATCTTTTAATTTTGAATGATTAATTGAAAGTATTTTGAAAGTATTTTTAGAAAAATTCGTGAAAGTTAATTACTATAATTATTATTTTCAGCTTTCTAGTGGAATAATATTTACTTTACTTCATTTATTTTCAACTGATAATTTTAATAAAAATTAATTATAATAATAACTGTAATAATATTAGTAATCATAATAATATCATTAATAATAATGTTAAAATTCAAATAATTTTACTGGAGAATTATTTATTTTTTGAAAAAAAAGTGGGTAATCTTTAGAAGACATCCAAAAAATGAAATAACAAGAACATTTTTTGTCATAAAATTTGATTTATTTCATCGACAAATCTGAGATGTAAAATAAATTTAAAAACATTATTGATGGTTTTGTTTAATATTTTTGTTTAATAATCTCAAGCTCAAATAAATATCTATTAATTTAATATTCGGTTTTTTATGTTTGAATTGGGAATTATTTAAAATTTTCATGTTTTAAAAATGGTAGTAAAGAATTAACAGAATAGGAATTAATAGATGTTTTACAGTGGTAATATTAATATTAATGCACAATAACAATAAAAAAATAAAAAAACGAAAGTAGTAAATTACATCATTAATATATATATTATAAATATATAAATTAAAAATTTTCTATAGAGTAAAATTTTATAAATTAAAACAAAACAAGCCATAACATTTTTATGTCATATTGACAGTTCTATTAAAATTGCAAATTGTCATTTACATTTGCATTTTGTTACATAATGAATGGCTATAGTCAGCATTTAAACAAAAATGTGTAAAATTGACAGTACATTAAACGATTGGTAAATATGACTATAATTTGCTCAATTTTTATGAGAATGGTCATTGTAAAGATAAAGTTGACATAATAATATAATTAGATAATAAAAATTTGGAAAATTCAAATTTAGTAAATAATTATGACAAATTATAAAAAATAAAAAAGTTTTGGATGGTTTTATTTTTTATGCTGTTAAAGAAGAATTGAGGAAAACTAGAACTGTCCTCCGAGCATAAAATGTGTTAATTTAAATAATTAGTGAAACTAAATCCATTATAAATTTTTTATAATTTTTTTACTTTTAAAAATTAAATTCCAAAATTTATTAAGAAACCTTTTAATTGTGTGAAATATCGTAATAATAATTATGTCATCTGTGTTTTGTTATGTTTATTATTTGATAATTAGTAGATTCCAATTTATTTCTTTTACCTTCAGCTCCCGTGTGTAAAAAATGTAACGAAAAAAGAAAAAGAATTGTATTTAAAAAATTTTGCAGAAGAAAATCAGGTAAATATTTTATAGGCTATTGATATATAAAAATTCTTATTATTAACAATATTATTATTATTATTATTATTATTATTATTATTATTATTATTATTATTATTATTATTATTATTATTATTATCATGATCATGATCATGATCATCATTATCATCATCATTAAATGAGACTATTGATCTTTGTTGTGATTTGTGGAAAGAGGATTTGTTGGATAATCAGACATTAGAGGAAGTGGCATTTGGCGAATTGTTGAGGTTTGCTGCTTATATTGTGTTTTTTTAATGATAATTGGTATCAACAAGTTGATGGGGTGGATATCTGTTTTTCTTTGAAAATTAGATAACAAGACTTCTGATTTTTTTTTGTTAAGCCTAAGATATATAAACATTATAATGATGATATCTTTTTTAGTATTTTCGTGTTATGATAATGTTGTTTTTTTAATTATATGAGTGACTTTAATTCTAATATTAAGTTCACAGTGAAAATAATTCATTTCTTCCATTTTTAGATTTATTAGTAGGAAGAACGACTAATGGTTTCAAAACAGAAATACATAGAAAGTCAATAGAGGCCTATACAATACTTTGAATAGTTTTTGCGATTTTAAATATAATAGAAACATGATTAAGGGTTTGATTTTTAGATCTTGGTAATAATTAGAAGATAATATTCTTCTACATTTGAGAAATCTAACAAAAGTATACATATGCTAGTTTCTCTTTTAAATAAAAATGAATATTCTGAGGCTTCTGTAGAAAAACTGTCTAAGGAAACCATTGATCGCCTTTTGATTGCATCTGATGAAAAAAATGAAAATTAAAGTTCATCGAATGATGGCTAAGCAATAAAACATCATGTTTTAGTAATTACATATCCGAAAGGTTTTAAAAACTTTAAATTGTCTGTCACAAAACTCTTAGGCAATTCAAATTTATTTAAAATAGTGTCAAAATCGTTAAAATCAATAATTATCTTTTGTAATAAATATCAAACCCAAACAGGTTTAGTTGCTGATATAGTGTATAAATTTTATGTAACGGGTGCAATGCCATATACTTTGGAAAGACTTTCGTCATCTCGTTCGGGAAAAGAGCCAATTGAGAGGTGTAAGTAATATTACTTAATAAGTTGAAAAGAAGTTTATGGAAGGCTTTGGTAAATAAATCACAATCCCCTAAAATAAACGATAGATCAGCAACAAATTTATTGAGATAATTTAATTAAATCTTCAAAAAACATCATCATTGTTTCCGTGTATAATATTTGACAAAGATTATGATGGCAGACTAATGATGAGGACAATTTCCTAGAAATATATTCCGTTTATTTGGCTTTCTCGTGTTTTTATTATTATTATTAATATTAAATTTCTACATTATTATTATTATTATTGCTAAAAGATCACAAACAAATTTAAAATATAATCTAATATGCCAAATGTTATCCTATAAGGATAATGTTGTATTTTACGTATTATATCCTGTCATTTAAATTTATAATTTATTTACATTACCACTTTATGAATGTAGTAAATAAAGTGTCAATTTAACGTTTAAACATGGTATATTTACATTTGGTTTTCGTCGTATTTCGGTGCCAGAATGGCGCTGGCAGATTGTTTTTGCATTTGACTGTCCGTTTCTGAATTGCGATTTCATGTTAAAAATATTGGGAAATTTTAAAATATAACGCAAAAATAATTTTCCCTTTATTAATATACACTGATTAGTGGGAAACATTAAAGTTTTATGAAAATTACAATATATTTTTATTTGCATAACATTTTAAATTTTGTTTTTGAAATTATTTCTCTATGTTTTGGAATAACTTGTAAATCCGTAATTCCACAGCTATATTTTTCTAGATACTAATAGATCAATAAATTCTTAAGGATGAACAGAAATATTTGGGAAGCACATTAGCAGGTTTCAGTTACACATATTAGTAATCAATAAAGGTTTTAAATTATTTGGTCAGTATTTGTAATAATTTGATCAGTTTTAAAATAAAAATTTCCAGTAAAAAAAAAATAAGTATTTATTAAAAATTTGAAAGTATTTTTAATAAATTAAGTAAGTAGTTACAAATCAGTACAACAAATCTTTTGTTGCATTTAAATTTCCGCATATTTTTGGTTTTTCTTCAAGCAACTTGTTTGGCGATAGCAGGAACCGTTGAATACTTTTTCGAATTGTAATCCCGATAATATGCTTCATAATGTTTAGAAACTTTATATTTGATTAAGGGGCCCCTTCAAACTTTAAATTAAAAAATTAATTAACAGTCAGAATTTACATAATGAAATAAAGAATTTAATTATTTATTTAAAATAAATTCAATTATAAAAATCAAAAGTCATGAGCCATAAAGTAGACAACTTTCTACATTAAAAATTCTATATTAAACCATAAAAAACTGCATTTTATTGAATATGGTTAAAAATATGCATTTTATTATTAAAATTTAAAAATTATTTTTAAACATACATAGATGTTTTTAAATTTCTAGATATTTAAAGGAATATAACTACATATATTTTGTGTAAAATTAAAATTTTTAAGTATCTAAATTTCGATGTGAGGTTCCCGATTGGACGTAATCGCTTAAATCGCATTATATCTGTCCCTGATAGGATGAAATAGTGTCCAAAAGAAATCAATATTTACACTAAAATTTATGATTGCTTTTCTTCAACAGTTAATTTGCCGTATTTATTTATTTGTACTCTAAAACAATGTACAAATAAATAAATAAAAATACATAAATAAATATGGTATTATTTTGGCTTGAAAAACTGTCCAGAATTATTTTACTTTTTCTTAAGAGAATTCCGATTTTTATTGAATAATAAATTTGAAATGTGGAATCATTATCACTTAAGTCTAGAACTACCAGAGTTGATTAGTATATTTAGGTATACTTTAAGCATATCATTGAAATTACTGTACTTAAATTGAACGTATAAAACATTTTTTTAAAATGTCATACTTAAATGTCATATCAAAATTAATCATAGATACTTGCAACAACACATATAAATTGTTAATAGATTTAAACCAAAAAATTTGAAATCCGTCATTTTGATGCGTTTGTAGTTCTAGTGTTAAATATTTCAACGCGGTTTGAAGTATTTCTAAATTTTCAATTATAATATTAAATTTAAAATATAGAATTTAAGATTTTAAAATTTACTTTTATTAATTTTGGAGTTTTTTAGTATTTAGAGCTACGGCTCTATCAAAAGAAATACATGGCAATATGATAAGATATGAATTGAAAATTGATGAAATATGGCGAGTTGATAAAAATGTTTGGGAGTTCCTACCAAGAGAAACTCCAGCAATGCACACGTATCGAGCTTGGATAAATTCTGAAGATGTACGATGCAACTGTCCAAAGGTTGAGCTTGGCCAAAGCTATTTAATTTTGACACGAGCGAAATATTATCTTTATTTGAGAAACAAAGAATTGTATATTGATAGTCGAAGTGTCATGTTACCGTGGCACAATTCTTGGGAAAGACGGTTGCAAAAATTCCAGAAACGAGAAAAACGCGGAAAATGTGAACAATATTTCAAGAAAAAAATGAAAATAATCGACAAAAGCAAAATTGATGAATCGATTCAAACAAAACTGAAACCAAAACCTAAACCAAAACCGAAACCGAAACCGAAACCAGTGAAAGAAAATGTTCCAGTTTATGAAAAATTCCATGATACCAAATACAATCCAAATTATGGATATTACGGAACCCATAAATAATGATATTAAAATAAAAAAACAAAAACAAAATCCCATTAGCGATTCGATTTTTGCATACCTCATTTAAAACTGGTCATGATTTTATGTTTTAAATATTTAAAAATGTTTTTTTGCGTTTTTTAGATTTGAAAAAAATTCCGTAAATTAAGTTTGAATGAAGTTTATTGTTCTTGATCTTGAAAAATAATGACAAGAAAGCTTTGGTTTTTGTTTAAATAGTTGGTTGATATTTGCTGTAAATTGTGCATTTGAAATTTTTTTTATAAACATATAATGAGATTTATTTATATAAATTGTTCAGAGTAGATCATAGATAGATGTTTTTTTATTGAGTAGATCAAAATCAAATCATTTTTTGGGTTGTCTTTTAGATAGAATTTTTGGATTATCATATTTTGTTGCAGGCGCTCTGTTCGTTTGTTTATATTATTGAAATTAAAACAACATTCAATAATTTTATTACTATTGTATACTGTGGTGTTTATTAGTAAATTGTCAAGTTGAATAAATATAATGGGCATTGCTTTAGTAAAAGCTACCAAAAATATTATTTTTTATTTTAAATAAAATTTAAAAATTATTTTTAAAAATTATTTTAAAAATTATACTATTAACATATAACACTAATGAATCTATAAAAAAATATTTTTAAATCTTATTTTCAAACAAAATTGGTAAATTATACTAATGAATCTATAAAAATATTTTTAAATCTTATTTTCAAACAAAATTGGTAAATTATATCAGTACAAAGTCAGAACTTATTTGTGATTTGCAAATTTTATTTTAAATTTATAGAATGCTTTTCGGCATTCTGCTATCCAAACTCAAATTTTCATCAAATTTGTTAATAAGATTTAAGATCATTTTTCTTCTGATGACCGCTCAGTTCATTCTGAACCCATCTAGCCATATTGTTGAGATTAACGTCCTGTTGGGGTTAGGAGATTTTAAAAAAATTATAATACATAAAAATTTGGAAAAGTAAAATAAATAATTTTAAAAAATCAAAATCAATATTTTCCGGGGGAAATGGGTATGTGCTGATGCCAAGTAATGAGACGATTACGAAAATAATAATATAAAATTAATTTGGGACCCCTAGAAAAGGTTATTATGAAAATACAAATTAATTAATTAATTAAAACGACGAAAACAAATAAATTAAATTAGGTAGAAATTCTCTGATTTTAATAAATTAAATTAGCCATAGGAACTAATTATTCCATAATATAATTTACTCCGAAGTTTTTTCTCCCAGGGAACGGACGAAGGCGCAAAAAAATAAAATCAAGTCAATTAGATTAATTGTTGAGGAGAGATTCCTTATTTAAGGGAATCTCAAATCAACGACAGCAACACAAAAATTTCAGACAAAATTGCGAGCAACCGAAAATTAAAAAGATTTATTGGCAAACAGAACGAGTTCGTGAGATTGCAAAAGGAAACTAGTTAGACTTGTGTCTAGGATATTTTTATAGTTAACTGAAAAGGCGGCTTCCGTCAGGATTCCTGCCAATATTATAAATTGAAAATTGTGAATCGTTGTGAAATTGTTGCTATCAAATAAATGTTTGTCTGTGTTGAGCTATTTCAGTATCATTTAAAGAGCACGAGGAGTCAGAGCAAGCAGTTCCTACCGAACTAAATAAAATTATAATTCAACAGTCCTACGAACGAAATTTCTATAGTTATCGAAGTACAGTCAACCCTGTTCAATATGAACCCTGTTTAATATGTACAGAGTTTAATATGAACATTTAAGTCAGAAATTATTATAAATCATATGGTTTGCATGGTAAATTATGTTTTATAATACGAACATTGCTTATTTTGAACAATGAACAAAAAATAGTGTAAAATAAATCAATAATTTATACAATTTATTGTTTAAATATTTCATTTTTAACTGTCTAGACAATTGAAAATCGCAGACTATATTATGCGTCAAAGAAATAAAAATTATGATAAATAGGAGTATAAATACATTTTTGGGAAATCTTTCATATTTTTATGTTAATAAATGTTCATATTATTTTTTAATATGAACATTTGAAAAAATCGGAACGCTAGTGTTCATATTGAACAGGGTTGACTGAATATACTTTGAATATTTTCTGACTTCACCACTGTAGTGAGACGTTTGGCGCCCTTATCGAAATCTACAAGCTATTAACAACTTGACGCTTTAATTATTCAATTATAAAGTAATCTTTAGTGTGGAAAAAATCTGTGTGTTACAAAATTCAAAGTAGTCATGCTTAAAGGTTATTCAAAATTAAAGAAATTGAAGAATACAATGAAGTTAAGCTGTATTTTAGAATGCCTAAAGAGACTGATCTATCAATAAAGATTTAAAAAAAAATAAAGCTATAATTTATATAGCAACACAAAAACGCGATTTTAACAAAACCACTATTTCTAAATAATGACAATTTATAGTACATTGCCTGTGCAAATTTAACCCTCTAACGCTAACAGGGTCGCTAGCGACCCTTTAACCAAAGTAATTGACGGTTTTCCTCTGAAAACTTAATTCCTGCGTTTGCTTTGTATCTGGTTATTTTATTCAAGATTCCTATTTCCTAATACTAAAATCCCAAGTCGATGTCACAAATGATAAAAGTAATATGAGCCACCTTGAAAAACATGACGCTAAATACCAGCAGGGTCGCTGGCGACCCTGTACCCGTTTATAGAAGAAAACAAAGGTAAGTCTACTGAATGTAAAGTTACAAGCACGAGGGTTTGCAAAAAATCGCCCTGTAAAGAACTGTAGGTTGCAGATATACGACGTTTCGACATCACAACAAACCCAGACTTTCATACTATATTTCCTTGGTTTTGAAGGGATGTAAACTTTGAATGGGCATCGTCCTTTAAACTGGACCAGTTGCTCATCCACACAAATTTGAGCTCATGGACGATATTCTGTCCGACGCCTAGCAGCGAATTTGTTGTGAACTTCTCTTTTTGGAGTCATTTGTCTCTTGCACGACGCTCGACTCTGCTTTCTTTGGAATCAAATCGAATGACTTTGCTTAACTGTTGGAACCGATTCCTGAGCATTGCTTTAGAAAAAATAGGCCGACCTTGTTGTTAGTTATATAAATGACGTATGGGTTCACTCCAATCCCGGTACACGCCAGCGAGGAGTATTAGACCCAAATAAGTTTGAATTTCATCCAATGTCGTTGAAGTCGATCACTCTTTTAATTCTCGAATTCCTTCCTCACTTGTATGTTTAACGATGAGATTCATTATTTTAGTTGTTATGAAATAATTCAGAGAACCATAAAGAGTAATTGCACTATGAGCAGCTTGACGCGGTGGACCAGAAGCTTCTCTTATAATATTGCCAGCTAGTGGACGACCTCGTGGATTTTGTTCAAGTGGATTGAGAGACCAGACCTTTCCATCCGGAGAAGTTAAAAGCTGCTGACTTATAGTGTTGTCACTTGCATCACCTTCTCCTTCATCCTGACTGTTTTTCATTATCTGAGCTACATTCGTCACATTTCCTTCTTCATCACTACTACAATCTTCATTTGTTTCACTTTCGTTTTCTGATAGATTAAATGAAATATTTCTTGTCTCCAAAGGGAAGATTCTTTCTAAAACCATAGCTGCAGCTGCCCTGTGAGAACTTCCTGTTTCTGTCATGATGACTCTAAAACAAAAGCATGTTTAATGTTTATATTATGCTAATCATCACAATGTCATAAATTTATTTAATCCTTATCTGCCAAAATTATTGCATCTTATTTAGGCAACTTTACTTAACTTCATTCAACCCTACAGTGTTCAGGCATTGATTAAAAAATAAGCCTGTACTACCCTCCTAATAATATTAAACAATTTACAGACAATAAATAACTGACTCTTCTAACTTTTTTATTCTATTTAAAACCTTTACATTTCATTTGTATAGCGTACAAGTCAAATATTTCATTAAAAATACGTACCAGAGTAATGAAATCCAAAATTCATAAGTACAACAATCAAAACTAAAGTTAAAATGAACCATTCAAACAACGTATGAGTCGCGAATTATTTACTGGACACTTTCACATGTATTAGAATACATTCGTACAATTATCAATATATCATTTTCTATTAAAAATAAATGTGTAACTTGAAGTTATTTTTGCAGGGTCCCTAGCGACCCTGTTGGTATTTAATGGGTTATACTTTTAAATGACCTTGAAAAAATATGATGAATCATACAATGACCTTTACCTACTTTTAAATGACCTTGAATTTTTTTTGGATGAGTCATGGTCTTTGTTTGAATGACCTTGAAAAATTTGATGACTCATCGAATGACATTGAAAATTTTGAATGACCTTGAATGAGTCACTGTCTTTGTTTAAATGACCTTGAGAAAATATGTTGAGTCATCCAATGACCTTGGATTTTTTTTTGAATGACCTTGAGAAATTTTGAATTCCTTGAGAAAAATGTTGATGAGTCAAGGTCTTTGTTTCAATGACCTTAGAAAATATGATGACTCATACAATGACCTTGACCTACTTTTAAGTGGTGGTGGGTTGGTGGGTGTTGATGTTTTGAAAACTATATGGTTGTTACCCAGACAACCCCATACAAAAATTCTTTCGCTCACCACTCGGCACCCGTTGCTAAGCAAGGTTGGAACTGTGTTCGAGTGGGTAGATCGTCCGCAAAAAGTGAGCGATATTGCTAATGCTGTAATTGGCCGAACGAACCATGGGTTCAACGAGCTGCCGATAGAAGGCCTGTGCTCGATTTTAATTTATTTGGGTCCTTTACTACAAGTAGTTTTCGTTATTGTGATTTTTCAGGTTTATACTTCAAATCTGTCAATTGAATTGAGTCAGTTAACACTATGAATTATCAACGGTATTATTTATTAAAAGAAAAATCTCGTATTCGTGAATTACAACACATTTGCCTCCTTGAGTCGCCGAGGTTTCACACGCTCGGCTCTTCCTGGTCGGTGCCGGTTGGGTTTGTCATTGGGTGTCGTCGGAACTATCGTATCTCGATAAGCCAATTGCGTAGGGGCGAAGATCAGTGGATAAGTTACCGCTGCCTCTTCTTGGCTCGCCGACAGCGCTGTTTCCAGTCCTTTAATTTGAGTCTTCACGTTCTGTGTCAATTGTCGCTCGCTGGCCAACCCTTTTTGTGCTGCTTCCATTCTTTGGTAAACCACCTTCGCCCTTTTCGGTTCGATCCAGGTGCCCTTGATTTGCTGGATCTCACGGGTGAGTTGGAGTAGCTGTTGATGTAAATCCCGGTTGGTTGCATGGGCCTTATCTAATTCTCTTAGTAGAATGGGGAATTGTTGAAAATTCATTTCTGAAATAAGGTGAGGTGTCATAATATGTATTTTTAAATAAAACAATTAATCGTTTATCAAGAAGGGTCTCTGGACCATCACTTATTAATTAACTTCTGGGGAATTATTCAATTAAAGTGGTGATGAATCGTAAAAATTTTAGTAAAACGACTGAAACGTGAAACCTAACTCATTTATTTAAATCATTCATGAAATGTCATGCACATTTAAAATGTCTTTGCCGCTCTCTCTTCTTCTCTTGAGATACCGCTCTCTCGCATAGGAGTGTTCGCGTCGAGGTTCGGTGATATCATTTTCATTCCTCATCTCCTTTGGTAGGATGTGTCGTGGAACTACCACGCGCATCTCGGAAATTCGCCTCTGGAGTCTGGGATCGTCTAACTCGAACGAGACATTATATTGCGGGGCATACCCGTCAGTACTGGGTATCCTGCCCGCCGCAATATCCTCGTTCACCCTCTGGAGATATTGTCTTGCTTGTTCTACCTGTCGGTTGGTTTCGGCTTGGTGACGTTCGAGGCGTGCTAGCAGATACTCTGCCTGCCCTCGCATTTCTCTCGCCGGATTCCTTCCGGGCTCCCTTTTGATTGCGACATACGGGAGATTTACTTCATCGAAGTCACCTTGGGTGCCGCCTCAGGTTTCGCGGACCGGGGATATAGAAAATCCCGCGTCCCACATCGCCTGCCTACATCTGGCAGCCGACTGATCGGGGAACCGAGCTATGACTCTGGATGCATCGATCCACGAGTCTTCTGAAAATAAGCACAACATTATTTACATATTATTATCCGTCGGGATTGTTCATTTGCCTAAAGGGATTTCGGGGTTGAATAAGCGAATGCGTCTCGTACGTGCCATTATATGTCTGAAGTCAACTCATGGGTCTGTTTTTCATTGGGTCGTCCTAATTTTTCGATCCGTTGACAGTCGTTCAGAGTCCGTTACCCTCTCACGTCATCGATGGTATTACGGAATTACCTTGATAATTATCAAAATTTTCAATGGAGATTTGGTTGGACGATTCGATTTCCGTGGTGGCTTAGTGGTCACGTGAGTATCAAACATTTATTAATAAGTTTTAGCTGAGTCTAACTCTCAAGAATCTATCTGACTAAATTCGATTTTTCTCCCAAAATCTGATTAATTTTTAGATGCGTGTTTTTAAACTAATATTATAGATTTTACTCGATAACAAAATTAGCAGCTAAATATTAGATCTTAGAATCGGAGGATATTCATAAATTTCCTCGGGTCTCGTTGCTCTCAACCATAATCTAATTCGAGTCGTTTGGTAATTAGCACTAATCATTATATGTGTAAACTTGGATGTTATGAGTATTCTTAATTTATCACATATTCTATTTGAAGTTGACCTATTTATAGTTGTTAGCAATCAGTGCCTAATTGAAATTCGAAATTAGGGTTTAAAATTCTTCCTTCCATGTTGATAATGTTACTTCAGGTTGTTCTTTTAATAAAATTTAAATTTATTCTTACTTTATCAAAACTTGGTGTCGATTATTAGAGATCGAATCTACTTTTAACTTACCAATAATTTATATCTATTAATGTAACCGAATCTACTTTCACCCTAATAATTTGGTGTCTGTTAATAAATTAAATCTACTTTTATGTCAATAATAATTAGTAACCATTAATAAAGTCAAAATCTACTTTTTATTAATAATAATTAGCAGCTATTAATAAAATTAAATCTATTTTTATGTTAACAATACTTGATAACTATTAGAAAACATCCAATTTACTTTTATGTTAATACCAATTGATAACTATCAAATTTACTTTTATGTTATAAAAATTGATAACTATTAAACTTACTTTTATGTTATTAGTCGTTAGTAACTATTAAACCTATTTTTATATTAATAATATTTGATAATCATTAGAAAATCAACTTTACTTTTAGGCTAATAATACTTGATATTTATTTAGTTAATAATAATTTTCTACATGTAGGTAATTTAACTCACTATTTAAAGAAAATAAATGCGTCTATACATTATCTGGTGTTCAATAGATATCTATTAATCATGTGGATAGATTAGTTACTTGTACTCGTCCATTGGGGTCATAAAATTGCGGATCTCGAGTTCAGATCCAAATATACTCAGTACCATTGATGACTCGTGAAAAAGGACTCTGATCACTGCCAACTAATCTTCATGGGTTTATCGTCATTTACGTCGCGGTTGGTGACTTAAATATGGATCGGCTGGTGAGTCTACCACTGGTTTTCATTGTATGCTTATTACTTGCGTGGCGATAAAAATATGCATCAAAAATAAATCATTGGAGTGAGTAATTAATTTATTAATTCCTATCAAAGGTTTCCTTCGGGTCCTGGTTCGGTTAGGAGTTGTGCTAGGATGGATCCGTGAGTTGAATCATTTGCCTAAGGCTCAGAAGGTACATTTTTAAGTTGGATGATAAAATTATTAATCTTTACTTGTATGGGGACAGTCGTCAGTACTTGCGACGTTAAATTACGAGCGTCCGTGACGGTTCCTTGGATGTCGATCATCATTGCCTGACATGTTACTAATAAGTCGAAATGGATAATTTCCTACCGACGGTGAGTTTTATATCGGAGTGTATGTCTGCTAGTGTAGAGATGTGTGACCCGTGCACACTCTCTCGATAGGCGTTGGTTCACTCCTCGCCATGGCATTGAAAACCAGGACACGCTACGTATTGATTTGGCGAATCAGTTCATCATGGCATTTCGCAAAATGTCATGCTTTCTCATTTCTCGGTGGTCGTATTTATAATTTCGTATTTTAATTTATTTTATGTCAATTCGCTGCCAACAAGACAATCGATCTTTTAGGAATTTACTGGATTTCATGGTTCACCTTTTTATTTATACGGTGAGTTATTTTTGTAGCTTCTATCTATGAGTCTAATCATTCTTAGATGACAATATTGAAATCTGAAATTCTCAATGGGTTGTTTATATTCGGAAAGGAATGTCATCAAAATCAGATGGTTGCGTCAAGTAGATTCTATATGGTTTGTCATGGGAATTCTCGTCACCGTTATTACCGATTCATTCTATTAACTGTCTCAGAGTAAGCCTATTGTGATCAAGAACATCTCTCCTCACTTTAATCAGTAAATTTATGTGTGGTATTTTATTGTATTAGTGTTTTTCGTTTTTATTTTAAAAAATTTGCTTTATTTTAATGTGAAAGTTTTCTTTTAATTATTTATTTAACCAAATTATTATGGATTCGTTTGTGCGAATGGTGAAATTTATATGACTTTATCTTCTATTTTTGTAGTGTCGTTGATTTAAAACCGATTTATTTTATTGTGGGATTCTGTTGGCTATTTAAATGCTCAATTTTATTATGAATTAATTTATCTGACTTTGTGTTTTCCTTTTGATAGTCTCTGTATTTTATAGAATTTGTTTTCACTTAATGGACGGTAAACTTTTTGGGATTCGTTACAATTTCGGAGAATTATTTTATAAATCTAATTTACTCGGTTATTATTCTTATATAGACTATTTGCATTTTATCCTACGAATCATATTACTTTTTGGTCTTAGTTAGTGAAAACCTTTCTATTTCGATATTTTGGTTCAACGAATTCATTTGTTGACTATAGGGGTTTTAAAACTTATTTTGATCTGAGTATCTCGAGGTCTAATTTATTTAGCTACCAATTTGCAAAATCCCATGTTTTGGTCATTATATTTTTTGGATTTTAACATTACGAGTCGCCTATATATTCTAATAGTATTTACAGATTTAGTAAAACTTCCTTATGTTTTGAGCGTAGCACTTTAGTTCATTGATAATTTTGTCGATATTTTTAATAGCATTAACGGGTTCCTCAGTACGTTTAACACATTTTTTTACATTTTTACACGTCATTTTTAATTAACAATTTTCGTTTTATTAAAGTTCTTTATATTTCTAGTATAGCGTTTAATTAACCATGTTTTGATATTTTATTAAACTTCGTTATATTTTGAGCATAGCAACGATTTTATTGTCGTAAAATCCCGTCACCTTCCATTAATTGACCCTAGGCGCATCTGTGTTCATATTATAGTTAATGAGTGCCCACTGAACTACTCGATGTTTGAATTTTAGCCGTATGTGAGAAATAATTTTAGGTCGAGTTTATGAGAAATGAGCAACGGAGAAACAGCAAAAAGACTATTTCCCCCTCACCCTTTTCCCCTATACGGAATGATATTGACGTTTCAGCTCCTGCATTCTCACGCCGGAGCCTTCACGGGCACGAATCGTTGGCGATAATACACGCACTTACACGATTACGATCATATATTTGATTTTATTGGCTTGCAGTATGTTTTGGCTGTGGGCCTGAAAATGTAAAGCATCGACGGAAAAATTTCAGTTTATGAATATATATATTTTGCCATATAATACATTAGATTCAATAAATTTTCTGAGCATAACACATTGAATTTCATAAAGTCTCGAACATAATACACCCTCTCCCTACGCCGACATCCAAGCAGAGCTCAATCGAGGTTGCGAGGATGCGACGTGGAGAGAGTTTCGAACAATTCTCTCACTCACATCGTAATTTTGACTCCACTGATTGATTCAGATTTACACTGGTTTCAGATTTGAAAAACTGATTACAATTATGTGAAAATGAATCGGTATATATACCTATTGTACGACCCTAACCTTGCGTGTTATTTTTGATTTAGTAAAAAAAAATTTGACCTTTTGATTTTTTAGTATATTCTATTCTTAATTTTTATTATTTTGAAATTTTATTTGACAATTTTTCTTTTGAATTTTTAATTGAATTATTTCTAATTCAAATTATTTGATTTTTATTTCATTTTCATGAAATTTCGCATTTTTTTGTTAAATTGTCAAATTTGGGTCAAATTGCTAGGTTTTCATGTTATGTTTATGTTTATTTCGTGCGGATCTTGTTGCACTTTGTTATTATTTTAATTTATTTTTGTGTTTTATAATTTTATATTTAATTGTTTTCTTTCTCGCATTTTGGTAGGGTTAATTGGTGTTTTAATAAGTTTGAGTTTAAATCTGCATGTTATGTTTGCATGTGTGTTACCGATTCATTTAAACATTTACAAGGCCTTCTGTGTTCTGGCCCAACAGTGGCCTTGAAATTTTTTGGATGAGTCATTGTCTTAATTTAAATGACCTTGGGAAATTTTGAATGACCTTGAAGAAATATGATGATTCATCAAATGAACTTGGGAAATTATTATGACTCATCGAATGACCTTGAAAATCCATTTAAATGACCTTGAATGAGTCATTGTCTTTGTCTCAGGAAAAAATGTGTACTTATAGACTAAGAAAAAATTTTTACCCCGGGGAGGGGGTATGTGGTCCAGCGCTGGCATGGTCTAGCGGTGACATAACTATCTACTCATGAAATTGATCATAAAAATTATATTAAATAATAAAAATTACCTGTAAAGAGAAGAAACACATAAAGACTCAAATTAATTGATAATTTTATTTACTGAATTGCTTCTTTGGCCATTTTCTCGATTCCCAAACTGTGGAGAAAATGATTTGGAAATTGTCGATACTAAACTACTAATCGAATAAGTAACCGAGCAATATTATGATTCATTAATTAGATCAAGGTCAATATAACAAAGACATCCTTATGAGGTCGCTATGACTCATCAATATTTTCACAAAAATTTTAAGTTCATTTAACAAAATCTTATGGTAAACAAAGACATTTCGAAAATTCGTTTATCTATTTCACAAAGAATTTTTATATTTTATTACTAATTAAAGTATTTCATTTTATTACATTGTCACAATTTTTGTTGGGAAAATTGAGTCAAGGGTGATACTTCCACCTTCAACGGTTAAATATGGTGTGTCAAAACCTTCAAAAGCAATCAAATGTTTTAATTTCATTCAGATCATGGGATTTCAAACATTTTATGGTCAGAATTTTATAAAATAAACGCGCTTCTTATTATTGGTATAATGCAATGCTTTTTAAATACAGGTTCATGAAGAAATTTTACCTATCGCCAAAAAACATAAAGAAATTATGAAATGATAAAAAAAATAA
Organism: Schmidtea mediterranea; assembly: GCA_022537955.1. Classification (NCBI taxonomy): domain Eukaryota; kingdom Metazoa; phylum Platyhelminthes; order Tricladida; family Dugesiidae; genus Schmidtea; species Schmidtea mediterranea. Next base: position 26,202,461 of record CM039680.1, on the reverse strand, counting down.
AATTTTCTATTTTTAAACTATTGATGCACAACGACAATCAGGGTCCCATTTAAGTCGTTTCATTTAGTTTCATACTGTTTGATAATTTGTTATTTCCCTCTTTTATTCTACTCACAAATAATATCGGCCCGTAATAAAACAAAAGTTAAAACACCGAGGTAATTCCAATAATGAAGAAATTTATTAAATTTGAAATGAAAATAGAACTATTTGTCATTAATCTAATAATTTTGATAAAAGGATTAAGGTTTCTTATCTTAGTTCCATTTCACAATCATTGAAAATGGATAAATTCGACCTAAAATCAAACATAGCACAATAATGGCACAAATAATACAGATTAGAATAAGACAAGTTGTTATGTACAAAATATGCTTAACCAATTTGACTCTTTTATCATGGCTCTCATAGTCTTTAGAACAATAGTCCGTGTACGCAAGAAGCATGAACACTGTGCATATTAAACCGACCGGAAACAACGGAGGAATCATCATAATTAAAACTGATAATTTTAAAAAGATCCATTTATATTTCCGACGGACCGTTACCATTGATTCACGAGACTGATATTCAACCGATGATATAGACTCAAACTTCTCCTTTGCGACAGTTGTTTGTGGTTTCATAACGTATATATTTCCGGGTAGAGGTGCGAGAGTGGTATTTGCATTTAGATATCTATAGTCCGTATCTTTATTTTCATTTCTTATGGAACCTGACGTAATTGATAACTGATCCAGGTGACTGGGTGAAATTTGCCCTTCAAAATGATTATTATTGTGATGGACATATTCTGATTTTACTGATTTTTTATGCTTAGCCATGAAAATTATTGATTGAATTTGAAAAATCGATTTTCATGCATTTTCATAATATTTAAAACTTACTTGGTGTTTAATTTTTAAATATTTTATATCTTAACATCATTCATCCGAGTTATTACGTGCAAGCTTTGATTTCACATAATTACAACCGAATATATACATTATGTTATGTACATATTTCTTTCAGCCGAAAAAAAGCTGTTATCGAACTGTTAAAGCAAATTGAGATGGTTCCTCGCGAGTCCAATCAAAATTCTAAAAAAACAAATTAGTTCTCAAGAGGAGATTCCTATATAAGGAAGTCTCTAATCGACAATTGGGACAAAATATTTTCAAATAAAACTAAGCAAGTGGAACGTAATAATCTACTGAAAAGTTAGGAGAATTTAAAAGAAAATAGCTAGCGTCGAATCGGACTCGTGCCAATAAAATTTTGAGATCAGGAATATTATAGATTTAAAAGGCGGCTTCCAGTTGGAATTTCTGCCAATATTGGAAATTCATAATTGTGAATCGTTGTGAAATTGTTGGTATCAAAAAAAATTTTCCTTTATTGAGTTATTTCCGGATTATTTAAAGAGCACATGGAGTCAGAGCAAGCAGTTTCTACCGAACCAAATAAAATATTAACTCAGCAAGACACTTTTTTAAAAAAACGTCGGTGGAAATTTTTGAATAAAATTCGAATATCTCTACTTTTTGCCACTTGAAAAAAATGATATGGGTAATTTAACTTACATTTTTTGCCGGTTATCATTTTTCAGAAAACATAATTAAGTTGATGAGTGTCATCTTTATATAACTCAAAAACCTTCTACTCAGATGGCCAATTTTATCGAAGAAATGAAGGAACTACACCAATTTTGATTCAAAGGTAGAATTGAATTCACATGATGACATTCGTAGGAGTTTTACAATGAAATGAACTATAAACATTCAAAGAGAATTGTTCTTTGTCAATAAAGTTGACAATTTATTGAGTATGTGTTATTTCGTACAGAAAACAATGAGTTTATATTTGTTTCTAACGAAACTTAAATAAACCCAAAACAAACTATAGAAGAATTTACGTTTTCATTTGCATTTTTGTTAGTTACTTTGCTTTGTTTTCTTATAATTTACTTTGTGTGGATGTAAGTTATTGTCTGCTACTTCGTAAGATTTAAAGAAAGATACCCTGATTTCACGTTTAATAATGAATGTAACTACTATCGAAGTTTTTGCTTAGCGTTCTGCTAATGTATTGATTTGATCAATTTTTATCCTTAATTGTTACTATTATTTTATATTTTAATAACCTAAAAAACTTCCTAGCTATTTTGATGCTTGGAAGTTGTTTCGTGATAAATTCAAGTTGTATTTTTTATTGATCTCAACCTGTTGTATACTTTATGGTGAATTCCATCATCTTTTTAACTAATTTATTAATTAGGCCCACGAGGATACAGAGATATCGCAGCCGCGGAAGATCCCCGATCAACAGATTTTGATTGAGAATTAGAATGCTTGCGTTGGGGTTTACACAGGTTTTTCCAATTAACTGTTCACTATGACCTGAGCCCAACGCTGTCATCGAATATCCCGAAACTAGACCATCAAACAGAAGGTTATGATATTCATCCATAGCACATTCTTGAATATTTGATGGGATTTTATCAATCGCAGTTTTAATACGACTTGGAACTGTAGCATTTAATATATCCATCCAACGAAGAGTTTTTCCTGCTTCACTTTTATCGAATTGTGCAGCTTGAGGAGAAATGATATGAGATGTAGTTCCAACTTGTGCTTTAAGAATAGATAGAACTTCTCGAGCTGTGGTAGCCTCTTTGGTTAAACGAGTCACAGCTCTACACGAAACATCGTATTGATAAAGAGCGTGAGACAATTCACATTTAAGAGCCTGGTTCTCTTGTTTCATAATAAATCGTTGAAGCATCAAAGCATCCCATTCATCCTGAAGAGATTTCAATAAGGCTGGAATGGATGTAAAACTGGGCATTAGAACTCTAATTTCAATCAAATCATCTCGAGAAAACTGTATCCCAGTGACTGGATTTAAACCACCGGTTGTTAAGTATCCATCAATTAACCTTCTTTCATAAGCATGCCCTGAAAATCTATCAAGAACTGGAACTTCAGGAATTTCATTATAAATCCAACATATTGACAACATTTTAAGAATATTTGAAAAGTTTATTTTAAGATCCAAAAATCCTTTATTTTTGATAAATTTCAATTTCGAAAAATTACACATTAATTGATACTCACCAATTTACAAATTAAACCAAATTTCAATTTTTTACAATTTACATTAAAGCATTAAACAAACGTTTTAAAATTTAACATTTAAAAATTTACAATGTTTTTAAACTATTTCATTATGAAAACCAAATTTCCAAATAAAAGTCATTTTTTTTCATTTTCATTTTTTCACAAATTCTATTTTTATTTTTCTCGGCCTTAATTTTAATTATTGTTGTTACTTGGAGAAAAGACTCAAATTTTGAATCCATTCTCCAAGTTACTAAACTACATGGGGCTAAGGGAACAGACTAACCAAATTCTCAACACTTTATTTTTCCTGAATTAATGTGCCATTAGAGTTTAATTCAATTTAGTGTGAATGCGTGTGTAGGGTTAGTAATGTTTGTAACCCTGACCCCTTACATACAATAATATGCGTCTGCCATTGGTTACCCGTTGCTAAGCAACATTGGTAATGTAACCAACGGTTCTTAGACCGTCAAAGGTGACTTTTGTTTCCAAAACTGCTAAGACCCAATTTGCAGCTGGTTCAGTGAGCTCCAGATAGTAATCTACAGTTATGTTATTTTGGTTTATGTACATTGATGCCCGATTTAAAATTTGTTTATATGAATGCTAAATATACAGTTTATGTGTCGAGATTTTTGCCTAATTCATTTGGTAATTTATTTTTTTCTATTATTTTATTTTTGGTGGCCCACAGCCAAAACATAACGCAAGATAGAAAAATAAAACACACTATCGAACTGTGTAAGTGCGTGTAAAATCGCCAATAGTTCGTGCCCGTGAAGGCTCCGGCGTGCAGAACGCAGGAGCTGGTACATCAATATTATCCGTACATAGGGGAAATTGGAGGGTAAATGAGTAGTCCCTTGGCTACTCCTTCACCATCCGTTTCCTGTAAAATTAACATAAATTTTTAACAACAATCGGCTCAAAATATCTAACATCGAGTAGTCCAGTGGGCACTCATTAAAAATAATATGAACATACATAGATCTTAAGGACAAAGAGAGGGAATGGGAAGCGGGGAAAATTGCGAAATCGTTGCAACAGTTAAAATGAATAGCCATCGGAAAAAGATTAATCCGAACGACCAAAATCATGAAAAATAATGTTTTTAAATAAGAATTAAACAAAATTAATTTGAGTTGAGGCGGAAAATATGGGCGGGACGCTGCTAAAATTTTCCGAACTAATTCAAATACTTTGTCGAAAACGGTAGAATAGGGATGAACCGTGAAATAAGGGCGGAACGCTGCTAAAATTTTCGAATTTACAAAAATACTTTATCAAAAATCGAAAAATACAGATGGATTACGGCTAATGTTGTATACCAATAAAAACTTTTAACGCTGAAGAATAATGACGGATCCCTACAAAATCTTAATAATAATAACGATAATGATAAGGGTAACGGTAATTATAATAATAACAATAATAATAATAATAATAATAATAATAATAATAATAATAATAATAATAATAATAATAATAATAATAATAATAATAATAATAATAATAATAATAATAATAATAATAATAATAATAATAATAATAATAATAATAATAATAATAATAATAATAATAATAAATAATTAAATAAATTTGGCAACGATTTAATTAAAAGATAACGCCAATAAAAAACCTTTCGTACGATATATTTCGATAGCACAGCTATCATCTTCAGGTACTCAAAACCAACTAAAAATATTATGAATTAACATTTAATTTAAACAAATTATTTTTAATTAATTTAATTTTTTAATAAATAAATATTTTTAAAAATATATTCAATTCACTTTTAATTAATTTAAAATTTTCACTTATATTCTAATTTTTATAAATTAATGTAATTTAAAATTTTCAATTATTTTAATAATAACAAACATGATTTAACATACGTAAACTATTTAAAAACATTCAAAATGATCGTAGTCACAGCACTCTGCACATTAATCTTTGGATCCAATGACCTTATCAGCAATGCTTCACATATCACTCGTTCCCAATAACTATTAAAACTTCTCAACAAAATTCTAAAATCAGACATTCCTATATCACTTTTACAGCCTCTATTGTGTTCACTAATATTGGTAAAACGCTTCAATCGACAATGCTCTAGAACTCGAGTACAGAGATGACGGGAAGTCTCTCCAATGTATGTGGCATTACACCCATTACATGTAAATTGATAAACGAGATCAGAACACAATCCAACCGGAGTTTTTGATTTATTAATAAACATATTGCGTACCTTACACGAATTAGAGACGATTTTATACTCTAAATTTCCTATCAGTTTACCCAACTTCCTCTTAAAATTTGTAAAGCCTTCAGAGTACGGCAATACTAACACATATTTAGGCTCAATTTTTTTATATCCATTTTTACCATCACCCAGATCAACACTCAATTCACACCCATCCGACAAATTACATTCAGACTTTCCAAAACATGGATCCTTAGGATTTTTAATCAATTTATCAACAGTTTCTTTTATCATCAACAATAAAAATGATTTAGAATATCCATTCTTTATCAACAACTCAACCAATTTATCAACACTTTTTACCGAATTAGCAAAAGTAGAAGATAAAGCCCATGAACGATAAATCAATCCTTTCACCATATTTCTCTTAAACTTAAATTCACAATAGCTTTCTGGAGAAGTATAAAGACCAGTATCAGTTGGTTTTCTATAAATCTCTGTCTCATACTGTTTATCTTAGCGTTGAATTAACAAATCCAAAAACGCAATTGATGACTTTCTCTCCGTTTCACATGTGAATACAATGTTTTTATGTAAACTGTTCATAAAATGCAAAAACGGTTCTACATGTTTCTGGTTTTCAAATATAAGAAAAATATCATCCACATACCTTTTATAAACAAAAGGTTTTTCAAATTGGAAAGAAGCAATTTTCTTTTCCAAACTAGCCAAAAATATTGATGCCATCGTTGATGCTAAAGGGGAACCCATAGCGACTCCGTCTATTTGTTGATACCATTCATCATTGAAAAGAAAATTGACATTTGAAGTAGCAAATTCAAGAAGTTTTTGAAATGCCCTTCTATCCAAAATGTGATGTTCCAAATCATTTTCATTCCACAACGCACAGCATAAGTCAATCGTCTCAACCAGTGGCACATTCGTAAACAAACTACAAACATCAAACGAAACCATAACATCATTCATACTTCGTTTTTGTAGCTTTGCAATACAAGAAACAAACTCAAAGCTATCCTTACATTCAAACTCTGATCACATTAACGGTTTTAATAATCCATCTAAAAACTTTGCTATTTTATACTGGGCAGTACCAACCATCGACAAAACTGGTCTCATAGGTACACCATCTTTATGGATTTTTGGTAGCCCATATAGTTTAGCTGGCTGCGATCCTATTGGACGAATAGACTTACCTACCTCTTCATCAATAAGCTTCTTCTCAATAAAACCATTTAACATTTTTTGCACAAACTCTTCATCGTTAAGAGGAGGCAATTTTCCATTCTTCCGACCCTTTGGCAATTTCACAAACTGAGGAGAATTTAACAAATCATTCAACTTATTTACATACACATCATGGTCAAGAATAACTATCCCATTTCCTTTGTCAAACTTACAGATATTTATATATTTATTTAGCTAAGTTTTTTAAAGTCATAAAATCCCTAATATTCTGCTTTTTGTTTTTATCGATATACTCCATCGTACTTGCACTTAACGAGCTCTTCACATAATTACCATTAATGCCTTTCATCGATCGGGCTATATGAAAATATAAACTTTCAATTTTTGCACACAATTTTGTTTCATCCAAGCGATTCTTAATACAGTGATTTGGACCAAATTTTAAAACACGCTCTTCATCATCATTCAACACTATTTTACTCAAATTTATCACAGTATTCTCCACACTAAATTTAGAAATCCCAAATATTTTTCTCAAATTAATCAATTTTTTAATATAAGCATTCTATTTAGATTTTATTTGCACAATCGAATTTTTGATACACCATTCTACACATACCTGTAAACAAAACTCATTCGTAGCATTATTTAACATTATTTATATCTTTCTCGCATTTTAAGGTGTTTACTTGCTGTTTTATGGGTCTGATTTTGAATCTGCATGTTATGTTTGCGTGCTGTTTCCAATTCATTTAAACAAAACTTAATGCTAGCCCAACACGTGTATGCTTTTTCGAACGTCCTAAACTAATTCCGAAATCTAGTTCTAGTTCAAGCAATAACATATTTTCGCAAGGATTCGCCACTGAGTGCACTGAAATTTCAGAAGTCGAGCAATTAACAAATGTAATGCTATTTATTGACAAAAACCCAAATGATTGCAATGTCAGCGAATTCTTCTAAGAATATTTTCAATTGATTACTATGGTATCAAAATCAAATTCGAACAAAATTATCAATGATTAATAAAATTTTAACAATAAATAGTATTATTTAAAAATAATTTACATTTACTTGTTATTAGTTAAATTAGATAAAACTGAATATTTATTGACAACATAATTCACGGCACAATTTGTTTAACTGCTAAAAATTTAATAAATATAAACTTAATATTTATAATTATATTAGTATATATTATTGATTTCATAAATTTTTAAATAATACTGAATGATAAAGTTAATTATTTAACAACTCTTTCTATTAAAAGTTAATTCCTATTCTGTTTTCAAAATTTATTAATATTTTATTTTAGTCAAAATAATTTATTAATTTTTATTTATTTAAAAGTAAATATTGGGCGAGTACCGAGCAAACACGCTAAAAATACGTTAGGTTCTTCAGAATTAAAAGCAAAAAATTCTAATAAAACGAAATTAATTACTAATAAAGGCGACATTTCAGACCAAACTACTCCTGGCACACGTCATTCTTTTGATGTGTCGCTGGGAACCGAACGAGAAGAAACTGAATCAATACGTCGTTCACAATCTGAGCAAAGAAATAATGACAATGAAGATATAAACATGAAAAAAAGCGTCATTTCTAATGATAAAACTGATATGTCTTCAAAAAGTTCAGTAACTAATGGGAATGTTACCATGAATAGCTCACCAGAAAGAACAACAACAGATAACAAAAAAAAGAAAAAGCATCTTTCGAACAACAAGTCACTTTTTCAACATAATCCAAACAATAAAACCGATGATTCTACTGAGGAATTTGAAAGAATACGTAATTCTTCAAACAATAGAAGTGATGATTCGAAATATTATGATGATCTTGATGACTTCTATTCTGAAAACGATCCAGCCCGGCCAACCGGAACGTTAGAGCTCAGAATTTCAAATATCAGCAAATACAAAGATGTGGTATTAACTTAATTATTTTAATTTTATATTTTATAAGTATATTTTTGTAATTTTTTGTTAATAATTTAATCATATTTTTCTTTTATGTTTTATAAGAATTTATATTTATTATATTATTCCTCCATCCTTCAAAATCTCAGTAAAATTTAGGTCTAATTCAAACCAAGGAAAACATTTGGGGGTCCTGGATATTTTTGAAATTTATCTTACTGGTTTTTGAATTATTTTTACTTTAGTTTGGATTTTCCGTGAAATAATTCTTATAATTATTGATTGTTTATTAATAGTTACATTTTTTCATAGAAAAGGCACACCCCTTTGGAATTTAATCAATAATGTAAGTAATTAGCTTTGAATCAGCCAATCTTTGATACCATTGATAATTCTACTGTTAACAAATACACAGCAATACACAATAGGTTACATCAAACTGGTCACACAAGGCAATAAGATGATACAATTTCGATCTAAGCTTTCATCATCGAAAAAGGAATCATCAAAGGTATCATAATTAGTAAGTATCATGAGATCTGTTGTACAAAGTAATTTTGATCCATTTACTGAAGAAGAAAATCTCCCTCAGGAAATCCGTGATTAATTAAATAATTCGGAATGCCAGTTTATAAAATTACTACATTAGAAAGTATAAAATTAGGGATTTTTGTTCTAAACCTTTGAATAAATGATATAGACTATTGGAAATCAATAATTCCACACGTTGCCTAAACTATGGACCGGTAAACGAAACCTTATTGCTGGATAGCTGTGAAAGTGTAACACCTACGGTATAAGTTATCTACTGACCAATGAAATTGCAGCTTGTGTTGATAGGTTATTATCGGTTTTTTAAAATCCAAAAATGCCTGAGAATGTCCACAAATATTATTGATTTATTGCCATCTAATTACAAGTGGAACATAACTGAATATGGTAATTAAAAATTTCCACTGATATTCTCCATGTGTTTTACGCAACTCACATTAACACAGGAAATCGCGATTGTCAATGTACGTTGTCGTAAATGCTATTTAAATGATGATTAATCAGACAATCAGATCTATTGTGCCTTCTTGATAAACATGAAGTGAGGCTGTTAATTACATTTGAGGATATTTGAGGATTCAAATGGGATATTTAATGACAGCGAAATATTGTCACAGCATTACATTACCCTCAGTTTCCCTTAAAGTTCTTTATCGTCTCATCGTTCTTGCCGCTTTTTGAAACTGTCCTGGAATTCGTCATTTTCCAGAGATTTCAGTTGATCTCTCGTGGCTGAATTGATGTCCTTATACATTAACGCATAATATACAGCAAATTCCATCATATTATCTGTAGTTAGTCGGTTGTGAGTCTCTTTTAAAATGTGTTTTTAAGTCACATTATGTATTACAAGTTGATTTTGGTACTTCAATTTCTGTAAAATGTTGTCCTGACTCTTTCTTATGGTCAAAATTATCAAGAGAAAAAACGAAACATTCACAGTAACGCAAGTAAATAACATACTAGTTTCAAACTTATTTGTCTCTTATCAGTACCATGTAAAAAATTCGATCCCAGACGGTATTAAACTCATCAGTTTTGTGAACAGATCTCCGAATTTGACCGCACTGCCACCAGACCGCATTAAATACCACAACTTTATGACCAATCCATAATACTTTCTTATAATGGACATATAAATCACCTATGAAGTAACAACATAATGTTACAAGAAGAGCTAATCGGAATAAGTAAAAATGAACAACTTAAGGCTGAGTTCAACCAAGAGAATACTAAAAATGCCAGATTCAAAAAGATATATACATTATGGAATATAGCGAGAAAGCTTTTGGTAGCTTTCCCATCTTCATATCTCAAGGAAAAGGTGTTCAGTTTGGTTGTAAATCTCATTGCAAAATAACAAACAGATTGAAGCCAAATATTGACGGTTTGCAATGATATTCATCCATTGATTAAAAGAATTGATTTTTCACTTTATCTATTTTATAATAATGGTTATCGATTTGAACTTTATGTCGATTTATTGATCTATTGAAATACACACATTTTCAGTTTACGGTTTCATTCTATAGAATAGACTTTTGTTGCCGTTTACTGTCATTTTAAATAACTTCTCTAATTATAAATAATGTGAAAAATAAAACTTAGTAATTTATTAAAACATTAATTAATTAGAAAATTATAAATATTAAAAATCAATAAATTCATAATTTATTATAAATTATTATGATGGCAGACTGATAAGAGGAGAATAATTTCCTCGAAATATATTTCGTTCCTTTGGCGTTCTTGTGTTTTTATTAAAAACGGGCCATAATTTTTTCGATATATATCAATAAAACATTTTTCCAAAATAAGCCCTATGTAAGTTTTTTTAGAAAAATATTTTTTTCTCGGAAAACAGTATTTAGTGTATAATAACAATACATTGTAGTGCATTATGAACTCTAGAGAAATTAATCATTAATTACATTGGCAAAGTGAGCCAATCAGCCGGATTTATGATCTTATTAAGCGACAGAATACATATGTAAAGTATCTAAATGAGTTGATTATTTATACATTTATTTTAAATGTCTGACTTATCCCATTAACCAGACTACATTTTTTAAAAAATCTATATTTAATTGGATATTAGATAGTCAAACCGACGATAAGTAAGAATATTTTAAAAATTTCTTATTATTTTAATATGTAACTTTTGTGAAAAGTATAACTTCTTAAACTTATCTCTAATTGTTCCACGTCTATATATACTACATGAAGTGTAATTAATTTATATCCATTGAAGAGCTTAATGTAAAATTAAATTTAAAGTACATTTGAAACCATATTTTTCTCCAAATTTAGCTATCCAGGATTTTGTCTTTGGAATTCAACAAAATAAATCATAACTGTTTGAGAAAGCTCAATAGGCCATACTAAACTAAAAAAATGTATCTGAAGTCTAAATTTCAATTTTATTAATAATCTTTACATTACACTAATTTAGTTCAAATCAAAAATGAACATTAAAACTATACAAAAATAACAATTTGATTTTTAAAAATAAGTTTTCATCCTTCGTAACTTTACAAATCTCTCATGTCCATAAAATGTCACTGGTAGAGTGGCTGATATTTGTAATAAGAAATCTATATTGCCAGACACGCTACAATGACTGTTAGACAAAAATGAAAATAATAAAGTTAAGTTCCTATAAAATAAGTTTTTAATTAATATATTACAATAAATTAAAGGAATACTTTGTTAAATTTGAAAAATTATACAATTTAATAGCGCAAAGTCGATTTTCTGATATTCGAATAAAAATGCTTTGTTGTCGATTAGCTCCTTAAGTGACACAAGCCTTTGTCATAAATTTGTCTTAGTAATTCACGATTCTCCAACTACACCATAATGTTACGCAGACGTATAAAATTCTTCAGTAACCTTACAATAGAGCAAAATTTTCAGTTGGGAAATATATTTGGTATAGTCGCTTGGGTATTATTTTGTCAAGAAACTCTTACATAAGTGGTTAAAATTTCAAATTAATAAGCTAAATTTAATTAGAATAATTTTTGATATTTAGTATAACTTTAAAAGTTTTAAATAAATTATTTAATTGATCCAATTATGCATCATTCGATAGTAAAAAAAGTCGATTTTTATATAATATTGAAATAAAAATATTATGTTTTCAATTAAAATTAAATTGCTGTAACATTTTAATTTCCAATTAATTACTTAATAAATAGCAGACAGACTCAGACTCTCAGATCTGGTAAATTTTAAATGTTAATTATCCAATTGTCATTATAAGTGGTCATTTTGTATATTTTTGTTAAATAAAATTAGTTTCGATTGATCATTGGATTAAAACTTAATTACGGAAATTGTATTGTTTTTTTAAATGTCATTAAATTAAATTTTTAATTTAGGATTTCCGCCAGGAAACTAAGGTAATTTATTTTTTTATTTATAAAATTTTGCTATGTGAATAATCTTTGGTATGTGAAATTTTTTGAATTTTAATTAGGTCTATGTGATGATTATTTAGTTTCTATTACGTTATATCAAAAATTATGCCATAATTAATTTATAATATTCTAAAACTATAATTATCCGATATAAGAGTTTTTGGAGATTTTTTTCATACATATTTAACATCATTAAAATTCGGTTATAATTATGGCGAATCATTAATAGCACAAAAAATAAGAAAACTAACAACTTTTTAAAAGATTTTGGAAAAATGAAAAGTTATTTAATTCAAGCCACTATTTTCGCTATCAATTTCTAAAATCTTATTTCCTTTCGATTTATAGTAAAATCCTGAATAATTTCTGATGTTTTAAGGCTTAAAATTCCTTCATAAGCAAGTAAGGTTTTTAGCAAAGAAAAACTTTTCTACGTGGCAATCGATGCCTGTAAGCATAATCTATGGGCGAAATATCTTTGGGAGTCATAGAAAAAATTATTTTAATATCATTTATGAGAAATTTTGCATTTCCATAATTATCCAAACCAATAAAGTCATTCTCAAAAGACGTATCAACAAATATTTGTTTCCCATTACTGATGTCGAATGATTCATCTTCAATCTTATTATAAATCATGAAAACAGATTATAAATTATGATCGCTTAACCAATACACCGTCATCTTTCGCATTTTCTACGACTTTTACTATATCAAGTAGATATTTGGCATCCTTCTGAGTCAACTTGACAATCTTTATAAAGACCATACATTTGCGTGTGACCTTTATTTTTTACAGTTACCGTTTTTATTGAGAAATGGGGCGTTGCATGTGGTATTACTGCATTTCGAATTCGAGTATTGAGCAATTTAGTTTCAAGTTCTTAATTTCGATTGCTTTTTAATTGTCAATCTTAAATTTTGTGGAGTTTTAATTTAATTTCCTTCATTATAAATAAGAAAAGTGAATAGAAAAAAGATTATTATTTTAATTGAAAAAAAATTGGAAACCATAAAAGATTAAACAAAAAAGAGTCCATTTCAAAAAAATCATTACGTCATACCAAAATGTTATGACATAATCACTTTGATTATTCGATATAAGAATTTTGAGTACTTTCTCCTATATATATTTATTAATCTTAAAATTAAAAAAACACTACAAAAAATATAAATTCAAAAAATTTCATAAATATTTTTTATTCATCCATATAAATGTTATATTATGCACAAATTTGTAAAAAAAATCACGTAAAGAGTCAATTGTCATTAAAATTTTTGAATTTTTACTTTTATTTCCTTCATTATTAACATAGGAAGTGAAAGAGAAAAAAAGTTGTTCTTTCAATTGCGAAAAAGTTAGAAAATAAATTTCTTTGGATTTGTGCGTTGAATGAGTTAGATGACTGAATGATACCTAGAAACCAGATTTTTAAATTTTAATACAACCCACCAAAGCTTCGGTTTATCATATCGAGACATAGGCTCCTGGATTTAAACGTGGTAAAGATATAGTAATCATTATCAATATTCTGGCACTTTCTCGGTTCTTTTTATGATGGTTAATCGAAGTTTTAATTAATACATCTTACCGATCTCATTAGGAATTTAGAGCACTTAAAATTGCTTTATTATAATAGATTTTAAAAAGGAAATTGAAAGCCAGGCATCAACGCAATAACTTTCCTGAGAGTTATTGGTTTATCACAATAAATTATTTTCTAAAATCTATTGTTATTTCATTAAATTTATTTATTTTTATTAGTCTATTAGAAAAAAAGTCCGATTATTTAAAAATTTATAAACTTCCAACAAATACAAATTTTATTTTTTAAACTATCGTGCAATATATAGTTTTATTTTTTTTCAATTTAAAAAAACATGTAAGACTGCCAAAAATACTTGTAACATAAAGCAACGTATTGATAAATGGTGAAGAAAATGAAAGGTTTTATATTGAAATTTCTTTTTAGATTTTTCATTTTAAATTATGGGTTGATGGGATAGTTTTTGCTTATAATTGCCGGTAAATAATGTGTTAATATCTTTTCGTGATTTGTTTTATTTACGACACTACCTTTTTTTGTTAACTCTTGAAAAAAGTGCCGAATATTTGTTTTATATAGGGCAAAAAATTAATCTACTCGTAATGAAAATGTTAAAATGAAATCTTAGACAAAACAAACGCAGATCAAAGATAAACAATATAGAAAGGGTTTTAATCATTTATCGTTATTAAAATATAAGTTAGCTTTAAACATTTTATATATAAATTTATATAGGTGTAGGATAATTTTTAAATACTATTAATTGAAATATCCTCATTCTGTAAAAACAAAACTTAAAAATATAGAAATTATTAATAAAAAAACAAAATTAGGAAATCTAAATCATAGTGAATTTCATTGATCATATTTAGCATGTAAGAACTGTATACGACCACGATAGGATATTTGTGAGGAACTACTTAATAATAATTGTGAAATATTTCAAAATCTTAATTCTTATGTTGACATGGAAAACAACATAAAAATTATATTTTCAAACCATAAATTGAAAAAAGATATAAAAAAATCCAATGGCATCTTTTTTGAGTAAAGAATTTTTTGAATTATATTTGTTAAGAAAATGTTTAAAAAGTCAAATGCATAGGCGTATTTGCAGAGTGAATGTACATATATTTATAGGATTTTAATTTTAATAAATTGCATTATACTTTAAAAATACATTGCTGTTTCCACGTTTTATTGCTGTACTTATAAAACTTTTTATTGCATTCTGATTTTGAATTTAAATACATATATTTTTATCCTTCTAATTTTTTCTTCGCATATTTAGTATCTTTACATGATACAACCTATTTTTCAACGATACTTTTTGTTTCTACGATTTTATCTAAACTAAGAATATCGTCGAATAGTATCACCAAAGCCTTTTAATAATAGCAAAGATGAACTTCTATTTTCACTACTATTTTCAGTAATTTTGTATTTATTTTATTGTTATATTCTTTTTTTAGTTTAAACGATTTATATTATTTAACGAATAAATTATTGAATATATAGAAAATCAGACTAAAATAATTTCTGAGTAATATAAATTAAATTAGACTTTTTAAAATTATTTTTGAGTATTATTTATTAAATTAGACCGATTTAAATTAATTCTTATGATCATCAATTAAATTATACTAACTAAAATTAATTCTGATTTTGATAAATTAAATTAGACAAACTACAATTAAATCTGTTATAGATAAATTAAATTAGTTTAAAAAACACTAAATTAGGTGGTGATTATTTTTTGAAATTAAAAAAATAGTATCCAATTATGGTCTCTTAATTCTGTTTGAATACTGAATATTGATTGAAATATATTGTTTCGAATTCAGAAATTAATAATTGCAATGTTATTGTGACTGATATTTAATTTCAGATAAATCGTCTCATTTCAACTTTTATAGATTTAGGTGAATTTTGCTTTATTTTATTGATGAATCGTTTATAATATAAGATTTGGAAATCCTTCTTTTTATGAAGGACAAATTCTATCCGATTTCCTTAAAAAGTCATTATGCAATTTTCTTTCTTAGTGTATATTCGAAGTTTAGAGGAGGTCATATATTAATGGTCAAACCAAATTTAGTTTTCCTCATCCTGTGACGTAAATTATATATGTTATGTATGTTAATATCATTTAATACGATCATTTCATTGATATTGTCATAAATGATTTAACGGAAAACCTGGAATTGTAGAATGGCTGTTGATATAAAGAGAAAAAACCTGAAATACATTATTTATTTAAATTGTTGTTTCACTTAAATAAATTTTTTATCATTGAATTCAAAATAAAGTTGGAACTATTGGTTCTCATTTGAATGCGCTGTCTACATGTAATCGCCGGCGCCCAATCGATGTATATCATCATGGAAATATTTAGGTTTTGGTTCTACATCTTTCATCTCTTCATATGCATCATCAGAGTAATCTAATTTCAAAGAAAGATTCGAATCATAGTAGGATTGGATCCATTTGCCCAACAATTTATTTGCTATTCCCCTGAAGTTATACGCCAGAGCGGAATCCGGATTCAATTCAAGGCTTTTATTTGAATCTTTAATAGAGCTGCATTTGGACAGAGTAGTTTAACATAGCCACTTGCTCTTTTAGCATAAAGCATTGCATAAATAGGATTAAGTTTAATTGCTTCGGTTATCAAAGTAACAGCTTCAGCTTTATTTCCCTCTCTAAATTTATCTATTTCTTCGTTCTTTTTCTCATCAGCTGCATCCTGCATCTTCAGTAACCTCAATAGAATCATCCTCCATATATTGATCTTCTGACACCATGTCAACTGGATTTGGCAAAGATCAAAAAACTCTTCCAATAATTATATTTGTTCGTTATCCGTTTTAGTAAGTAATTACAAAAAAATAAAGAATTTCAAATTTAATCTTTTTAATTAACAAAATCCAAATTACAATCTTTTCAAAATTTCTTCACAAACATAACCAACTCTAGTTCCGATAAACAAACATACAATCTAAAAATTTTTATATAAAAAATAAAAAAGCTTTTATTTCAAGATTCAACAGGAACATATATGGAGAATGGAAATATGTTATCAGGAAATGGAATATTTTGGAGTGAAATAATAATGACTATAGTCAATTAGTATTTCAGGAGTCAAAGAAAGGCAAAGAAAAAGTTATACAGCTCTCTTCGACGAAAAGGGGGCTTGCAATAGTAGAAAGATATATCCATTTTTCGAATTTTTTTTTGATAATTTTCGAAAGAGCAAATTTTAGTGACTTTAATGCTGTTATTACTTATATAGCTTTATTTTTGCGTGCAAGTATCTTCGTTTGACTTAAAAGACAATTAACCCGAAACGAAGAATCAGTCTGATAGCAAATAGTTGTAGAAATTTGGAAGCTAAATTGTACTTACTGAAGTAAATTGCAACACAGACAGCGAAACACTGCTTTAAGATGATATTTCCATTGTCAACACAATTTTTGATATATATTTTAAATGATATAGAAATTGATAATGGTAATATTAAATGATGATAAAGTATTTTATTGAGAACATTAGGAATAATTAAATAGGGAAACAAACTGAAAGATATAATAAACCACAAAAATGAATTCTAGCATTGTTAACTCTTTCCCTGTCTACATTTAAACAACCATCATCTTCACTTCTTTGCAACCATCTTTTATATATGAATCCTGTGCATAATTTATTTTTAAAAAGTACAATTTTATTAAAATTTATTTTTCTTGAGAAGAAACCTTAGTTTTGACACGATGTCTGAAATTGTGAATTCGTGAATCATTATAATCCAGGAGTCCCAGTATTCATATTATAGAGTTATAAATTTATTCCAGTTTAAATTACAAAATACAATAAATAAGTATCGCACTCAAAAGCAATTTTACTGGATAAAAAAAAAGCCATAAAACATAAATCAAACATTTATTCAACTCTATTATTATTATTATTATTATTATTTATAAATGTTTCATTTATTTAATTCATGAGTCTCAATTTGCATTTGAAAAGTTCCCATTGGTTAAATCTTTAATTGCTTTTTTTTTTTTTTCAATGTACAAATTGGATTTATTTTGTTATAATTTTTAATTTTTGCGGCATTATTAGCTAAATTATATATAATCTAGCTATTTGTCATTTATGTGAAACGCCAAATTATCATTAATTTTCAAGTTACAATGAACATATAATAAATTTAGAAAGTCTCAATCAAATTTTAATTTTAATTAAATTAGTTATTAAATTGAAAAACAATTTGTATAAATCAATTTTCTGTTGCTATTATTATTTTTATTATTGTAAATTTTATTGAATTCAATTCTTTAGCGTGACTGGATTTACACTAAAATGAATACAGTTTTTATTGATTTGTAATTGAGCTTATTTTTTAAACACATTTTGATGATTAATATAATTAGTACAAATAGAATAATATTGTTGGTATTAAATCCGAAATGTGTGACTTACTAGTAAGAGTATGTTTACAGATATTGTTTAACAAAAATTTGTTCAACTTATAATCCAAAAAATTATATTATGATTATTACATGATGTACTGAATAAGTAGTGAATCTCAAATATTATACTGTGATATATTTATTCCAATAAACAAAATAATTCTGTATCAAAATTGTTCCAGTTTACTGTTGGTAAAGTTCTGTTGATTTAAGTGGTAACAATATAAAGAATATTTTAAACAAGTAAATAATAATAGAAGCCTTTGATGCGAAGTATATATTAATTGAATGAAAAAATTTTTGATTATAAAATAATCCTTTTAAATTTCTCGGGAAATGTTTTCATTTAATTAATATATACTTCGCATCAAATGCTTATATTATTATTAACTTGTTAAGCAATTTTTAATTTATGCTGCTACAAAGAAATCATCTTTGTATACTTTTAAATTAAAAATTACAATTGATCTAAGTTGTTAGTTATATTTTTAATTTATCCCTGTAACATTTGTACAATATTTATACATCAAATATTTATGTTGCAATGTATTTTTACGGATAAATAAAATACGCATATTATATGATTTACATACATTGATTTGTTAGGACTCCGGACCAAAACATATAATACTAATTCCAACCTAATTGAAAAAAATATTATTAAAATAATATTTGCTTACTGAATGAAACTTTAGTCTTTATCAATTTTATTAATCTTCGGATTTTGCATCGAAGGCATTTCACTCAGCTTTAAAATGTAATTTTTTCATTTTTTTAAAAATTGGACTTAAAGTTTATTTAGCTTTCATTAAAAGTAAATAACTTACTCAACAATAAGATCGCTTAATATAAAAAAAGTAATAATATAGTTTTTAAATATTTTCTGCCATAAAATCAGAATCCATATTTAGGTTGTTAAAATTTTTTGATATGTATAAAATAGTAAATTTCAAATCTCGTAATATTTGTATTTAATTAATGCTGCCGAAACAAATCAGAATAACCTATAAAAATTTTAGTAGTCAAAATGTTTCAAAAATTGAAAGTATTCACAAAATTTCGAACATTCACCTGCAGTGACCTATGGCATTTATTATCACAACAATTGCTTTGGCAGTTGTCAAATAATTTTATTTTTAACCATGTTCTGATTTCGTAGCGAAGCGTATTTGTTTGTATTAAACGATTATCCGGCAAATATCACAATTCTAACGTTAGCAATGAAAATTTAATAATTAATATTTTAGTGAATTAAAATTAGCAGAGAAACATTTCAGAACCATAATTTAACTGTTAATCGATTGTAATAGAAGTTTTAGAAATTATATCAATAAGTTGTGTTAGGGTCAATAAGGAACCATACATATATTGAATGTATGCTAAATAGGTGTGTGCTGAGCTTTGTAGAATTTGAAATCTGGAACAATTTTAACAGAAATATACTATCAATTGATAAAGTTTTCATAACTCCAACCGATTACTCTATAACATCAGAAGAAACCAATCAAAATGAATGGTAAGTCTTTCCAAACTAATGATTAACGAAAAATAATAGTTGAAAAATTCTTGAAATTTTTATTCAGTGTACTTCAACAACTTTATCAATTTAATGAAGCATCGTAATTCCACAATGCTAAAATATTCAATGTTCAAATTTCAGTTTGATTCAAAAAAAAAATTAACATTATTTTATTATCAATTAACCCTTTAAAGTCTCACGTCAACCCTAGTAAGTATGATTGGACATATTTTTTTTTTAGCTTAAATTTTAAAAATAAGAACATTAAAAAGTTTAACGTTTAATCCTCTTCATTATTGCTTTTTTAGAAAAGATTTATTTGAATTAAACTATTTAAATTTCAAAAGTAAAATTGAACTTCAAAAGGTTAAATTGAAGCTTTGTTTTTTGTAGTGATGAATGCATCTTACAGTTCTTAAGTTCAAAAATATTATCTACATCTGTCAGATATGAGACATGAACCAATTTTAAGAAGGTTTTCTAAATGCAACGCCGGTATTCTAAAGATAAATTTAATTATAATTACTTATAAATAGTAGACCAGCATTTTAACCACTTAACGTACACGCCCGTGTTTGACAAGAGCGCCCCGTACTGGCAAATTTCTGCACGCTCGACTCTAACACGGGTGGCCGTAATATTTACCGGAATAAATTTGACACTTGTTACGCCACTCAATATATATTTCCCTTTTAATTATGGATAAGTAAAGAAAAAAACATTCATGCTACAACGTGACTTGCAATTAAATGTTAAATCAAAAAGTACTCAAGATGTCTTAATAAATAAAAATATTAAAGTAACTGTACAATTAACCTGATTTAAGACCATATCAAAAATTTAGGGTATCATAAAAAATTAACTTAATTTCTATTGATGTCTGATGATAAATTTGGAGTAATCATTAAAAGTGAATTGCGCAGCATTTTAGCTATTATAACCCATAAATTTGATTTATCTATGCCCAGATGAATAAAGGTGTTGAAACAGAATACGAAATTCCATATCAAATATACATTGATAATAAATGTTCAATCTAAATATACGCTTCATTAATTGAATCGTGACGTTGAGCACTGTGAGTCGTTCATATTATATGATTGCTTATCAATGTAAATTAATTTTAGTTATTCTATGAATGCATCATCATTTCTATTTTACATTATTATCTATCTATACATTATTATACATTATTATCTGTATAAAAGGCCAAAATCAATGTATGTATGTTTGTCACGCCATAAAACCTATTACGTCATAACTATATTAGCTTCAATTTTCGTTAAAGATCCTAGCTATTTTATATTTAATAAGAAGTGATTCTACGCATGAACATAATTTGCGTTACATAGAAAAAATTATGGGTTCTAGGGCAATTTGTGATGCTAAGCATTTTGATTATATTATGGTACCGTCATGAACGGACTTAGTTTACTAGTATATACATATTTGAATAATAAAACAATATTATTACTTTTATGGTTAAAGAAAATTATGCACGAAAAGGTTTATACGAAAAAATTTTTGAAGTGGAAATTTATTCTAATTTCATTTATCATATATTTTAAATATTTAAATCATCCATTTTATCCAAAAAATTAGATCTATGATTTCACTTTCAAGGTCGATGAAGGATGACAATATATAAAACATCATAGCACTTAATAATTTTGGTTCAAAAAAATAATTTCAAATGAGAAATTCATTAAATTTAATTGTAATAATTGTAAACTCACTGTGAAATCATATGTATCTCTATTTCGATTTAGCAATATAAGTTGGTTATATTACATAACCAAATGTTGATGGATGTAAAATTATCAGTATAATATTTACGTTTATTAAACGTTCTTAAAATTAGGAAAAAATACTCAGAAAAGTATCATGCATTTAGTTTAATTTTAAATTAATATTGTTGGCTGTTAAATGATAATTATCGGATAGAATCAAATTCAACATTTCAAAAATGAAAACAGATTTTTTTCTGTATAGTTCTTACTACATATATTCATTTTTGACGAAAATGGAACTTCATATTTCTATTATGCTGAATCCATTACTTCATGTTTAAAATCTGCTTGTTTCGTGAGAAACACTTCCTACAACCAAAACTCTAGCTGTCACAGTTAAATCATTTTCAATTTATAAAAATGATAATTCAAAGTAAAAATTTTATAAAATATAATTAAATAATATTGTGTAAGACTATTTAATAATATTATTATTCAAAAAATATCTGTTTTCTTTTAACATTTCATTTACATTACGCTTTTAAATCAGTTTTCACTCAAGTAACACAAATTTTGGACAATAGTTTCTTTAAGTGTTATTAATAAATAAATATAAAAATAACACTTGAAAATGGAAGTAAAAAAAATTTGTGTTAAATAAAGGGAAAAATTGTATATATTGATGAAAGTAAATGAAATGGTTAGAGAAAACAAAAAAGATCAAATGTGAAAAAATGACATTACTAATTTTTATTGATTTACATTCATTTTAGATTCTAAGTCCAGAACCAATATTCGTTCGATGTTTACCATGGAAAATACTTTTTATGTTGCGAACTCAAAATCCCGATCGTTCTCAACGATGCATGGGATTTTTCCTCCAATGCAACAATACATCTGAATCGACAATATGGCATTGTCACGCCAAAGCTGAATTAAGATTAGTATGTCAGCGGAAAAATCCAAGCAATCAGGACATCGTTAAAAATATTGAACACAATTTTTTCTATCGTGAAAACGATTGGGGATATTCTAGCTTTATTACTTGGACAGATCTTACCAATCCCGATAAAGGCTTTGTTGGTTCCGATGATAGTCTTTTGCTTCGTGTGAAAGTAAACGCCGATGCACCACATGGCGTAGACTGGGATTCTAAGAAGCACACCGGGTTTGTTGGTCTCAAGAATCAAGGAGCTACATGCTATATGAATTCTTTACTTCAAGCATTGTTTTTTACAAATAAACTGAGAAAGGCTGTTTATCTATTACCAACTGAAACTGATGATGAACAAAGATCTGTTGCTCTTGCTCTACAACGAGTATTTTATGAATTACAATATGGAGAAAAGGCGGTTGGAACTAAGAGATTAACTAAAAGTTTTGGATGGGAAACATTAGATACTTTTATGCAACATGATGCTCAAGAATTGTGTCGAGTTCTTTTAGACAATCTAGAGAGTAAAATGAAAGGTACTCGAGTTGAAGATACTATTCCAAATCTATTCTGTGGAAAAATGGTGTCATTTATTCGTTGTGTAAAAGTACCAGTCGAATCCAAAAGAGAAGAAGCTTTTTATGATATACAATTGAAAGTGAAAGGAAATAGTGATATTTATGAAGCATTTGATGTTAGTTGATTATGATTTAATATATTTATATTTAATATATATGCTAAATGTGTCTACATCGTTGTTTCATAAACAGGGGTCACAGCAAACTCTACAAGGTCCTAGATACGATCAAAATAAGAAACAAATGAGACCAATTAAAATTCTATAATTCGATTATGACAAAAAATATAGCTTCATAAATATATTTAAAGAGCATAAATATATAAATAATGAAATCGATATTGATATAATAAATTGATATAATAAATAATATTTGAATAATCAAAGTAATACAATTTTATGCAAATAAAAGTTAATGAAAATAGAAAAATGTAGGTTTAATAATATCTGATCTGAATTCAGTCACATTTTCTCAAATATGTTTTATAACTACTAAGTAAATAGTATTGAGTGCCACATTACTGAATATTACATAATATTGCGTAATGAAATGAAATTTGGTTAAAAAGTGAAGCCACAGCAAACATTTTAATTTTTAAGCAGGTCACAGGTTCAAGGGGCTGAGAAAGACTGATCTACTGCATATGCTTCATTATGCATCATTAGAATAAATAATAAACAAGCATCCATTCACAAAAAATCTAAATGCTAGCACACTCATTATATGAAAGGAGTCAGAAAGTTTCTCTCCTACCCTCCGTTGCGTGATGCAAGCTGCATCGATGTTATGGTAAAAATTTGAGCAAGATATACTTATATTTAGGACTTGCCCAATGGATTTTTAGTTTTTTTGTTATTTCGCCATAGTGGCTTTGAGCGTCCCGACATTTTTTCAACACTTCAAAAAGAATGAAGAGCAGACAAAGATATGTTTTGCACCTTTACAAATAATAATCAGCAAAACTCTCATTGTAAATAAAATGCAGCATTGCTCCACAATTTACGGGGAAGGTTTAAATTTATGTCCAAAGAGTCAAATATGAGGTTTGCTTGTTGGCAAATTCTGTTCATTCACTCGCAGTTTTTTTAGCTGATGTGGACTGTTAGAAAGCTCCAACCTTTGTTGGTTTATTAAACTGCCTTCTGTGATGTTCAACCACTTGCAGTAGGTATTGCTTCTGCCCTTCATTTCTTGTAAGTTAGGAGTTGAACTCTTGCACTAAAGTAACCCCTTGCTCTACAAGGTCGTTGTTTACCTTGATCGACCTATCAACTTGCTTATTTTGCGTGTAATCTTCATCATGCTCCCATTCACTTGGATAATAACATGCCAAGAATCTTGAAAAATCTTGCCGTTGCTGTCGCAACAAAATCATGAAGACCCTTTCCCACTGGTTTGTTGAAAGGTGATCCGTTTGAGAGGTTCCTCGGATCCCTTATTTCCATTCAGTGCCACACGCCAAATTTAGAAGCTCTCTTTCTCCAGCAAGATGTAATTACAATATCTTTCGACGGGCTTTGATGATATAATAGTAAATATGTTATTTAAATTAATGTAGCACGACTTAAATTTGGTAAAATAAAAAAACTACATTTTCTGACGATAATTGAAGATTGTATTACTTTACTTGTATTTATGTGTTCAAATGTTTGAAATTTTGGCGAATCTTTCAAAAAAAAATTAAATATTCAACAAATTTTCAGACAAGAAAAAAACCAAACTTCTCAAAAAATCATATCTGAATGAATTTTCAAAATTTTCTATTTTTCCAATGATCTAGTCGATAGTTGTCAAAATACTTTAATTGTGCTTAACACAGAATTAAATTTTCTACGAGATAATATAAACATTTTAGAAGTTATTTACTTTCATAGCCGAAAGAATTTTTAATCGTCCACCTTTGATACATCTTAATATTGAAATTAATTTCATACCGTTTTAACTTTCCGGAACAATATGTCGAAAATAGAATGGACAAAATAAACATGCCATTGATCAAGTCACAATTTTCATTCGATTGCATATTTTTAAAACAACTGTTTTATTTGTCATAAACAAATATTTTCAATTTTTTTAGTTACATTTGACTAATTGATAATTTTTCACTAAACAAAAATAAATATTTTTAAAATATGATGTGTTTGTCCATAATTTATTAAATTAATTATATTTTTATTATTAAAAACTTCATAATATGAAATCAATATTAAGTTAAGTCTTACAACAAACTGACACAGTTACAGTAATGCGAACACGAAATAATTTACCTGTTTTCGCTGCTAACAACACGGTCATGCAAAATATTGCAGCCTTTTTGTTTTATTGTCCTGACATTTAATGAGTATCAACGCTTATTGTTGTTGATGTTTTTGTAAGAATTATTGTGCTTTTTAAAATATTTTTACTAAGACTGTTCTCTGACTGGTCTAATCTTTGTTTCTTTTTTTTTAGAAAATGGATATTTATTTCAGTAAATGCACAAAGATTGTTACTTTAGGTGAACATACATCAATAACTCAGAGATATTACCAAAGAGTAGTGTGAGTTTAAGAGCTCTAAACAGGATTTTTAAACCAACGAAGGACATTTAAACGATTGAGGTGAATAGAAACGGAAAATTTGTAAGGAAGAGAAAGGTAACTAGAACTTTTTTAATAGAGGAAAGTAAATTGAATACTACAAAAAAGAACCCAAAACCTTCAGCAAGACTTAGCACACGCTGGAGTTACTAATCACAACTCCAACGTTTGAAAAGGATTTATATAAGGATAAAGAAGAAATTTTATTTTAAGCTACAAAAAAATTGATATGGTGTTCAATATATGTGGTTTATAGTGAGTGGGAACCATGAAATATTGACAAAATAATATTTTAAAATTATAGTTAAAACTAGAAATGTTCCTAGGGGGCTTGATGAAAATTTATTTTGAAAACTGGGTAGTTGAACAAAACAAGTGACAAATTGTGCTATAAGCAATAAATTGTTTTCAATAATATTCTCCTAGTGTCGCCAAACGGAAATTACGTTCGATATTGGAAGGGCCATTTTTAATTTGTCAATCAAGCTTGATTGTACTATTTTCTTATATTATAAGTCGTTGCTACGTCATAAAGTTACGGAAGTATCAGTCGCTATCATTCAGTTCAAAACACAATTATAATTTTTAAAGGGTTGCTGACAAGCTAATTAGTTAACGTGCAAAAATTTACATTCATGATGAAAATAACCATTTTATCCATATTTCGGCGTAATACGAAAATTGTAACGAAAATGTGTTAACTTAATATTAACTTAACATTTATTTTTAAATTAAAATAAATGAAACAATTTTTTATTAATTATGTCCTATAAATTGAGTTTTAAAATTAATAGTTGTGGCGCCTACTAATTATTGGGCTCTCAATTTTGATTCCCTTAATATCATTTATTTAAATTATTACAAATTTTAATATAAAAAATGACATTATTTTCTCCTTCATTTTTAGGTTATATTTTATATTTTAACATTTCAATTTCAGATATTTTTCTTTTTCATTAAACTTATTTCTGGTATTTGTCTAAAAGTAATGTAGCATTACATATTTCCATATTATCAATATCATCAAATTCTGACGTTAACAATTTTATCATCTGATAATGAAAAAAGTATTTCCATAATGCAATTTAATGATATTCTTAAAAATATATAGACAAATACTTTTTATTATAGTACTAACATTTTTTTGTTATTTTACGAATAATTTATAAAAATAATTTTATTTTCTTATGGTGATTTACTAAAATTTACTACTATGTTTGTTTTTTCTTTATTGTCTAACTAAAAAGTATCTACTGCAATGAAATCGTTATGATTGTGAAGACTGATAAATTTAAAGGCTAAACAGTTATTTATTTACAAATATAGAAACAAATATAATCATGCATTTAAACCTGTTAATTAAATATATAACAGAAATATTTTTTGAATTGTGCTATTTGAACATTTATTCAATAAAATCTTGCACTTAATAAATCCATTGTTATTGAATTAGTACGATTATGTTGTATAATGACTAAACTGATAGGCATATTGACAAACGGTTGTAAAAATGATGATTAATAGCTTTAAGGTCAGATAAAAAGTAATACCAGTATCATGAAAATAATTGTGTAAAATTCTAGCGGATGGCATTACATTCATAATATCTACAGGAGAGAAATTAAATTAATTTTACATTTGTTAAAGGAAGTTTAATGAGTGAAATTTCTTAAGGGTTACTAATATCATTAAGTACATTATTAAAAACATTAAGTATTTTGAGGTAAAAGTCAAAGCTTAAAATATAAAAGTCTTAACTCCTTTTTGGACGTATATTTCTTCGGATTTCAATTTTAAAATGAATTAATTTCTTTTATGAATTTCAATGGAAAAGATATGTACATAAATTATGTTTAATTTTAGTTGCAATCTTATTTTTTATTCAGGTTCAATAATATTAATATAACAAGCTAAAATTATAAAGTAGTCGTAATAAATTTTTCTTTATAAACAATGCTATTATTTAATTATGTGTTTCTATTTTGTTTAAAAATTATTTTTTAATTATTGTATTATATTTTTTACAAATAATCAAAAAAAGAGGCAAATCTTTAATAATGAAAATCGCCAACTATATATTCTATATTATATTTCACTATATATTTCGACCGTTAATCAGGCTTTTAAAGGCTAGAAATCACATTAACAATAACTAAATGAAAATAAGAAAATTTAAACAAATTAATAAATAATAATCGTAATCAAATTGAATCAGAAAATATAAAATTATTTTAATTTTACGAAAATAAACTTGTAAATAAATTTTTAAAAAACTTAAATAATTATCATTAATTTTAAAAACCAGTTTTTTAAAAAAATAAATCATATTAAAATCATTTTAACATCCCAAAAAATATATCAAATACATAATATACACAATTCACATTAAATTATTTAAATACATTTAAAATACCTGTTGACAGAGCATTTTAAACATTAATTATAGGATTTAAAGATTTTTTCAACAACGCTTCACAAGTTATTCATTCAAAATAATTACTCAGATTTTTTGCAATTATCTTGATATCAAACATACCTATTTTTTTACTCGTACATTTTCTAAAATGATCATTAATGTGAGTCAATCCATTCGGTGTACAATGCTCAAGAACTCGAGTACAGAGATGACGGACAGTCTCCAATGTATGTGGCATTACACCCATTACATGGATATTGATAAACGAACGAGATCAGAACACAGACCAACTGGAGTTGGAGAAGTATAGTTGGCGTGTTTTCAAATATTATTTATAATAACAAAATCTCTAATGACTCATTCAGTTAGTTAGTCTATAAGTACGGTGGTCAATATTTGTTATTCGAACATTTTACGTAAACTATCTTTTCAAGTTTTAATAAATCATGAAAAATTTTCGCACTAATTTTATGTGTAAAAATATAAAACGAAAACGTTTTCAATCGTGTAAATTATACACATTTCATATTAGTTGTTTTAAAAAATATAAAATGTGTAAACCAAACCACTATTATACAAATAAAAAATAAATGAATTTCCATCCCTAAAATATACATTTGTCTATTGTAAATTTACAAAATAAAATTTTGAAACTTTCATTTTGGAAATTATCTCTTAAATTTTCTTTCAATCGCGAACATACCATTATTTAATTTTGTCATTATTTTATATTATGTTTTTTTAATATATTATTATATTTCAGTAGCAAATCTTAGATGATATTTTGTTCTTAGTACTTAAATGTAAATTATGTTTTGTAATTAGATTTTAGTGTTATTTTTTGAACATTGGAAGAGTTGAAGACATTAGAAAATCAAATCAAAATGTCTTATAGCTGAATGATTCTTAATCAGGGGTTCACTAAATTATGATGTAATATCTTGTATTAGCTACAATGGGTTTGGGGTCAATAACATCCATAAATCGAATATTTTTTTTAATACAAAACTTTCACCATATTTTTGAGGAATTTTTTAAAATGTAAAATATTGATATTTCAAAAGGACAGGTTTCATCCATATTACCATACTAACTTTATTGTATTAAGTTTGTAAGGCATTTGACATTTAATGTGTTAATTTGAAAATACTATTTTACATAATTATTATTTAAAGTTAATATTTACTTTTTTAGATATATTTATATATCCTTCATTTAAAATGTCATTCAATGTTACTTATAATCTGTTTCTCATTTTTAGTTACAGTTCATTGCTTCTATTGCACAATTGTTTGATGACTTCTGCAGGCCCAAAATATATGTCATCTTTGTTATTTTTATTCTTTATTTTTAATTTAACTTTCTATAAACTCGTTTTCCAAATCCTCTCAATTGTTTTTTAAAGTGTTAAATTCAACTTATAGTAATTAATAAACCAAATTTATATGTCTGTCCTTTAGGGTAATTTGGATATCATCTCTAATTTTTCTGAATTGCTTTTCAATCGGTCTACTTGCTGAGTGATGGTGCGGGCCTGGGTACATTATTTTGATATTACTTGCTTTCAGCAAGTTCATCGCTTTCCATTCAAATGACTTTCCTCTGTATAAATCTTAGCGCACCATATTATAGTTTTCAGCTATTTTGAAAATTGACGTAGCGATATTCTCATCCTGTGAAACATACTTAATGCCAAAAATATACTTCATTGTGTATTGTGTTTGACTTAGTGAATCACAAAAATCAATATATATATATATATATATATATATATATATATATTGATTCCCACATATATATAAGGGTATATATAAGGATATATATATATATATAAGGGTATTCCCACACACAATGGAAAATTTTTGAATTAATTATTTCTCTTCCATCAACCGAATATTTAATCATGGCTTACATAAGGTGTCAGCAGCCAAAATATTATCAAGAGAAAACAATATTTAGAACTTGCCTAATGCATATAAAATTAGCAATCATATGTCCAAATATGCATTTTTGCTACTTATAACAAAGATTCTTGTTTGAGTTCTTTGGTCATATGGCCCGTATATAATCCCATTTTTTCCCATCACTGTCTCTTTGTGATTAAAATGGACCGATAAGATATCTAAAATAAAAATTAAAACTAGATATTCATCAAAACAAAGTTCTACTCTGTCTGTGATAAGGTAGAAAATGACCAGTGTATCACAAGTTACAAAGGTGTACTGCAACCAACTCGAAAAATTAAATGCAGCTATCAAGGAAAAAGGCCTGCATTGATATCTTGAAAAGGAACCTTGTTACACTATGATAATGCTAAACCACATACTGCAATGGTGACACAAAAAACTTACTGCGGAAGATGGGAAGTTCTTCCACGATCGGTCTAGGAAATCTCCCCCGGGTAATTGCCCCCCGGAAAATTCCCGGCAAAGTCTCCTCCTGGATATTACCCATTTGCAAACTAGGAATTTTCCCCGGAATCCCCCTCCAAGAAATACAAAACGAACAAAAAGAAAACAAAATGAAAAATAATATTTTGTTAGCATACAAATTTTAATATTAAAGAAAACTAGTAAATAACTACAAAGCATACAAAATGAAATAGAACAAATTTTTAATTAAAGACACATGAAATATAAATTGCAATATTTAAAAAAATAGCAAATAAATTCGACAAACATTAAATACAAGGCATACAATGTGTAATATTTTAAAAGCGTATGTTAAAAATTTATATTGTGAGCTATTGCTTTGAGATAGTCAAAATTGTTCCGCTTTGAAAAGTCTGCGACGATGGTGTAGATGCGCAAATTATAATCTTTATATTTCTTTCTTGAAGTTGAGGCACGTGAGCTCCAAGCAGCTGCTCGATTGCAACATTATTCAGGCCTTGCTCTTTTTTGAGGATGTTGAAGAACTTTCAAAGGTTAGGGTGTTGACAAGAAACAGCTGATTGTATTTTATGATTCCAACCCTCGACTGCGTTATTTGTTCTTGGCAGATCTTATATGTTCTTATTTACGCTCCATATATGTAGGTTGAATGTTGGTTTTACTCGACGATGACGACGCAATTGGTATATGTATGTGTCTTCAAAATAGTCAACAATCGTAAGAAATTCATCAGACATTTCTTCCCCAATTGATTCGAATATCTTGATGACTTCATCCACCGGAACAAACGCTGTAAGCATGCGCATCGACAAGGATACATTTTCGTCGTTCATGTAACGTTCCTGTAGACCCTCAGCTTGAATTTTGCAGAAACATCCATTGATTTCAACTTTTCCAAACGATTCTTGTTTTAAGGTAAATAAACACATTTAGTATTATCTTATTTTTTCCGCGTATACTCACTACTGTTTCTGATTCCATAGCTGATTTATTTTAACATTTAAATGTCATAGTGAAGCCTTTATATATACATACAAGTATATATAATGAGAAACACTTGACTGCAATTTATATTTCAAATATTTTATGCTTTTAATTAAACATTGTAATTAAAATTAAAATTTTATAAAAAATTTACTACCTACTTTTAATACCGTGTAATATAGTTGTGTTAGCGGGTGGGAATTCTGAGGTAAATATCCTAGTTTTTGGGGGAAGGTGAATATCCAGGGGGAAATTGTCTGGGGGAGATTTCCTGATGCCATCCACCATATTCACCTGACATTGAACCATATTTCCCGACCTTATTTTTTGACTTCATTTAATTAATATATTTTATTTAAATTTGTTATTTGGAGTATTTTTAGGAATATATCACTATTGAAACTTTGGACGGTGATAATAAATATGACGCTGGAGAATATGGAATGCAAGATGCCGAAAAAGGCATCATGTTTTTAAAATTTCCACCAGTTTTGTATTTACAATTAATGCGTTTTCAATACGATTATGAAACAGATGCAAATATTAAGATCAATGATCGATTTGAGTTCCCTTATTCTTTGGATTTGAGTAAATACCTAGAAAATTCTCACAACTCTAAAACTAAATATATTTTACATACTGTTCTGGTTCATTCTGGTGACAATCATGGGGGTCATTATGTTGCCTATCTGAATCCATCTGGAGAAAATGAGTGGTATAAGTTTGATGATGATGTTGTCAGTCGATGTTCTAGAAGAGAGGCTATTCTTTCTGTAAGTAGACTTTTAATTTTTTTTTAAATTTATATAAAAATCAAATATATGATTAAATTTTAAAAAAAAATAGTAATTATATAATGCGATAAAAGTATGCCAATGGTATAATTATTACGATATATTTCGACAGGCTAACTGTGATCAAAAGGTAGTGATTGATTGAGAATATTTGGACATAATTATCAACGGACATAAAATTAAGTTTTAATAAATTAGATAAAAATATTTTAAAAAGTTCGATTAAAAATTGTTGTACTAATTATTAAATAAAATAAGTATTTTATTAATTGTGAAAATTGATATTTTTAATAAAATTTAAATTTTAAATAAAAATAAATACCGTTGTTAATTTAGTTTAAATATTCGGGACTTTTAATGACTAAAGATTTTGAACTAAACGAAGATGTTTTCACAACCTCTAACAGGTAGGATAGAATAAATATTATCGATTTATAAAACAAATTATAAAAGATCCATGTCTGGGAGTAATTTGATAGGTGTTTCTAAATGGGAGGGAGAGCAAACAATATTTATAATTGTAGATGAGCCTATAATTTTGTTGGTTTTGATGTGCTCGGAAGGTTATACACACTATAAAAGAAATATCAACAAGTTGCTTAGAGATTTAAATTTTACGAGTGTTTATAATTCGTATAATGTTCTCAATATGTTGAACAATGAGTCTCAAACTTGGGTAGGATTTTATTAGGATGGATCTTTATTTATTAATGGATTCAATGCCACATACATTTAGGAGACTTCCAGAAAATTCTATACTCGAGTTCTTGAACAATATCGACTCAAGGGCTGATCGATATTAGTGAAGGTTATATTAATAAAATAGGTTTGCAGGATTTTAAAATTTTACTAAAAGATTTTAATAATTTTTGGGAAATTGTTATATATATAAATCGCTGTTGATAAAAGAATTTGATCCGAAAATGACGTATTTTAAATGGCTTGGAAGTTAAATGGGGAGTGTATATGGGTTATTGTTGTGGTTTTCAATTGGATTGAAGATTTAAATTGATTCTGTGTCTGTGTGCAAATTAAATATCAGTTTGTTTAATTTTTAAAATATTTTGAAAATAATTATTATTTAAATTATATTTAAAATATTAATAAAAGTAATTTTGTAATTTGTTTAATGAAAATATAATTTCTAGTTTTTTCTATCCTATTTGATGATGACAGTGAAAATTCAAAATATATCGTAAAACCGGTGTTTATGACACTTTTATTAACTTAGTTTGTTAATTTCAAAGTTCTATTATAAACTTTTTATGTTTATTTATACTATTGATAAAAATAAACAGTTTATTTATATTAGATAAATCATCTTACATTTATTTTAACTTTTTATTTAGTTTCACTTCAAAATAGTTTGTTTATTTTTAAATTTCAAAATCCAATATTTTATAAAATGTCCAATAATAAAACGAATAAATAATCATTACTTTTTTCTGCTCACTTTGATGTCAGGTTTGTTTTAATATTCCTATAATAATTAATTGTGACTTCAAAAAATATGCATTTATTATTCTTTATATAACCGTTTAAATAGACAGTTTTTGAAAATAAATTAGTTTTCTTTGATTTTGTGTAATAAAAATCTGATAAATCAATGACTTTACCGTTTCGTTCAACTACTTTATTTTTAAAACTTAAAATTATATTGAGTTTAATTTAAGAACGTAGTTTTTAAATTTTTTTAAAAAATAATGTTTCAATAAAAATTTACAATAATAAAAGTAATTTTATAGTTTTTCTAGTATTTAAAATTCAAATACTATATATATATATATATATATATAGTATATATAGTATATATAGTATATATATATATATATATATATATATATATATATATATATGGCTTGTATGACCGTTTGTGTAAAGCACTTTCTAAATAAATACTACCAAAAAAAGAGTAGTTACTTTTTCTACGTAGTTTTTCTTAATTAAAGGTCCTTTTAAACAAATTATATTTCATGTTAACTAAATTAAGTAAATAGTTTTATATAAAATATGATCCATTATAATTGATAAATGTGCGACGCACAAATGACGATTATTATATGAATAGAGATTCTTCAATAATAAATTAGTGTCTACTAATAAGCGAATAAATTTTATCCGTATATTTGGTAAATTAGAATTATTTATTTAATGTTATAGAATTATGGAGGTAATGATGAGGATATGTCAATCAAGCAATGCACTAATGCTTATATGCTTGTATATATGAGTGAGGGAGACATTAAAGAGTTGCTTCAACCAATCAGTCGCGATGATATACCTACTAATTTACATCAAAGATTTACAAATGAAAAACATATAGAAGACCAAAAACGAAAAGAAAAAGCCAATGCATATCTCTACTCATCGGTGATAATAGTATTAGATGAAGATTTTTACGGTTGGCAAGTGCGTTATGCATTATTAATTATATTCCATTAAATCATTGTTATTTTGCACTAGGCAATTATTTGAATATTAGACTACTTTTAAACAAAATATTGTTTTTAGTTATTCATATTCAGTGAAGCCCTTTCATAACGCGCCAAAATTTAACTCTAATTCGTACTTAACGCAATTAATCATCAGCTCACATTTCGGCTGAAAAATATAATGTTTAATCAACGTTGAGTCAATTTTATCCAAGATTAGGAAACCTCAGTCCCGTAAAACATTTGAGAATCGTGACAAAAAGACTTTGGAAATTAAAATCTTTAACAATATAAGTTTACTTACTTCATTCATGTCTATACACAGAAACCCTCATATGTTACCCAGCTTGAGTTAAAAAAAAAATTTTACAGCTATAACTTGAAAAGTTTCACATTTTGAAATGAAAAATATTATGGAATTTAAGCTAAAATTTACGTTCATAATTTGAAAAAATCTGTTTAATTGGTGTTGCAATATATAATTGCCTTCCATTTCATTATTCATTTAAAATAGAACCAAAGATATTCAAGAATTAAAATTGTATAAATTTCATCACAATACTTTTAAACAATTTTTCAAAACTTTAATTTCGATGCTCTGCTCAAATTTTCAAGTGTTTTAATTCTCACATCCCCAATTTAAAAATATTTCATCTTAATATTTATGATTATCGTATGTATCCCTTCATATTTTAGTCGTTATTTTGAATCTCGCGTTTCATTAGAATCTTATCTACTATTTCAAAAATTCTAACTGTTTTGCTTTTTTTGCTTCCCGTCTCTATTTATTTCATTATTACTATCCTACTTGATATGTTATTCTTCTTATCAAGAATAATCTATTTATGCTTACTTCCATTGTTTTCTGAAGTGTCGCGTTCAAAGTGCATTCAACCAAGGTTTTCCTATTTTATTCTGTTAATCTATAATACTAAACTCACTCATCCCATTACGTGGACTCCAAGGCCTATCTTATATCATATATCAGCGTTTTAAGCTTTTTGAAGGTTGCTCTCAACTTCTTGTCAATAGATTTCAACTACTTCAAATTCTTCTGTGAACTCGTTGATTATTGACTGAATTTTAATTTTGATATTTCAAAAATTCGTGGCATTCATTGATAAACTTCCTGATGTCACGACTTCTACTAAATCTTCCAGTTACTAATCTGCCAATCAATATTTCCACATATATATCAATCATTTAAATTAAAATGTCATACCAAGAACCATTAATTTAAATTTAAATAACATTTTTATAAATTTAAAATATAAAACCGTAATTTTCAGACTTTCTCTCACAGTTTTCAAATTAATTCAAAATTAACTTATTAGCTTTAATTAGCTACCATTAAAATTATACACAAAAACGTAAAAGGAATTGAATAATAAAGATCAGATAAAACTTTTATATTTATTTATAAACCACACAATTAAAAAAACGTCATTGAAGTTAAATGTTTTTATTGGGAAAATGGTTAATACGATAAAAAGAAAGGTGAGAATATTTGAAATTCTGAAAAGAAAAATTATAGAAAAATATATATTCAAAATGTTATAAAATTTGAAGCAGAAACTCTTTATTTTGTAGAATTATATTCTGGTTTCATTTTGAGTCTGGGTAAAATTTCCTTAGTATTTATTCTGGCTGGATTAAGAACGAGAGTTATAAGGTTATGTAACCAGGTTGAAACATTTTTCGACTTGTTGGATGAAACAAAAAACTAACACTGATAAATAATGGATCAACATTTAATTTTTTGCTATATTTTTTAAATAAAAATCTCTCCGATATCAATTTTTCAAGAATTTCTGTTGGAACTACAAAGGCTGCCTAAAAATATGGCACGACAACCCACAGATTTTGATTATGAAAATGAAAAAATTTTTTTTTGATGAGTGTCATTGGCTATTATTTAAAATATCCGTAGCACATAACAGGGTTCATGAAAAGAGAAACATGAAAACAAATATTAAACAGTTTGTTTTAAAAATAAATTACTAATATTCTGAACAATTTAAAACAAAAGTAACTATTAAATAAAAATTCCTTTTCCTAGGGTTATGAATTATTTGACGTGGAAAAGTGTTCATTTTGGCGTCGCCTGAGATTTCCTCGAAAATCCAATGTTAGTGAATTAACAAAAGCCATTGCAAATTCTCTGCATGAAAAGCCCGACAGAATTCGACTCTGGTGTATTATTTACAAGTATGCCATGTTATTTTAAACATTGTCTATGAATCTACATTTTAAATTCTTTTTAACACTTTTTTGTGTATTAAACAAAAATAGTTTTTTATCGTTTTATTGTACTAATAAGGCCATGTAGAGACATTTCTTATTTATGACATTTCCTGTATTTTAAGGACCCTTTGGGCATTGCGACCAATTTTTATCCCGTTGGTACTTTTGAGTGGGCTATTTTTGTTGCTGTGGTGTTCCCTCTGGTCCCGTAAGGATTAATCTGACAAAAATTCCATTCAAGAAATTAATATTTTAATATATGAAATATGTCCTGCATACTGTATATCTACTATCATTATCAATGTTTGGTAACATTTTACCATTTTTATACGGGATTTAACATTCATTCAAATAAGAGCATTTGTTTACTTTTCAGTACGTCAATTAGGCGCATTTACTTTCCTCTATGTATCATTTACAATTAAAATGTTATATAATGATTGAAAAAGATGTTAAATTTTTAAGTCAAAAGAATCTATATACTTATAAGTGACGATTTCAGATCGCCACCAAATTTTGTATATTGATAGAAATTTTGATAGATAGGGGACAATGAGTTACATATACAAACAAATCTTTAGCTTCTGTGATTAATGTGGATGAGAATTATATCACTTCAAACTTTTGTAGATGTTAAGTTTTAAACCGATTTTTCAATTATAAAGTTAGCTAAAAAATAGTAGATCAGTTCAAAAAATCGCCTGTGAAAATACTTTTAAATTCATTTATTATGTTAATAATCTTTTCAATTTCTTCTTCGTCCAGATTCATTTCGCATGATTTCAAATCACATAATTTGCTATGAATTTCCTCACAACACCCAACATAAACTTTTATCAGAATTATTCCTTTTCAGAATGACATTGAATTTATTGTAGCAACAATCTAGACTTTGATAGAAACCGTTTTAATGAACTTAGAGCTGTGTCAAATTCTTACAAACAATTATATATATATATATATATATAGATATACATATACATATACATATACATATACATATACATATACATATACATATACATATACATATACATATACATATACATATACATATACATATACATATACATATACATATACATATACATATACATATACATATACATATACATATACATATACATATACATATACATATACATATAAATATAGATATAGATATAGATATAGATATAGATATAGATATAGATATAGATATAGATATAGATATAGATATAGATATAGATATAGATATAGATATAGATATAGATATAGATATAGATATAGATATAGATATAGATATAGATATAGATATAGATATAGATATAGATATAGATATAGATATAGATATAGATATAGATATAGATATAGATATAGATATAGATCATTTGAAAACACGACTAAAAACAAGTAGAAAATTTTACAAAAAGTAGGAAAGTAATTTTGTTACTTGTTATCATTACTGTCAATATTATATTTAGGATGGCCTGGAGTAATTATTTTATGTCATAATTATTATAATTACAAGACAGAGAATCTTAGACATAATTTTTGTTGTTTGTGTAAGTTGTTGTATTTAGTTTACAACATTTAGTTATCAACAACCTTGTATATAAATGCCCACCTTCAAATGCCGAGATCAATTTTTTAATTCTAAATCCATGCTATTCGGCCAATTTAACTTAATCACTAAATTTGGTTATATTAGCATTGAGATCTATTGTATTTTGATATCATGTGAAATTGTGCTAGGCCGCAAATGTTCTATTTGCCATTAAATAATTCAGCGAATAATATAATATATAATATAAATTTTCCGACAAAGAATATGAGTACCATAAAATAAACCAATTATTAATGATGAACTTGATTAGGATTTCTATCAATGCAATTCGAATTTCACCTCCAAGTAACGAATTGTTATGTACAGTTTAGTACTATGGGCTTCATATTCACCTTCATATTCACTTTATATTCACTTTATATTCTCGAGTGTTATATTTTGGCAAATATTAAAGAAATAGGCTGGTTTGAAATAAATAAAAAATCTTTAATTTATCTTAAATGTAAACAAAACAGAAATAAAAAAATCCATGTTACGCATTGATGTTTATTTCAAAATATTTTATCTTTATATGAATGTTTTTAATTCTACATTTGTACTTTTTATTGACTTGTATTTCTCTGAGTATTTAATTAATTTTCCATTCAATTTTTTACATCAACCTTTTATTTTCATCAAACATTCAAGATGTGTTATTTGAATATTTGATTTTTCGCAATTGAAAAGTTTTGAATATTTAAATGAGCAAGAATCTATATTATTCCATTATGACACTGATGTAAGAGTCTTTCAAGATCAAAGCTTGTACGCATGATCCTCCAAAGATGAAGTGGGCTTCATTCGTTAATATTGTGACGTTATCAAAAGAGGACCATTTCTTTAGCTTCTCCGATGAAAATCACTTTGAAAAATGACCACATAGATCAATGCTTCTGTAATTTTATGATGCGCTGGGTTCTCTCGTGCCTCAATCGACTGGGAACTTTTAATTTTAAATGTTAATTTAAAGGTGATATGTATGGAAAACGTTAAACTCTAATCAACGTTTCCACAATGAGCTTGAAAATACCGGCATTTTAAAAAATTATTTAAAATCGTGGATTTGTTCCACAAATAACCTGTGGATTTTAAAACTGGCGCATCAAATACGCCACACAAAAGAAAATCTATTAAAATTTAATAAATTTTTTAGTTTTTTATATTTTATTTAATGATAGTTTGTATAATTATAATCTTATGGGTCTTTACGCCTGTCTGCTTTATTGTAAGATTTGGGGCCCAATACTTTAAGAGTCAAGGCATTTTTATTTTCGGTTATTGAGTGAGTTGTTTACACAGTATTCTGCTTTTTTATTTTTTAATTACTGTTTTGACATTTTCATTGAATTCCATCGGTTACAATTCCCTTAGGTTTTACTTAGGTCATTTATGATTTTGGAAAGATATGGAAAATATTAGTTATTTTACAATTTTTAGTATATGTAACTGTATTTGAGGTTGCAAATCTAAATATCATGACTCGGTGGGATCGCCATATACATTTATTAAAAAATTATGAATAATGAATTCTGATTTTCTAAATTCTTGATATTATTCTTATTCATATCGTTTCACTCTAAAAACATATTTTAAGACTCAAATTTTTGTTTATGTACATTTTGTTGGTTTTTTGGAATATACTTTAATGATAATGTAAACGTATTTGCTAAATGTCTTTATACTTCGCACCGAGTATAATTATTTGGAATAAGTGTTAATTACACAATTCAATCTTTTAGGAATAATCAAATCCAG
Organism: Schmidtea mediterranea; assembly: GCA_022537955.1. Taxonomy (NCBI): domain Eukaryota; kingdom Metazoa; phylum Platyhelminthes; order Tricladida; family Dugesiidae; genus Schmidtea; species Schmidtea mediterranea. The sequence goes on along the minus strand of CM039680.1, from coordinate 26,162,096 downwards.
TTGTCTCCAATGGAAATCAAAGATGCTCTTCCATCGAGTGATAATCCTGTTATGATTTGGGTTCAGACACTTCCTGCTGATAACTCAGCAGATTCTCTTCCACCAATTGATTCCAAACAGATTTTAATATTTTGTAAATATTTTAACCCTCAAACCAACTCTATTCATTTTATGAGTTGGATTAATGTTAAAATCGGTGCACCTATCAAAGATATTTTTCATGTATTACGAAAAAGAGCGCATTTATCAGAATCTGTTCAACTGACTCTTTGGGAAGAACGCGAAAGACGAGTAGTGACACAAATAACGAATTGTGGTGAAAGTTTTACGTCTCCCTATAATGGTTTGATTATCATTTATGAGCCCAACATCAGTCGAATGTCATTACGCAAAATTGGAAACGGTGATACCTTTCAAGATATACGCTCTAATACATTTGTACCACAAACTATTAATGCAAAAGATTTTCTTCATGATTTATATCAGAAAATTGAAGTGGAATTTATAGAAAAAATTGGCGAGTTGACATCAAGAGATATTACCAATAAATGTGAGTTTTTTTCATTTAATTTTTCATTTCTATTAAATATTGTTATATTAACACTGGAATAAATTACATTATTTATGTTTATTAAAAAAATATATTTGATTATGAATCAGTAAAGATATCATAAAACATCGATATTTTCCTGAATCATAGTCAAATATATTTTTTTATAAAAATAAATATAATGTCATTGGAAAATGAAAAATCAGTGGTGAAAATCAAAAGAAGTTCTTATTATAATTCTGGAAAAAAGTTAAAACATAATAAATTAGTTATTTTGAAAAGTATGAGCATCGTTTTCTTCATTGCCGTTCATAGATGAACTCACCTAATTTTGATCGATCTTTTCTTCCCTCTTCCATAGTCACACAGTTTCAGAATATGATGTTCCAAAGCTTGATACACTCCCCGAAAATCACATATTTCATTAAACTGAATTAAAAATTGTTACATTTAGATTGTTACGTTTCAGATTCCTTTTACAAAATATATTATCAGCACACATGAAAATTTTCTTTAAAATACTGTTGGGATAGTAATAAGTTTATCGGTGAAATTTAAATCAATAAGTGAAAACTCCCAACAAAATAAAATTTATTTTTACTATTTACACAGAACAAAATTTTCACACTTTGGATAAACACCCGGCGGTAAATCAAACACAATATGATTTTTCGATTTTCTTTTAAAAATATATAAAAAAACTTCATCTTTAATTAAAAATATACTGTAAAAAACTTAAAATCGTTTTGAAAAACCGCATAACTTCAAACTCGCATAAAATAAATTTACTGTAGGTAAATTACTTGATTTTAATATCACAACTCTATAATTATTTGAATTAATTTGAAGATAACTATTTAAATTTAAATTATCAAAAAAATCCATAACGAAAAATTTATAGTGAAAGTTAATGAAATTTAGTGTTTTTTGGTTAAATTATAATTTCGCTAACTTGATGTGTGTTGATTTTATGTCACATTTCTCAAACTCCTTTCCAAGCATCGTTACAAATATCTGAACCCTTCTTAGATGTGTGACACATTCATTAACAACCCTTTTGCATACGTATAATTTAAAATTAATCATTTTTCCTTCTATTGATGTGTAAAAATAGTTTATTGAAATATAATTAAAACTTGAAATAGTTTTCTGAATTTTATGTTGTAAAAATTTTATTCTCTTTCTGGGTAACCAACAAACATGTATAATCCCTAAATTTCTTAGTGTTCCACAATTATCACAGAAAAATTAATCTGTTTTATCTATATAGTTCACTAGTTGTAAATTCAAATTTTCATTTTAGTACCATTTTTTGTTGAGTCTAAGGACCTTTTATTTAGAATTTAAGAAAAATTCTATTTCGTAAAAAATTCTATTCATTATAGTCATTAGAATAAATTTTTATTTCAAACTTTTATCACAAAAATAATAAAACAAGATATTTATTTGTTTGGTCGTAAGAAATGAACTGTGCAATTTATATAAACTACAAATTTGCTTGAACATTGGTTACGCCATAACAGTAACATTGAATAATTGTAACAAATGCTATTATTTTAATTCACCAATTGATAAAAATTAGTTTTAATTAATACTAAATTTTTATGGAATTTTTCTTACATATTCTAGCAAATCCTAGTAGTGCGGTTATTCGATTGTCCCAGAAAGCTCGATATATCGATATAATGAAAGCGTTAGTTGCTAATATTCCAGGAACGGAAATTGGTAAAATTCAACTCTATAAGCCCACTTTGCCTTCTCACGGCTCGAAAAATGAACTTTTACCCGGTGATCCTGTTCGGACAACGTTTGAAGGAACATTAGCTGATTTGATTAGTTCACAAGCACAATCGCAAATTAATGCCACTCTTCCTAGAGGAAAGCCAACTCAAAGTGTACCGATAATAAATTCAAATCATCAAAATCTGTCCAATTTCTCCAACAATTCACTCTCAGTATCATCTAATTATAAACGGCTGTATTTTCAAATGCTAAAAATTCCAATTCATGAAGTGGAAACCATGCAGCAATTTTGTTGTATTTTTGTCGATCCTCATTGTCAAGAACAAGTAGAAGTACAAGTCACGCTTCCTAGGACTGGCTGTGCAGCTGATATTCTTGCGGAAGCTAGAAAACTTTCCAAGTTGAATACCAACAATGCAACTGGTTATCGATTGTTTGAAGTATTTGATCATAGAATCATAAGTCAAATTCCTTTGAAAATGAAATTATCAGAATTTCAGGTAATTTTGATATATATTTCGACAGTGGCTTTTTATTTAGAATTTTTACAACAAAATCATTTTTACCTTCCATAATTATTTATCTGACAATTTTACAGTAACTTTTAATTTTAATCGACAACATCATATTGATATTTTAGCGTTATCTCAGAAAACCGACTTCGTCTACCGAATAATTTTTAGTTTCATCAATTTTGACATTTCTTTTAAAACTGTTATATTACGAGAGTTGCTATTTACGTATCCGGAGTAATAAACTAAAGCTAATATTATCGTTGATAATGGTTTTTATTGTTTTTCAAAATATTCTACGAGATGATCGATACAGTTTTGCATACGCTTTGCCCGATTTTTATAGCACTTTTTACATTTTGATTGAAGTATCAAATAGCAACTCTTGTATTGTTGCAATCTGTATTGATCTAGCTCAAATAAGTGTACTAAATTCTTATTTGGTGGGAAAATAGGGAAACTTTAAATATATTATTATGATTATTTCTATTATTATTTTTATTTTATTATTATTTTATTTTATTTTTATTTTCTTATTGTTTTTTTTCTTATTATTATTATTATTATTAATATTATTATTATTATTATTATTATTATTATTATTATTATGATTATTTTTATTTTTATTTTATTTTTATTATTATTTTATTATTATTATTACTTTTATTATTATTATCTTTATTATTATTGAATAGAGGAAACATAACGTTATGTCCAGTGAAATTCTCAATAGTAGACAAGTTTCAAGCTAATGGCTTTTATCAGTACTATGCGAGATTTCTTTTCGCATCAGGTAAGTGTACATCAGTGTTAATATAACTCTGCTATACACTCAACCTGCTACACAGGACACCAAATAAGTTTGCAATGCTTGGCTCTGAGGCAAGAAAAAAGACGAATGTTTATCTTGAAATCTCCTTTCACTTGAAACCTGGCGCGAAGAGAAATCTGAGTGCCTCTTGCATAGCACTGATGAGAGCTATAGGCTCGAAACTAATCTTCTATTGGAATTCCACTGGACATCACGCAATATTGCCTTTATTCTTTAATTAGAATCAGACATTCGTGAACAATTTTTTATTATTATTATTATTATTATTATTATTATTATTATTATTATTATTATTATTATTATTATTATTATCGAAAGTAATCTATTTGGTTACATGTTTCTTGTTTCCGAGCACTTCGTTTTAATATTTAAAAAGTTTTTAAAAAATGATTTTAAACTTGAAAAAATAAATCAAAAAACTATTAAATTTAGTTCTATATATATGTTTTTAATTTGTTTTTAATATTCTTTAATGCTAATTTGACAAGATATGAAGATAAAGTGCAAAGACCAGAACCTCAATTATTATTATTATTATTATTATTATTATTATTATTATTATTATTATTATTATTATTATTATTATTATTATTATTATTATTATTATTATTATTATTATTATTATTATTATTATTATTATTATTATTATTATTATTATTATTATTATTATTATCGAAAGTAATCTATTTGGTTACATGTTTCTTGTTTCCGAGCACTTCGTTTTAATATTTAAAAAGTTTTTAAAAAATGATTTTAAACTTGAAAAAATAAATCAAAAAACTATTAAATTTAGTTCTATATATATGTTTTTAATTTGTTTTTAATATTCTTTAATGCTAATTTGACAAGATATGAAGATAAAGTGCAAAGACCAGAACCTCAATTATTATTATTATTATTATTATTATTATTATTATTATTATTATTATTATTATTATTATTATTATTATTATTATTATTATTATTATTATTATTATTATTATTATTATTATTATTATTATTTTTATTATTATTGTTATTATTATTATTATTATTATTATTATAGTTATTATTATAGTTATTATTATTAATAATACTAATCAGAAACTGAAGAGGATTATTTAATAATCGAAACTTTTTTCAATAGTAATAATAATATAATAATAATAATAATAATAATAATAATAATAATAATAATAATAATAATAATAATAATAATAATAATAATAATAATAATAATAATAATAATAATGATGATAATTGTTTGATGTTGTTAAAACATCTTCATTTATTTCATAAGTCATTTGTTTGTTTAATTCAAGGTATTTATTTTATTCAAAAAACTGATTTATCTCGTGATATTTAAACAAATTAAGTTTGAACAATATATTTTCATTACATATAATTTTAGTGATTAATAATACACTTAAAAATTACTTCAAAATTTGAAAATTTTACACTTATTCAATAATTTTTGTTTCACCGATTTCTATAGTTTCTTCCACATTGTCTCCCGATATCTCTATTTATTGTGTTTTACTTTATCCCGCTCAAATTTTTGTAGTATTATTTTGCTGGTGGCATCCTAATCAAAATCTGTGGTATCTCGCTTTTTTTCAATCTCTTCTTATGTACTAATCTACTCCACATGCATAGCATGTAACGACTCTTTTCTGTTAATTGAGACAATCTCACTGAATATGTCCTTGCTACCCACATGTATGACATGTAATAATTTTTCATTGTCTACTTATACATTCTCTCTGAGTTTGCTCTTGTTCACTTTAATGACATACGATCATTCTTCGCTGTATTTTTGGACATTCTAATTCTAGATGACCCCCACAACAAAATCATTGACGTTGTCTCGATATCTTCTGGTTCCCCTTTTCAACTTCGACATATCTATTATGGTCAATTTCTCAAATTTATAATTTTTTTATTAAATTAAAAAATTAAAATTGAAATCTTGGAAATTTGTTAATCAAGGTTTAAAAAGATTTTGTTTTATCGTTTTAGTTGTTTATGAATTGACGGTTTTTTTTATTTGAAATTGTAAAGGTTTTTGAATTTTTTCTAGTAAATGTAATTGGAATTCAGTCTTGTGAGTTATTAATAAAAGTTTGGCGGTATTGTTAATTTTGTTTCGTGCTTTTAAATTACTTGTTTTACGTATTGAGAATAACTATGGTTTTGAATCAAGATTTAAAGAATTGTTGGAAAAATTGCAATCTCAGGAAAATTACATTTTAAAAGCAGAAATTATGGCTAATGTTCAAGTAAACCGTACAATACCAAATTATGTTGTATTTACAGAACGATTGATTGGGTATGTCACAAAAAATCAAGATACGATGAACCTCAACGATACGATTTTCAATGCCAAGAGACTGATCGGAATAATTAATAAAAATACAATCAACGCGACAGAAATTACCCATATTATTTTTATGGTTACATCTTTATAACTTTTTTTCATCTCTACTTCTGGTACTCATTTCCTTTCGTCATTTGTCTAAGTTCGTGTAATTTCTTGATCTTTATTTCTTCTGGTTGTCGATGTAATATATTTAAAATTATTACAAAAAATGTATTTAAAATCATCCCAAATTTTTTAGTACTATTCCAAAAATTACAGTTATTACAGATTGTAACCAAAAGGTATTTAAGAATGAATCATAGAGCTTGAGAGCCCATCAATTGCATAAATCATTTATATGCTAGACATTCTAGAATTCAACTTAAAAACTCACGATTATTATAAAATAAGTAATTAATAAGCTCTCAATTATTAATTAAAATCATATACGGATATTTTATTCGCAGATATCAAATTTAAAAGATATTTTAAAAGTTTGTTATTGTGAAAAACTTACATTCTACCAAACTACAAAATTAATCTTCAATTTATGAACTCAATTATGAATTCTTGAAAATAGATCGTCAGTTATACAAAAATTTTGTAGTGTTTGATATTTATAATTTTTATCAAGAACATTATGATAATAGAGCTGTGTAATTTACACATTAAAGTTATGTTTTTTGTTATTTTTAGATATTTTTGTTTCTTTAATATTTCAAACAAAATGTAGATGTGTAAAATTTTTAAACAAATCGTTTAAAAAACTCATATTTAAAAAAAAATTATATTTAGTATTCATAAGTTCATGTATTCTCAAGGCAAGTTAGTATTAAGTTCAAAATATATTTAGTAATTTTAAATATATTTAGTAATATTTTTAAATATATTTAGTAATATTTTTAAATATATTTTGTAATGATTTTGTAATAATTTTAAATATATTAGGGATTATCTATTTTATTGATTAAAAGTGCCATTCAAACTATATATATTACTTTATTTCTTTTAGCCAAATCCCAATCGCGTGATTTATATAGAAAGCATTCCCCAAGAAGAACTTAAAATCAATAGAAAGACCGAAGCGCTTGTTTCTGTATCTCATTGTCAACTTGATTCCAAAATATTCTTCGGTATTCCATTCACCATTAAAGTCGTTGACAAAGAATCCACAAATGACCTGAGAAATCGAATTCGTCTCCGGATCGAATGTCCAACTAAAGAATTTGAAAAATATCAATTAGCTCTCTGTACAAATAATCTGGAAAAGCCATCGAATCGTGGAGCTTTCTCGCCGAGATTTCTAACCGAAGAAAACACTTCTCAGATACGTATTAGTATGTTCGAATCGAATTCGAGTTTTTGCAATGTAGCTTTCGACAGTTGCGATCAGAATTCTGAACCATTAATAACCATCGATCAGCCTTGGTTGTGTCTTGATCATAAAATGCCTGTTGTCAAGCGAAACCGATGCAATATTTCCGAGAAACCTATTAAAATTCATAATTGATATTTAGATTAATTAAATATGCATATTTGAATAATATTTGTTGACTGAATATTTTCCTTTTACAATTTAGATGGAGAACCTGATGACGAAAATTTATTATTATTATTATGATATATAGATGAATTATGATAGAAATAACGGATGAAATACAAATGAGTTTCCCGAGGCAATTTTATATGGCTAATAATTATAATAATAAATAATAATAATAATAATAATGTGATTATGTTTGAATGATTTCGTGCTTGAATTTTGATCCGATCCAATGTCTCTCGATAAATAAATATTCACAAATACAAATATATATATATATATATATATATATATATAAAATAAATAGATACACGGTGAGAGAGCTTTCATTTTTATTTGTTTGTTTCTCAAAATAAAGATATTATAAACTTATCGTTTTCGTCGACTGTAATTAATTTACATTATGAAGAGAAAAATTGGATTTTTGGATTTAGGTATAAAAAGAAAGATGACATATTGATACAATGTGTGTGTGTGTGTGTAATATTAACCAATGAGTCTGGTTTTGATATTTTAGTGATTATAGATTTGCCCTTGGTATTCAATTTTTTTATAAATATGAAACTGGGTTTTAATTTAGTTTGGAATCCAATATAATGTCGGCATTTATAAACTGGATATGTGTTTATTTATTTCATTATTAACATATAATATATACAATTTATAAATTATTTTAGTGCAGAATTGTTGGGTGGTTATTATATTCTGATCAAGAGTTCTATTAAGTACAAATGTTTTATATTTTTAGTATTTTAATAAAGTTATATTGAATGACGACAATCATTAGCATCACTGGTGCAAATGGCTAATGTTATTTTCACGATTTTTGCACAATTGATCTCTATTTAAACAAATAAATCACTGGCAAACTTCACGAGATGTGTTTGGTTCAGTCGACACTTTCCGTTTTAATTTAACCATTGTTGGGGATTTGGTTTGGCTCATTTAATATTGTGCCACAATCATTTTATCTTATTGCATGACCTTTTTCTTATGATGATTGGGTGGATTATTAAATTTTTATCTTCATTTATTTCAAGCTTGCATATTCCACACTGGTTACTAGTTTTTATTATGTACAGGTAGTCCCCGACTTACGACCGAGATAGGTTCCTAGTCATCGGTCGTAAGTCGATTAAGTCGTAAGTCGAGTTTCATCATGAATAACTAAAGAAAAATATTAGATACTGTACTACTAACTTTTAGGATCAGGAGAAATGAAACTACCGAAAATTCATATAATGAAAACTTTATTAAAATTTATAAAATGAAATAATAACCCAAAAATATATATTAAATGTGTACTAATAACACATATTATATATGTAACAAAACAAAAATACATATTAAGAAATATATATAATTAAACAAAACCATTTTATTCAACTTAGCGTTATTTTCGTGTCGTCATCATGTTTACTTATTACTAGAGAGCAATCCATTGCGTCTTCAGAAACAGAATATCCATTCCTAGTTTTCTTAACAAATCTGTCTAATGTCGTCTGAACAGTTTGAGGTTTCATTTCCCGGTAAATTTCATAATAACAAGCCAAATTTTTCTGAATCAGCTTATTTACTTCTGAGAATCGTTCTTCATTTACATCCATTTGTTGTAATTTACGCATTCCCTTATTAATTTGGTGAAAAGCATCACTCATTTCTTTTACTAAAAATTGAAAAAAAATTGGTCGTAAGTCGGGGACTACCTGTAATTCAATTCCTTTTCACTAAACAATTGTGTCCTTATGATCTACTTATATTGCATTATTTTATGCTACTGTTTTAATAGAACCGCCTGATGCTGATTAAATTTTAACATTAAAAAATCTTAGATCTAATGATACAATCTGCTTTCATTAAACAGATAATTTAAGATTTTATCACTTACTAAAACAAATAATCAAAATTCATTATTATTTCAAATATGTTGGCACATCATATTTGTGCCGGAATTTTTGAATTTTCTGTTTGAAATTTTGAATAATGATCTTATATATCCTTATGAAATCAAAACATAATTCACTATCAATTTAAAAAAATTTTGAAATTCATGTGAATTTTAAAAAAAATATATTCACTAAGTTGATTTTTATATCAGTTAATATTTTTTTCAATACTGTTTAATATAAGAAATCAAAATGTGCACTTCTAAAGTTGTTGGAATAAGAATTAGTGACGTAATTATAACAACAACAATTATCAAATTGCGTATACCTGAGGGTGCTGAAAGATAATTATATAGTGCCAGCAGATCTCCTTCCCGACAGTTTGTGGCTGTGGGAAACAATTTTCATTTGTTATTAAACTAAGACATTAATCAATATGGGACAAAAATTCTATTATTCCACTATTCCAATTAATTAATAGAATTTCTCTCCATCTAGGTATTGTTTTCCACCCAAAAGTCATTCCCCTTTTGAGTGAATGACTAATACCATTTTCTAGTCAGACTCATATCGCGTTCCTTTTCAGTTTAAGAACCTTGACATGCATATAACCAATTGTTCATATGGAGTTAGAAAAGATTTTTAATTGCAAATTTCTGTTACTACTGAATAGAGCGCGGAATTTTGTATTTAAAGTATCAGGGGTCAAAGAGAAATTGTGTGCTTCAATTTAAATGTTCAACAGAAAATAGCCAAGAAATAAACAGATAGCCGTCCAAAATATAGATCAGGTCGCACTTCAAAAGGATATCTTTTCGATTTAAAATTTGGGTATTGTTTGTTTACTACTTTTGGGCAAATATGGTTTCTAAAGGGAAAACAAATGAAGAAAATATTGTGTTATGAAATAGTAAAAATCCGATACGAGAAACGATAAAAACAATAAAATTTAAATAAAATAATTTTAAATTGTTTTACTACATCACCGCACACACACAAAAATGCATAAATAAATTATGTATAAATACCGCGTTCAAAATGAGCAGATATAATGTTAACTGAAACGTTAGAATTACTCTTAAAATCGCTATTTAGCTGATTTGTCAACATTCGAAAGCATCTAATACAACGATTCACTACCATTAGATTTGTAAGACATTTAATCAGGAACAGATATTAGAATTACCGAAGACCCTTCTAAGAACCAGATGAACACAGTATTCATAGTTAATTACTTATTTGGAATTAAGTAGCGAAATTTTAGTAAATACTGATTAGTATTCTATTATGTTTTATCATATTTTATGGATAACTAATATTAAAGGTTAAAAAATTTCATATTTTTACCGGTTTTAAGCGATTTTCTATTATTCAATATGTAAATACGTTTTTTGAAATATTAATTTTTTTTAAAAGAATATGATTACATGATTAAATTTACCTCAGGGGGTTTTGCAGTTCAACTGAGTGATAAACGCTACTATCCCTGATGGAGTTCTTGCTAGTGGTAGATAGCCCGCGGAAAAAAACCCAAGCAGACCTCTTTTGATGATCCCAACATGTCTAACGTCTCGGGACCGTATTTAGACCGAAGTGACGTGAGACCTTAAGTGAAGAAATAAATATTTAAATTTCACAAGGTAGACCTTCCAACACATGTGTTGATATCACTTAATTGTCTCGGAAGAACAGATAAGAAAGATAAAAAATTATATTTATTATAACTGACTGAATTATTATTATTTTATTTATGGTTATTCGATCTGAGTCACGATGAATAAAAATTTTAATTTATATTAATTGATTTGCACATTATTTATCGGTGCTGTAAGGATTATTTGATTTTAATATACCGCCATCAGAGTAGTGGCCTTTCCCATTGATGTTGATTCAACTTGTTATATAGGGGCATTGTGTAAATCGTTTAATAAGAACCGAAAATGTTGACTACTCCTAGTCATTTCTTAGACCATCTGTGATCATTTTACGATAACTACCTTTATATCCTATTCCAATTCTACGCTTTTGTGATAATAAAAATTTTAATAAACCTGACCCCACCAAATTTCTTGGACCGCTCTAGGACACTAACCACTTCAAACTATCAGTGTAAATTTAGTCTATTAGTATCTTCACTAATTCAGCTTACCCTAGCTACCTGCTTAAACCATCAATAGATGACTAGATTAAAAATATGATTTTTCCTATATCATCTACGAGGATCGTGACGAAATTCCCCTACTCTATCGTCATACTACCCGATAATTTTACCTGATAAATCCGGCCGACGTTTCCATAAGTCGCCTTGGGGTTTCAAACGGCGCCTTACGGATAGAGACCTACGTCTTTCGATCAGAATTCATCGCGGACAGCCAAGTTTTCAAAAGTAGCTCAACCAGCTGCTGCAACTAGTGCAAATTAATTCTCTAGCCGAGCTATCAGTTTGCCTTGTTGATTCCATTGTTATACTTATCATATACATAATATTTTAGCGGGACTCGTTAGTTTTACATATGTTTATCGGATCCACAGACGTTACACATAAAATTTATTAAACATAAAATCTATTACACATAAAATCCATTGCACATAAAATTTATTACACATAAAGCACATTGATTTTGCTGTTATAAAATCCGTTGCTTATATCCAAAAAAAATTTTTTTGCCCTTTAATTATGGTTGTTATATCGAAAACAAAAAGAAGGAAGCCTTTATTAATAGAAATGGAATACCAATACCACCTAAACTCAAAACATTCCACAGGAACTAAAATGTACTGGCTTTGCACTAAGAGAGAAATCTGTAAAGCCATGTTTGTCACAAATGCTGACCTTGAAAACGGAATTACCATATTCCATTCAACATCATACTCTCATATAGCTGATGAATCAGCCCCGGAAGTAAGGTCAGTTACAGAAAAAATAAAGGCCCGTGCAAAGGCTGAGCCAAACGCACACCCTTCACACATAATACAAGAAGAGCTTAGGGAGTCACTGATACAGAGGTTATTTTGAATGTGAGCGAAACAAACTCGCTAGTAAAAATGGTAAATAGAGTTCAAAACTCTGCAAGACCGAATCTACCAGCATCTGTTTCTAGTTGTTTGATCACACAACCATACAATCAGACAATTTCAGGCGATTTATTTTTAAGGTTTGATTCTGGCGTGCATGGCTCTACCAGAGTTCTCATATTCTACTTTGATCTTAGTTTACGATCTCTATGTAGAAGCACTCAGATTTTTGCAGATGGAACTTTTGAATAGTACCACGAATCTTTTTTCAACTGTATACGATACATGGTGAGGTTTTTGGTTATACTTTCCCCTTTGTTTATGTTCTATGAGCTTGTTCGGTCGTATGGTGAGTTTAAAAACTCTGACACGATAAAGATATATTTTCATAGTATAAGGAGGTTATTGAAGAATAACTTTACTTATATTCCAGAGCAAGATTACAATCAGCCTAATATGAATGAACAAATTTAATAAAATGTGTTATAAATTTAATATATATATGTTATATATAGAAAATGTTTTATTATACATTTTATGTATAATAAATTTTATGTGTAATAAATTTTATGTTTAATGGATTTTATGTGCAATAAATTTTATGTGCAACGTCTAGGTACCGTTTATTGTTATTTTTACATATGTTTGATTCAAAGTAAAATAATTTCTTAAATCTTATAAATTAGGATAAATTGTAAAATTTAATTTCCAGTACAATTAACAATTGTTAATTATTTTAATAAATGCATCTATGAAGAGAAATTTAAGATAAATCGTTAATTTCGAAAAATTATAAAATAAAAATTTTGATTTTAATAAATGTCATTGGAGGTCATTTGTAAAAATGTGTTTTAGTACATCAATTTAGATTTCTTCACGGTTTTAAGTTCTATGGTTAATAAACAAAATTTTATTTTTTATATATCTGTAGAATAAAATCAGATCTATAAAATGTAAGCTTTGCTATTAAAATGTAATAATTATTTAATCTGATAATACAATTTAGTGTGATGCAATCCTATCATCATTCCTATTCGTCACAATTCCCACCTAATTCTAATATGAAGAACAATAACTGTAATTATTCACTCAAAAATAACATGAACAATATTTCATTAGCATATTCCTCGAAATCAAATGAAAATTCTAACTATGGAAATTTCCCATCTTTAAATTCAAATTCCAAATCGTACCCCGGATATTTTAATCTGCCACCAATTACAAATCATAATATGCCATCATTAAATCAAACATATCATAATTATGATCAACAAAAATCTGCATTGAAACCTGGTGAAAATAATGACAAATCATTTTTAAAAAATCAATTGATTCAGTTACGAGCCCAAATTAATTCTTATAAATTATTGTCAAAATCACAGCCCATTCCTCAATCACTTATTAATGCAGCGGAAGGAAAGCAGCTTATAAATAATGACAACAAATCAATTTATGATTTCAAAGCAAATGAAAATACTAATGGAAAAAGTAAAAGATCGAATATTTCTAAAATTCTAACTCCGTCTAACCACGGAATTCCTGGACATATAAAGAGCCTAGATCCAGTTGAGTTACTCAATGACAGAGAAATTAGAATACAAACAAGAATTCAACAAAGAATTGTTGAATTGACATCAAAAAGTTTAAGTTTTGTTCCTGGACATAGAATGAAGTTCCTTATTGAATTGAAGGCTTTAAAACTATTGTCATTGCAAAAGAAAATTCGAAGCGAAATCATTACTAACATGAAACAGGACTGCTATTTGGAAAGTGCTCTTAATGTCAAAGCATATAGAAAACCAAAACGGCAAACATTAAAAGAGTCTCGGTTTACTGAGAAATTGGAAAAGAAAATCAAGTATGATCAAGAAAAACGAAAGCGCCAAAAACATCAAGAATTTCTAAATGCAGCAATTTTTCATTCTAAAGAATTCAAAGAATTCCATCGAAATGTTAATTTTAAAATTATTAAATTAAATAAAGCAGTTTTGAATTATTTCACCAACAGTGAACGATACAAAAGAAAGGAACAAGAACGAATCGAAAGAGAAAGAATGCGTCGCTTAATGGCAGAAGATGAGGAAGGTTATAGGAAACTTATTGACGAGAAGAAAGATATGAGATTACATTATTTATTGTCGCAAACCGATGAATTTATAGCCGGCCTCACAAAACTTGTCAAAGAACATAAACGGGATCAAATTATTAAAAAGAAAAAGGAAAATGATCTTGAAAAACAAAAGAAAAAAATCGAATATCTTTCAAAAACTCTCAGTAAACGTTGTGGATTATCCAGAGATGAGGTGTGTAAAATTGTGAAAAATCTTTTTGCTGGAGATTTCAATCTAGCTGTTCAAAGGTTACCACCTGAAATCCACATTGATATTCACAATCCAAGTACTCAACAAAAATTGATAGATATAGGTGCACCTCTTATTGGAAATCTTGAACAATGGCTCAAGGAAAACAAGGGTTGGGAAATTTATGCAGTAGATGAAAATAATAAAGAATTTTTTTTCAACGAGTTTGAAATGAACGAAATGGAAATAGTTGATGAAGAAATGAATATAAATGATGAAATTGAACCTATACACATTGGCACAGAAGATGATGAATATAATAAAGATCAAACTCAAACGTATTATACTCTCGCTCACTCTGTGCAGGAAGAAATACGAGAACAGTCGTCATTGCTCGTAAACGGACAATTGAAAGAATATCAAATCAAAGGTCTAGAATGGCTTGTATCTTTGTATAATAATAATTTAAATGGAATCCTGGCAGATGAAATGGGTCTAGGAAAAACAATTCAAACGATAGGGCTAATAACTTATTTAATGGAAAAGAAACGCGTAAATGGACCGTTTTTGATTATAGTCCCATTATCGTAAGTTATATTATATTTATTTATAGACTCAATGACTTTTCTAAACAGAACAATGTCCAATTGGGCATTAGAATTTGAGAAATGGGCTCCAAGTGTTATTAAGGTCTTGTACAAAGGATCACCAACCACTAGAAAAAGTATTCAAAGTCAACTTAAAAATGGAAATTTCAATGTACTTTTAACAACATATGAATACATTATTAAAGACAAATGCAGTTTATCCAAGGTAAATTAATCAATGGAATAATATAGATTAATTAATTAATTTATTAATTAACCAAGTTTGGCCATATTTAATATTTCTTAGTTTATATAATACATAAAATTAAAATTCCTCTGATTACTTCATCAGGGTGAAGTTAGAATAAACTCTTTCAGATTTCTCGACCTCATACTGACCAAATGAATATCCAACTGTGACTGATTCTTGGTAACAACGAAGCACACGTTGGGCCATTTCAAGGAACTGTATGAATTCCAATCTAATTTCAGCAAACTTATTTTATCACAGATTTTCCCATTATCTGTTAAACCTTATCTAATTATGCCGTTAATAATCCCTTAACCACCGTTCTTGGTTGGACAATAAATTATCACATCATATGTCCATATTTCACAGCTTCAATTTCCTTTTGTTTCAAATCAGAACATTTACAACAATAATTTACCAAGCAGTCGAGTGAAGAATTCAATATAAATTAATCAAATAATAAATCCTGTTCAATCGCAAATTTTATATCGAAATTACGATTTATTGAGATATTTGAATAATAGCATTTTTTGGAAAATAATAATAATAAATCTACCGGATTTTGCTACCGGATTTGAAATCAATATGGCATATAGATGATAAACGCGAAAATATGCGAGTTATTTACGGAAAATACGGTAATGCCATTCAATTAAATATTTCACCCTTTCAGCCCTGTTGGTGCCATTTGCTGCCATAACATTTACGGGGCTCTAGCTCAGTGGTTCCCAAACGTTTACCAGTCGCGACCCACTAATTAAAGCCGTAAGGTTTTCGCGACCCACCTGCACATAAATTACACACTTTAATTCAAAATTTATTAAAATCAAATTAATTAATTAATGATTATTTTGGCTAATAACATCTTCTGAATCTACTTTTGTATTAGTTATTTTCAGACGAAGTGAGTTGGATAATTGTAATTTATTGTGGCATTCGTTTTTCACGTAAACATTGCTGAAAATGCAATTTCACACATATAACACATTGTGACTGGAAGTGTAATACTTTCGAAGCTGCAATGTTTCAAATTGGATATGAATTTTGTACCGACAACCAAAACTGTATCGATTTTTTTCGGTCAAAATCATCTATTTTCACACAACTCTATCAATTATTCACCCACTTTTGTCGATATCTCAGTAGCTCTACACCATTTTGAAAGGGATTTATAACCCATGTATATTTATCGAGAATTTTCTAAATTTTCCATAAGTTTGTACAAATGCTCAATTATTACAAAAATAAAATCATTATTTGGTGTTTGTGATCTATCAAAGCAGTCATAGTTACATGTTTTAATATTATTTTTCCACAACAACAGTTTTCTTCGAAAAACCTTTCTTTTATCATGAACTGAAAACATATCAATAGTATTTATTCATTGTAATTGTTTAATTTCGAAAACTTATCAGCTATAGTTATTTAGTACGAGTACATAATTCTCATTACACCAAACAGTTGTATACTCATCTTTTTTGTTTTCCTTTAAATATATTGCAACTTCTTCACGAAGTTCAACAAGTCTAGTCAGGACTTTGCTTCTAGATAGCCAACGGACTTCTGTGTTCATAAGTCTAGCTAATAGCTGATTTTGGTGTCAATCACTAGATATGCCATATGTAAGGCATTTTAAAGAAAAACAGTTTTAATTTTATAATTGAGTTTGTGTTTTCAATCAACAGTTATTAACAAAAAAAATTTAATATCAAAACTTTTAGGTTATCATTTGAAATTTAATGATGGGAACCAATTTTCAAATATTTTAGATTTTTATTGATTCACAGGTATTTTTTCATTCATTTTCCCCATATTTAAGAAATTTTCAAAACTCGGCAGTTAATTTTATGTAAATCTTTTTTACAATATATTCTTATTATTACAAAATCATTCGTTTCAGTAATTCGCGCTTGAATTACCTAATACAATTGCGTAGGATTGAATAGTTCTAAAATGAGTGAACAATCCTTTAGTTCATTGCTTCGCCGTGGACCGATCAACGTTTGATAATTTTATCGCAGCCCGTTCAAAGGAAGGGGGCGTTATTGTTTATATTTTAGATTGTTTTGATTTAATAATTTTAATTTAACTGTATTTAGGTGCCATTAAAGTAAAATACAAAAAAAATATTCATGAACCCAATTTAACTCACTTTTTTTAAAATTAATTCCCAAAAATAAATAAAATAAATTATTTCTATAAATAATTCTAAATATTATTATTAATAACAATATATATGAAATTTTAGATCAAAGTTATATTTAAGAGCTTGAATTATGATCATATTTCTTGATGAAATCATAGTTCAACTTTTAAAACTTTATAACTTTAAAAAATTACTTAGCGGCCATTTAAAAAATGACTGAAATCCATTGATTTATGTATCAACTTGCATTATAGCGGAATTTATCTTAGTGTGGCTCGGTGTATACATCATTTGTTAAACTGTTGTTTATTTTTTCCACATATTCAACATAGGTCTTAGCTATTCATAGATATATTTTTAGTGCATTACACGCTACACGAACGATCCGCCACCCATCCGCTCCCTAGCTACGTCACTGCGTTGACATTCGCATTTAAATGGAAAGATTTACTACTTGCCATTTGTCCAAAAAATCTCGTGTCAATACTTGGACTGTTTTGATTTATTGAAATCAAGAATCCTCACCAATTTTTGTTATATTAACAAAAAACAAATTTAAATTACTAAAATTAACAAAATACTTTCATATCGAAAGTTTACTTGCATATTCACGTACAAAAATATAAATTTTTAACTCTGTACTGCATCAAATATCAAATCAGTTTATTGTCAAAATTTGATGACGAAACGCCTTTTCCAAAATATTAGTTAACATTTCATGTTATTTCATATTTGATACAGAAAGATTTTTTAAAAATTTTCTTGTTAAAGTGTTCCAATTATTTTTTGATTTATTTTTCCTCTAATCATCAGAGGAAAAATAAATTAACCCTTCATTGCATGACTTTTTTAATGCGTTAGAGTCTAATGCAATGCAAGATACATTAAAAAAGTCATGCAATGAAGGGTTAATGGCGTATCTACTGGAATTGACAGCTTCACCTTTTACAACACATGACACTGTGACGATTTGCGCCTGAGGCGGTGCTCCATTTGTCATCAAATCCATATATCCAGTGAAATTCAAAAATCCTTTATTTAACAAAATTAACAATGATATCAATGATATACCATTCAACATTTATACAGCAAATGATTTAATTTATTTTTATATAACGGCGAAATTTTATTTATTAAATACTTAAATAGTTGATATTTTCCTGACGATTTTCAATATTAATCTTTCACTCGCGTTCCATTTAAAAATAATTTTAGATAATTGTATATTTATTTAAAATGTTTTGAATTTATCTTTAATTTTTAAAGATATTTTGGAAAATTTTTAGTAGATTTATTGAATATTTCTTGCAGTGTAATAAATTTGGACTTTTTGCTTATGTTTAGTAATAAATTAAATCTGTTTTTAGTAAAGCAAATTGAATACAAGTCAGAATAATTAGTTTTTTTGGTCACAAAATGATTTAAAACTTATAATTTATTATTTCAATATTCAAATATTCTTTTTAAAATTTTTAGGTTATTCGGGATTAGTTTGTATTTTTGAATCATACTCGAAACTACTTTTTCATATTTTTATCTATTGAAAATAATTTTATTAAATTTCAATTTGATATTAATAAATTTTAATTTCATTGTAACTATTAAGCTTAAATGGAAATATATGATAATTGATGAAGGTCATCGGATGAAAAACCACCATTGCAAGCTCACTCAAATCCTTAATACGTATTATCTAGCCCCATACAGGTTGCTACTTACAGGTACACCATTGCAGAACAAACTGCCAGAACTTTGGGCTCTTTTGAATTTTCTTTTACCTGACATTTTTCAGAGCGTTAATACCTTTGAACAATGGTTCAATGCTCCTTTCGCAATAAGTGGGGAAAAGGTTGCTACTATAATAATTATTGTTATTGAAATATTCATATTAATTTATTTAAAGGTTGAATTGAATCAAGAAGAAACATTACTAATTATTAGGCGGTTGCACAAAGTTTTAAGACCATTTTTACTTCGTAGATTGAAAAAAGAAGTAGAAAGTCAACTGCCAGATAAAGTTGAATATGTAATTAAATGCGAGATGTCAGCATTACAGCGAACATTATACAATCATATGCAGAGTAAAGGAGTTATTCTTACTGATGGATCAGAAAAAGATAAAAAAGTATGTTTTTAACTACCAATTCATTTATTTCATTGTCAAATGATAATAAAATATGATTTATATTTCATCTTTATGATGGGTATCCGATATAATACTTGTGTAACTTTTTATAATAAATAATAATTTAACCTTGAAATATTTTAAAAAATACATTTATTTACATTCGGTAGGAAATTTTGCAGCACAAAATACTGTACCGAAACATATAGATTAGAAACATCCAATGTACCATTTCCTGTGCCATCTCTATCTCTATCAATATTTCCATATCTCTCTCTCTCTCTATTTATCGCTATCTCTCTTCATATCTCGATCTATATCTCTATCTACCTATATCTATATATCTGTCTCTGTCACTATCAATTTATATATACCCGTATCTATTTATCTATATACATATTTATCTATATGAGCCCAAAGAATTTATTAGTTGATGAAAAGCTGAAGATCGTCCAGCATTAATATACAAAGCTTTTGACAAAAAAATTAGCCTAAAGATTAATAGAAATCACCTTAGAATACAAATATTTTTTCTAAATATTAATCTGAAACAAAAGAAATGTTACAAAGATGTGTTGTTAACAATTTTAAAGCTAGAACAGCGCTGATCAAGATATCCTTGGCTTTAAATCCATTAAAAATGAGCTTTGAAATATTTTCTAAGTTGAAAAAATTGTTTAAGTAAAAAACAACTTTAGCACCACCACGGATTATCTAAAGTTGAATTTTCCAACTTAAATTTTATAGAGACTGGTGAACTATTTTGGACTGTCTAGGTGGGTTTAGAAGATGTTAGTCTTAGTGTATTGTATGTTTCTCATCTTTCAAAATGACCGCAATATGTTGGTAGTGTTGGTCATTTGATGTTCCTGATAAAGTAAAACATTCTGAATATTACACGACATTCTTATCATACTTAAAGAAAAGTATTTGGCTCATTTGTGGGCTATTATTTTTTTATTAGCTTTTTTAACTTTCTCATAACTGAAAGCTTCTTTAAAATCATCCATTAACAATGTTGGTTTAGAGAATGCAAATCAAATTCCTTTTTGGTAAACATTGATTTTTCTAAAAAGGATATGTGAATGACCATCCTCCTCCTAATGTTCATTTCTATGGTATGCCTTTGGTTAAGATACTGGGATTATTAGTATATGTCAAATAAATTTCCCAAACATGATCTGGTTAACCATTTTTGACATACTCGAACAGTCAGGATCATTATTCTTATAAACTGAAAAAAAATCATATCTACAGTTTAGGAAACCTTTTGTTTTGTAGAACTAATAATTTAAAGTGTTGTAACAATTAAAATAAATAAATTTTTATTAAAACTTTGATAATTATCGGGAATCACATACAAAATATTTCGACAGATTCACTGTCATCAAATCCATAATTAATTCTAAAATGTTTTATTTATAAAATAAATTCTATTTTTACACTTGTTCCAAGTTAAAAGAAACTTTTTAAAATTGAATAATTTTACATTCTTGCATAGCATCATTTTACACATTAGTTTCCATCTACCAAACAGGTACATCGTTTTTTGTATGCACATTTCGAATAATTACATAACGGTTCTATACTGTCATGCATACAAGAATTAAAATTTTATTATTTAACATTTTCATATGCAGTAACGGGGTATACGTTCCATCAAAGTAGAGCAGTGGTGCTATTTACCAGTCACTCGCCTAATTATTTAAAGTCGATCGCCAACGAATATGGAATTGTATATAGAAAAACAATTTTTTAAGGTCTTATGACAAAAATATTAACAGAAATCTTCATGGAAATCTGTGAGAAGCTGTGACTGACACAAACAGATACCGATATATTTCATGTCGTAGGATAGTATTAAATTATTTCATAATGTTGATTTTCTATCAATGATGTGCTCGTTTCAACAATCTGCTTCCTCCAAATTCTGATTATTTGTTATACATGTGACGTTCCACGCTAAAAATATGAATATGTAATATTCGTTTTGATCGCCGCCTTGACAATTTTTTAAAACCTATAATCATTGACAATTGTCACAAGTGTCTTTTTTTTACAAACTTATTATGTTCATTAAAGTTTGAAAATTATGTCAAATTAATTTTTTAAAAAATTATGAGTTTTTAAGTTTTAATTATAGATAAAATCGTTACTTAGCTGATTTTATTATCTACTAAAAATACGTTTGTGTAACACTGCAGGTAAGAAGCAATGCAGATAAATTACTTTGGTTTTCGGGAAGCTCAACGCTGCGTGAAATTTCCGAGGAGCCCACTTTTCCAATAAAACCGCGTTAAACCAAAGCAGCACTAAGTGGATCAGCTTTAAGTGGGGGGGGGGGTTACTGTATTTATAAGAATTATTTGAAGCACGCCGTTTTTTTATTTCACATTCTCGACTGATGTATGTATAGCATTCTAATTTTTCGATTACTGACATTTATCTGCTTATAATTATTATATCCCTTGTCCAACATCTTTGTAGCTTCTGTAGTTTTGAACAGCCGCTATGGCCCTCACAACATTAATATGACCCATAATAATGATTACTTTTTCTAATGTTTGTATTTCTTCTAGTGTTTTCATCTTGATCTCTTTTTAAACTTGATCTCTTTCACAAATCATTTGAATGCATTTTTCTACTTCGGCCCATTTGTGGGCTATTAATTTTCTTGTTAACTTTTTAAACTTTCTCATAACTCAAAGCTTCTTTTAAATCATCGATTAACAATGTTGGTTTTGAGAATGCAAATCAAAGTTTCTCTTATATTGGTTTTCCTTCGGCTGATTCATCATATTTTATCAGCGATCTGTCTAGTAATGTTTTGGTTAAAATTATTTACATCCTAGTTGTCCTCGCCCCATGGTCGCTCTTTAGACACAAATTAAATTTTCAATTCACTCGTTTATCTAGAATATTAAATCAGCTGAGGCGTGGTAATTATGAATATTGATGCTACTACTGGTCGTAACTTTGATTAATTTAATCTAATATATCTTAATATAATTTAAAATAATATAAAATAAAATAAAATAGATTTTACTTTAAAAATTTAACACGGATAGTTATTTCAACTAACTAGTCTTCTTAAAATACTTTAACTAAATTATTGTTAAATAGTATTTTTAAAACCTACAATATCATTATTAGATGGAGTTAGAACATCCATTGTTAGAAGATATTTATTGTTATAACAAATTTAAATTCCTTCTAAAATCTGCAGTTCTGAGGATATTTAAACAATTATATTTTGAGAATTCTGTATCATTATTAGAATCATTAAAATTAATTATTTATAAAATTTATAAATTTCAAACTTCTTTAAGCCGTTCTTAAATGCTATCGAACGTATTGATTTTGTTCATTTATCTGTCTTTTTCCGTTTCATATTCATCTAGTGAATTCTCCATAAAAATAATTTAAACGACTCTTCTGATATCAAATAACTGAAAACCTTCTTTGGAAGTTCCTCGATCTTCTCAAAATAATTATCTACCGATTGATCTCCTTTAGCATATTTAAACGCTTCTGAAAGATTTTCTTGAAGCTTAGTATTCTTGTGAAATGCCAATAATAATATTTCTTTTATTGAATTCTTCTTTTCTGTTTTTTTTAAAAATCTTCAAAGCATCATTAGATAAAAATGGTTATACCAATGTATGATGCAAATCACATGAAATCATTGTTAATTCGAAGAACTTCTCAATGTCCTTGACAAATTCATTTATACAATCTTCGATTTTGAAAACCTCTGATGACTTCAGGAATTGATTAAAAAAATTACTCGTGGTCGCCAAATTAGATCGAGTTACAACATAACATTATTAAAAAATATTTATTGATATAAAAAATTAAACTCCTTCGAAAATCTACCGTTTTGAGAATATTTAAGCAATTCTATTATTTGAATAATTAAAATTAATTATTTTTAAATTTTATTTTTAATATTTATCCATACAATAAGATTATCTTAAATTTTTCAAGATTTTTGTATATATAAATAAATAATTATCTATTTCCTAAAAAATATTTAAAATTTCTCATAAAATAGCTATTAAAATAAATTACTTTAATAAAACTTTAAAACATTAATAAGTTCAATTGATAAGCCTTTGCTTATGTCATTTAGGCCATCATCTATTGCGGTTTAGTGTAATAATAATGCTTTTATTCCATTTAACATTTAAATTGACATTTTTTTAAATTGAATAACAAACTCCTATGATAAAATAAAAAAAATCAATAAATTGATATTTTAGAACATTACTAATCTTTATGGTGTAATTTGTTCGAAGGAATAACAACTTTTACTATAGAAAGTCAGAAAGTAGAAGAAAAATAAATTTGACACAGTAAAAAATGCTTATAAACCTTCAAAATTTGGAAATTTTCAGCGAATAACAACTCTATATAATTATATAACATAAATTTTAGTTTAAAATTAATTTTACTGACATTTTTTAAAAATAAATCCAAATATTCTCATATTTGCATTCTTATAAAGCTAAATCCTCATTAAAGCGGCTGAAGCATAAATTGTTACATTTTTATTTATTCTTTTTATTATTAAATTGGATTTATGTTCCAGTCTGTATTATAAGAGTTATTATTGAGTTGCATTGAGTTGCAAACATTTGTTGCACGTAGGTAAGTTTTTGTGTTTCTATAATATAAACTTATTGATTTCTTTATGTTATAGATATTTTTATTCCTTGAAATCCACATATACTAATATGTAACAATACCTAAATGATTTAAGATTATTATTATTATTACTACTATTAAGCTCTTTTTTGAAAGCGAACGTAATTATCCACAAACTTAATAAATATCTGATAAAACATTTAATTTGCAGTGATTTTTTGTTTATATCAAAAGAAAACAATTATATAATTGTTCATTCGTAATAATAATTTATTTTAAGATTTCTAAAGTGAGTGAACTGCGTTTACTAATTTTGTTTATCATTGGGTTTCATTTATTTAGTTTTTTGGATGATTTTTGTTTTTGAATTTAAAATTGACTTTTAATAGGGTAAAGGAGGAACAAGAACTTTGATGAACACTATAATGCAACTGAGAAAAATTTGCAACCACCCATTCATGTTTCAACACATTGAGCAGGCTATTGCTGAGCACAATTTTATGTTACAACATTTTGGCAAAGCTCCCCCAGGTGTTCCGATTCCAACTGAAATATATGGACAGGATCTTTATCGGGTGTCAGGGAAATTTGAATTGTTGGACAGAATTTTACCAAAACTTAAAGCAGCCAATCATCGAATTCTTATTTTTTGTCAAATGACAACTTTAATGACATTAATGGGGGTAATTATATGATTTTGATAAATGTTTATATTCAATTTAATTTATATTTTACTGGCCATTGAAATTATATAACATGTCATATGTTAATGATTAGATGCATTCAAAAGTATTTACTAAAAACTGATAAGAGTTTGGAATATATACATTAAAATCAGTTGTTCGTTTTTGCAAGTCACTGTTACAACTTAATTTTTTGTTTTATCCCATGACTAAAAACGAATTGCAATGGTGATTTGTCACATTAATCAATTAAGGATATTATATTTATAAAGAGTGAAATTTTTCGAAACTAATACGAAATTTTAGTGTTAGAAAATTTAAAGAAAATGTAACATTATATTTTGTAAAATAATGTATCAATAACCTTTAGGCGTTGATAATATAAATATAAACTCGAAAACGCCAAATATAAGAAATATATTTCGAGGCAATTATCCTCATCTTCAGTCTGCCATCATAATCTTTGTTAAAGGTTATATACGGAAACAATAATGACGTAATAGTTACGATTTAATGATTTAATTAAATAATCTCAATAAATTTATGGCTGATTGAACTTTTATTTTAGGGGATTGTGATTAAATCACCAAAGTCTCACATATAATTCTTTCCCACTAATTACTGAAGTTTTTATATATAATTTTAAAATATTTTAAATCAGTTGGTCCTTTGCACATTTTTCTATGCTCAATAATGTTACTCACGCATCTCAATCTGCTGTGTTCCTGGACCCGATTGATACGGGTTCTTGATGCCAGTTCTAGGTTGACCGTTAATTGCACAATGACGACCATGAATCCGAAAACTCACAAATCATAGCCTAACCCGCCCATCAATCAAGTCGAAAAACTTCCACTTCAACTCCATCTAGGGTTTCCCTAAAACAGAATCAAAACAGCCCAATTCCAATTCAATCGACTTCTTGATTAAGCCCATCATACCCGGTCCCTAGAGCCAATCCTTTTACCGAAGGTACGGATCTAATTTGCCGACTTCCCTTACCTACATTGTTCTAAGACTATAGGCTGCTCACCTTGGAGACCTGCTGCGGATATCGGTACGGCTTGAAACGAAATTTATAACTGCTCCCTCAGATTTTCAAGGGCCATCAGGGGCGCTTCGGACACCACAAGAACCGCAGTGCTTTTGACAATTCACATCCCTTTCTCCAGATAACCTGATTATAGGGACATGTTTATGTATACAAAGAAAAGAGAACTCTTCCCGAAACACTTGATGACGTTTCTGAGATCGCTTGTGTTACCACCTTGTGTTGCCGAAACAACCAAATTTCCATATTCAAGTTCATGAATGTTAACCTGATTCCCTTTCGCTTCAGGAGGCTTCAGCAACAAATTTATTGAGATTATTTAATTAAATCATTAAATCGTAACTATTACATAATTATTGTTTCGATTTCATTATTGCGATTTGTGGTAATGAAAATTTTTCTTGGCGTGCGCACACAGAAGCGAGTTCTTTAGGTTTCGAATTTTTTTGGAGTTTGTGTGTGCGATCGGGTGCGATCAATTTAATTAATTATGATTGTTTTTGTGAAATTGGTGGATTTTATGTGATATTATTTGTTTAACTGGGTAAGATTTGGGTTTTTTTTGAAAAACTGTGAATTATTAGGTTGTATGACATTTTGGAATTTCGTTAAAAAGTTTTAATTATGTTAGAATATACATTTTTTGGAATTATTCTTTTAATAAAAACTTCAATTTAAAATGCGATGTGCTTTTTCTAAAGATGAACGTGAAGCTCTCTATAAAGTCGTAATATGGATAAGAAACTTTAAAAAGATGATGTTCAAGCGGCAAAAGATGTTAAATTATTGCCTTTACTGACTGATGAGTCCATAAAAGTACTATTGTTAAACAAATGAAAATCATTCACGAGGGTGGATTTACAAATGAGGATAATAAGCGGTATAAACCAGTTGTTTACAGCAATACAACTCAATCGATGATAGCAATTTTACGAGCTATGACAAAATAAAATATTTCTTTGGGAGATCCGGATAGATCAGCAGATGCTAAAATAGGTTCTTATGTTATTCAAGCCATGGAAGTCAATGAACCTTTTTGGAAGGAATAGCTAAAAGCTACTCAACGATTAGGGGCGGATTCGGGTGTCCAATAATGGTTCAACCGGTCAAACGAGTACCAATTAAGCGATCCGACTAAATATTTCCTTGATGATATAGATCGTTTGGGCGCTGGCGATTACATGCTGACTAAGCATTCAAATGAAATCCAACTATATATATGTTATATTTCAGGCACGCGAGTATTTATTTCTATTATGTAGCAAATCATAATTAATTTAATAATTATTGCATAAGAATAATAATTTAATAATTATTATAGTTACAATTCATATTTTAATACATATCCCTCTTTGGACAAGAGTAATTCTCAGTATCTGATTAGTGTTTATTCTTCTGATTAATTTATATTTATAATTCAGCTATAGATTGTTCGATGACATCGTACTAATTACTGTACATGAACCTCTATATCTTGGTTGTAGTAATCCCTTCTCTTCTGTCCTGAACATAATTTTGTTTCAAATCTTAAACACATTATTCTTGGGATTAATTCTATTGGTTTCCAAGTTTTCATAAATATTTTCAAATTTTAAATTCAGATTTATTATATTCATTTTTACTAATCACATGTGAGTTCTGTGCTTTTACTCACTGTAACGTCATTGTATTCCTGAAAACCACTTCATGATGTAAATATTTTATAGTTTCATTTACTGATGCTCTCATTCTTATTTCAACAAATGGCAATGACTAAACCAAACTTACCGAAAACTGCTTGCATGTTCCATATTCATTATTTTGATATATCTTTCCTATTTGAAAATTGACCGTATTGTACAATTATTATACAACAATACTTATAATTATGAAAAATTTATTTATTCACAAATCAGATAAATTATCTGTGAAATATCCCAACTTAAAAGTACCGAATATTCAAAAACCGAATTCCTCATCAAATTCAAATCCCATTATTAAGTGCTGTTGATTCATGATTGCATCGAAATCTTTGTCCATTTTTTCGCTTTCTTCCTTCATTTGCTTCATCAACAAATCACATTTGTTCATCTCGTAATTAAACATTTCTTCCAATTCTTTATTGCTCTTACCGTAGATATTTTGAATAGTTCTAGACTGTGAAGTTCTTTCTACAGTAGAAGTTCTAGTTGATGACGTTTTATTCGATGAAGAAATGATGTTGCCACTTGATCTTGTTGTAGATGTATTTGTAAATGAATTTGTGGAATTTCTAATAGTTCTTTTGGATGAGATCATGGCAGGAGGATTCTGGGAAATTGATGGTCGACTGTCAGATAAAATGGTTTTCTTGGTAGCAGAAAGCTGTTTATTAGATTGATCAGCATCACTAGATATGTTGTTAATATTATTAATTTTCCGATTGTGTGGTAAAGACGGTCCAAATGATGAGTGAATGATATTACTAGATGATTCGGATTTTGTTGTTGAATTTTGGTACTGAGAGCTGTGGTGATAATTTGATGTGATAGTTGTCGAGGAGGAAATCTGATTTGTGTGCTTTGAAATTGTATGAGAAGTAAACTGATTTTGTTTGAATGAATTACAAACTGTTTTTGGTTGGATTTCCTTGATGTCGACATTGTTGAACTTTTTTATGAGACTTGAAACAGGTTGTCTGATTTCGTTAACATCTGTATTTTTATTCATTGATTTTTGTATATGCTTATAATTTGATAATTGAGTTTATATATTCATTTTATTACGCAATTTCTCCAAAATGATTTCTAAACACATTTTAAGGAAATAATTTGTGAGTTATATAAAATTTATAATATTTTCTCAAAATTCTTAAAATAAACTTTGAAAAATTTCTTATTGTTAAATAAGTAATATTCTAATAATTTAACCATTTTCGATAAAAAGTTGCTAATTAAAATTATTTTTTTGCTCTTCTTCCACATTTAAATCCATTGTTTTATAACATTATAAGACGAGTATTTTTAATTATGAAGCTATATCTTTAAAATTAATTAATAAAATAATACTTAATTTTAAATGTCTTTGTTAATCAAGCATTTGGTAATCAAACTATTTTATTAAAATCAATAACAAAATCTAGTTAATACATTTATTTAAATTATAAAATAATTCAAGGTAAATAATGGAAATTTAAATATTGATGATTTTTTTGCAATTAACTCTAATATAAAATGAAAGCTTTTAAAATCATATTTATTATATTTAAAATCCAATTCTTTATTCTGATATGATTTAAACAATTTTTGTTATTTAATACAACATTCCTATTTCCACAAGAATCATTTTCGCAAACTGAATGGTTTTTTTCTTATTCGACCTAGGATTTAACATACTTCTACTATTTTATTATTTTCTAAGCTTTGTTTCGTGGTCTTAGTTTCTGCACTGATAACTGAAGTATCAATAGAAATTCCCATTTCTTTTCTTGAACCTGAAAATCCTTTTACTAGCCATGCATTTTTTCTTCTGATTAATTAACATTTATAATTCAGCTATAATTTTTCGGATGACATCAATTACTGTACATGAACCTCTATTTCTTGGTTGTAGTAATCCTTTCTCTTCTGTCCTGAACATAACTTTGTCTCAATTCTTAAACACATTATTCTTGAGATTAATTTTAGTGGTTTCCAGGTTTTCATAAATATTATCACATTTTTCATTCAGATTCTTTATATATTCATTTTTACTAATCACATGTGAGTTCTGTGCTTTTAATCACTGTAACGTCGTAAAATCACATTTCTACAAAAAATAATGACTCAATCCAACTTACCGAAAACTGCTTGCATGGTGCATATATTTGACAAAGTCTTAAATCTTCATTTCCCTTGGTAATACCAGCTAAGGGGGCATTCCAAGGACCTTCACTTTTTTAATTTTTTCTTTTTCTAATAAATCTTCAACAATTCGACCAAACTTTTCTTTTAGACCTACTAAAATTCATCTAGATGGTATGGATATATAAGGTGATCATGTTAGTTCAAATTTGATGATTTATTAACACTATCCAAAATCGATATCTGATTGACTAAAGTTTGATTGAAGTTTCTTAACAAGATTAATTAAATTTTTATGTTGCTTAATTGGTGTGGAAGTATTAGTATTAATTCGTTCAATTTTATGATCTTATATTGATTATATGATCCAGGTTTCGAGAACTTTCTTTTACAATCTATTTTACATAATCATCACATTCATTTAAAAGTTTTATACTTCCATATATATATATATATATATATATATATATATATATATATATATATATAATTATTCCAAATTATATTTATATCCAACAAACATTCCAGATTTAACTCGAAATTTATCGCAATCTATTGAACCCGTAAAAAATACTGTTTTACCTAAAATAACAAGCATGGAACAATACTGAGTCTTTTTACAAGATATTTTACTTGTTCTAAATTGTTGAAGCTTTTATTTATTTTCCTAACATTTTGATTTAGCGCTTTTAGCTTCTTTAACTAATTGAAAAGCATCTAGACTCTAAATATTACATTATTCGAATCTATTGGATGTTATTTATGGATGTTATAAATACAGATAGTTCAAAACAAATATTTATAAAACATGAAACAATAATTAAAAAATCGAAACTTATTTAATCACTAAATTAATTAAGTTTCAAAAATATTAATATGTAAATTAGCATATCATCAATTACAATCAATATACCTTAATTATATAGTTGAAATAAATAATTTGTTTAACTAAAACAGTGTTTCTCAAACTTTTTTGGATCACGAACACCCTAAAAATTTCAGAAAATTTTCCCGATACCAAAAATTTTTAATTCATTTTTAGGATTTTTTAACATAATTATTTTGTGCAAAGGATGAGCTTGCTTACGAGAAAACATAATATTCCACCTAGGATCTAAATTAGACGAAGCAAACTAGCATTTCATCATCAATTTTGAGAATTCTTTATCATTTTTTTGGATTTGATTTCAGTAAATTCAGGAAACCCAAATTCACATAGTCACGAAGATGGAAAAGTTTTAGAATGCTCAGTGCAAAGCATTTAAAAAATTCAAGAGTTCAAAAACCCTTACAATTTTAAATATTTTTCAAAATTTTAGCGACACACAGTTTGGGAAACACTGATCTAAAATATGTAATTTTTATAATATTCATTTTGTTCAAAAAGTAAATCAATTATTAATTTTTTATTCAACATGAATTTTTGGCAATATTTCTCAAGTGTTTTTGATTAATGTTATTAATTATAAGAAATGAATTTTTAACAATATTATTAATTGTTACTTTGATAAGAATTTTGAATTTATATTAAAACAATTAGATTTTCAACTGTCCTGAATTTTGCATAATATAAACGGTTTTTCGTAAAAATATCTAGTCAGCTTACTTATAATTGACT
The DNA here is from genome assembly GCA_022537955.1 of Schmidtea mediterranea. NCBI lineage: Eukaryota > Metazoa > Platyhelminthes > Tricladida > Dugesiidae > Schmidtea > Schmidtea mediterranea. Next base: position 26,130,470 of record CM039680.1, on the reverse strand, counting down.
AATTTGAAAATGTTCCGAGAAGATTATAAATTTTTCCAGAAAATTTATACGATGATAAAACGAAAATTTCGAATAGAAAATTATTGTTATTTTTAAAAATATGTGAATCTATCATTACCGTGTACACTAATTACTAATTATAAACAGTGTATATAATCAGTGATTTTATAAACTGCCAGTGTCTAATATACACTAATGGTTTATATTGATAATTTCATCCGTAAATCTCAAATATTTATTTTCTAATGTACCAATATTTTTACTTTCAGTTGGTATTGTTCTTCTTGTATAAAGGACCGCTAAATCTTCATTAGTAATTGTGAAAACGATATTTTTTTAAAATTTTTTTTGTTTTTAAGTTATTGTTCCGTTTTTTGTCTTGTATTTATATTTACTAAATATACAACTTAATATTGATCTTTAGCAGGAGTGTAAATAATAGATCGTTATCTTACCGGTCGAACACGTAAAGATATTTGATACCTAGGAAATAATATATTTATAATTCAGATAATTATTTCATTTCAAAATCTTTTTAATTAAATTATTATATTAACGTTACAGAGTTAGGTAAAAATTCTTATTATTTCGAAAATTAAAATTCTGTTCATTGTTTAAGGTAAGAAATTTTATTAGATTGCTTAAATTATAGTATTTTAGAAAATATCATATTTATCATGGTTTATGATACATATGATAAATATGATAAGATAACTTTTTGTCTTGTAATTTATTTAAATATAAATTAAAAGAGATTTAATCGTTTATCCAATTCAGACCGAGCGAAAATTCAAAGCAAAGGTCCTAAGATTATTTTAAATTTTGAAACAATGAATAATAATAAAGATAAAAACTTGTCACTATAAACAATAGGAACATAAATAAAGAAAAAATGTTTTTGTTTAATTTGTAATAAGCTTTATTTATAATAACATATTCTATAAGTTTAATCCCTTTATCGTGTGTCACGAGTTAACTCATCATAATAAATGTTGTTCTTAACTGTGCATCATGAGTTAACTCGTCATCAGATGTAACGTTTTTCTTATTTTCTTCACAATTTCCAAAAGACAACTCATTTTCACTTAAAAACATTTTATTTTGCCAGGACAACATAACATATCAAATTATGAAAGAAAGAAAATACACGGTTTGCATACCAAAACTTTTTTTCAACGGTAAAGGGGTTAATAGGAAAAGAAAAAAAGGTAATTGAAGGCGATAATTGATGAATAGTGAAAATAATAAACAATTGCATTCACATTAAAAATTTTAGCCAATTTATGTGTAGAAATATATAATTATTTATAAAATTTGATAAACTAATTACTAATGTAATGTGCATTGGGATAATTAAATTCATTTCTTTTTCAGTTCTATTTTGAATATCGAGGATTCAAATTTCTTAGGTTAGATGGGACAACAAAATCGGATGATCGAGGAGATTTATTGTCTATGTTCAACGATGCTCAGCATGACTATTTCATTTTTATGTTATCTACAAGAGCTGGAGGTTTAGGACTAAATCTTCAAGCTGCAGATACAGTTATCATATTTGATTCCGACTGGAATCCTCATTTAGACTTACAAGCTCAAGATCGTGCTCATAGAATTGGCCAGAAAAATGAAGTAATAATTTTCCATAATAATAAAATAATAATAATAATAATTGTGGTCACTAATATTGATTAATCCCTTCAACCGCCAATGTTCAAGAACTCAAGTACAGAAATGACGGAAAGTTTCTCTATTGTATGTGACGTGTTACACCCTTTACATAAAAATTGATAAATGAAATCAGAACACAATCCAACCGGAGTGTTTGATTTATTAATGATCATATTGCGTGCCTTACACGAATCAGAAACAATCTTATAATCGAAATTTCACAAGCACCTACTTATTCTTTTCTTATAATTTGAAAAATCTACCGAGTACGTCAATACCAACTTAAATTAGGTTCATAATTAGTTAAATCAACATTGGATTTACAATTAACAGTCAAATTGCACTCAAATGTGGATTTCTGGGATTTTTAATCATTTTATCAGCATCATAAATAATCCAAGAAAGAAGGCCAAGTTTAAATAATTTAAAAACGCCAACTAGGCATATGATATAACGTCTCGCGATATATTTAGACCGTTTATCGGTCTTCTTCAGGCTAGAAATCTCATTTACAATAACTAAATGAAAATAAAATATTTAAATAAACAAACTAATAATAATCATAATCAAATTGTATCAAAAATAAAATCACTTTAGTTTTTTTGAAAATAGTCATTTAAAATTATTTTTAAAAATGCAAAAATTATTATCATTCTCTCAAACAACTTTTTATAGAATAATAAAAATTCAAATTAAATTTAAATTTATGCAAAAATTTTAACAAACCTAAAAATTATACCATATAATTAATATACAAAAAAACATTCAATTATTTTAATTAAATAATTAAATAAATTTGGCAACGATATTATTAAAAGATAACGCCAATAACAAACTTTTCGTACGATATATTTCGACAACATGGAAAATTCAAACCCAAAAACTAACCTCGCTATCTTAAGCACACAAAGCTAATTCATTCATTGAATTTCTACATCTCTTCCTTATTTCTAAAATCAATCTCTTGAACACTGGAACAAACGAAGTGCAACTTTCAAATAAATATTGGTCGAAGAATTGAATTTAATAAAACAGATAATGATTGACCTTTGAAACATTTAAAAAGTAAAGAATAAATAAAGTTTTCATTTTCACATTGATTCTATCTCAAATTCCTAATTTAAGTCTATTTAACATGTAAAAACAATTCAATATTCCAAAATGATGTTGCATAATTTCTTCTTATGAGCATCAAGTCGTTGATCTATGTATTTTCAAACTCTTATTATCCCATTTAACATTGGATACATTATTTGTCCGTTAAGTAAACTAGCTCTTTCTAAAATATTTATGTCAGAAGCTTCGTGTCCCTAAATTTACTATTATTGCAATTAAATTAAACTTATTGATTTGATTAAAAGATAACGCCAATAAAAAACTTTTCGTACGATATATTTCGATAGCATAACTGTCATCTTCAGGTACTCAAAACCAACTCAAAATATTATGAATTAACTTTTAATTTAAACAAATTATTTTTTATTAATTTAATTTTGTAATAAATAAATATTTAAAAAATATATTCAAATAACTTTTAATTAATTAAAATTTTATTTATATAAATATTATAATTTTTATTTACATTATAACTTCTAAAAAATAATGTAATTTAAAAATTCAATTCTTTTAATAATATTGAATTAATTATTAAAACTTTTCCACAAAATTCTAAAATCAGACATTCCTATTTCACTTTTACAGCCTCTATTGTGCTCACTAATATTGGTCAAACCCTTCAATAGAGGCTGTAAAAGTGAAATATGAATGTCTGATTTTAGAATTTTGTTGAAAAGTTTTAATAATTATTGGGAACGCGTGATATGTGAAGCATTGTTGATAAGGTCATTGGATCCAAAGATTAATTTGCAAAATGTTGTGACTACGAATGTTTTGAATGTTTTTAAATAGTTTACATATGTTAAATCATGTTTATATATTGTTTTTTTTAAAAAAAACTTTCTTTTAATATTATTAAAATAATTGAATTTTTAAGTTACATTATTTTTTAAAAGTTATAATATAAATAAAAATTATAATATTTATATAAATAAAATCTATACTTAATAATATGATGCAAATATACCTTGCGAACTATAAAAACACTACATGTAATAATTCTATAATTTTTCTACTCGGATTACATTTTATTGTAAAATGATCATGACCTTTAACCTTAACTATTTTCAATAACAATATTCACGGATATTGAAAGAATGTTCTACATCCAAAGTAAGTGATGATATGAAAGTATGATACCTACTGCTGTATCTGCAACCTTCTTAAAAAAATTATAAACACAGTTAATAAATAAGAGTTCAGTAGAAATTGGTAAATGCTATTGAAAATAAATGTAGATTCAAAATCTACATAGATAACAATCAGACATTTTTCTTTTAGTAATTCTTAATGCGTTTAAAATGGTTTTGGCTTGTGAAATCAATGTAAACAATTTTCTCTCCACAGACAACAAATCCTAACGTTGCACTCTTTGATTAAAAATTCATCAACTTTTACAGATTAGTATTATACTACTTATAATATTATAACACTTTTCACCCTATTTTATCAATAAATAAATCGGTTACACTTCAGATGCTTTTTGGTGAATTATATCTAAATATAGAGGTTTCATTATAAAATTTGACTATTATCCACTGGGTTGCCACAATTATAAATCAGCATATTGATTTCCAAACCCGTATTGTTCTTCTCCAGGTTGGGATATCACACAGTTTCATTGAAATGTCATTAGAAACATTTACTCATTTCGACATGTATGATAAATGTTTTCTTCGTATCTTGCTATTATTGGCTTTTACCTATTTATCCTTTTAAGAATAAAACTATTTCCCGATAACCTAGATATCTTGAAGACCTTTGTTATTTTAAAATTTACTTATTTTATTCGATTTTATTTCCAACTACATCCTAATTCTGTTCACTCAACAATATTTTGATTTTATTTCTTTATACCATACCAAGGAAAGTACCAGTCATAAAAAGTGGTCATATGAAGAACGTACGGATACGAAATTCATTTAAAACGCCGTATTTGGAGAATTGTAATCTTAAAAATACTCCGTAGCGAAAGGGTTAATAATTTTATTATTTAAATTATTATTATAATTATTAATTATGCAAAAATATTCTTCCAAATTTAAATTTTCCTCATTATTACATGCTAAGTCAATACATCAATCATTATACGCGTTCGAGTCTAACCAACTATCACAATTATTATCTAAAAGTTTAATTTTTTTATCATTGACAGCATACAAACAATCGCCAAACAATCATACATGCCTTATGCAATACTTAAAATTAAAAGTAACATTTGAAGAAGGAACCTTAAATAATGAATCAAATGCATATTTTTACCATCCCAAACCGAGGATCCAAAGCTGAAAAAACTGTCATTTAACCACTCTATTTAGTCATAATGTTAATGGTTTTTTAAAATTAAAACATATGCTTGTGTGTATCTAAAAATACTCAAAACCGATAGAAAGAATTTTATAAAAGAAAAAAAATCCTAAATTATTTATGAACATTTTTATTTTATTTTTTTTCATTATTCATGATTTCTTTAGTGAATATTGAATCAGAGCTTTCACTGGCACAGTTTTATAAACTAAATAAAACAGACAATAAATAATGGATTGTAAAAAATATTGTCTAAATGTAAAACATAATTTCCCTAATTCAAGTCTGAATAAATGTATTTAAAAACAGAAAATTTATTTTATTGATTATTGTCAGAAAATTCTGTTAGAATATTTATCTCTTATTGAAATAAACAAGAATTATGCAATGAAATAAAATATACGGTTGCAGAAAAATTTCCATTTTAGTAGAAAATATAATTACAAGTCAAATATTATTTTTCAAGCAGACGAGAATTTTTTATCGTTATTGTCAAAGGTTTTTTGTTTGTGTGAAGATAAAAAAAGAAGGAAGAATCAGCTGATTATTCATATTTTCATGTGAAACTGATAAATGCAGTATGAAAACTAATGCTGCTATGAAATATTTTATATATTTGAAAATATATAAATCGCGATGAGTGAGCAAAAATTTATGTTGTGAAACCAGTGATTTAAAGAGGCATAACATTCGTTACGTATTACATCAAGATTCCCCAATTCTCGCATACAGACATATTGCGGAAATCACAATTTCAAGAGAAATATGCATTTTGCAAATTTTGAATAGTATTTATTTTCGGGTTTTCTATATAAGCTCTATATTTATTTACCATTATTTCATTCACTATTATTTTAGTTTCCCTATGAATTTGCAGCTTTCAATAATTTATAGCGAATAATTAGGATTTCTTATGGGACCGGTTTATCGAGGATTGTACTCTCTAGATATTTTATAAATTGATCAAATCTGAAAATTTATAATAATAATAATAATAATAATAATAATAATAATATAATAATAATAATAATAATAATAATAATAATAATAATAATAATAATAATAATAATAATAATAATAATAATAATAATAATAATAATAATAATAATAATAATAATAATAATAATAATAATAATAATAATAATAATAATAATAATAATAATAATAATAATAATAATAACAATAATAATAATAATAATAATAATAATAATAATAATAATAATAATAATAATAATAATAATAATAATAATAATAATAATAATAATAATAATAATAATAATAATAATAATAATAATAATAATAATAATAATAATAATAATAATAATAATAATAATAAAAATAATAATAAAACAATAAAACAATAATGATAATAATAATAATAATTGTAAAGTAGAATAATTAAGGAATATTTTATAATTAATTAAATTAACATATTACATAATAATATATCAAAATTGTAGTTTGAATGATCAGCTCTTCCATATTTACAGAAAGTAAATGGTATAAGGAAAGAGCCAATCGATGTACTGAAGGGAAGAGAACTATAAATAACAATTACATTTCGATAAAATCCTACGCAGAAACGGATATCACAATAAAGACATTGAAAGAATGAATTTAAAACCAAAAACCTTTAGGGAAAGAACACAAAAAAATGAAATACTTTTATCTAAATATTCGTTCATTTACGACACGCTCGAATTCAAAATTCGTAAAGAACTAAATCTTACTGGCTTTCCAATTCATATATCACACAAGTCTTGGACACTGAGACAAGCACTAGCAGACAACACAAAAAGTGAACATTTGCTTAATGGAAATCTCCCAAGCACCAAAAAAAATATGCTTCAGAAAAAAACATTGTCTACTGCATCACGTGTAATGCATGCAAAGAAATATACATTAGAAGTACATTCATTAACTTACACGAAAGAACACTTAAACCTTACTGGAACATCCTCGGTATACAGACATCTCCAATTATGCCAACCAAGGAAGGAAAGAAAAAGTATTTCTATCAAAATCTTGGCGAACGACAACATCAATGTTTCTCCTATCTAATCCCGCTGTATTATAATAATTATTATTTCATCCTGTATATATATATATATATACTTTTATTTATATATTGTGCAATATTAATAATTTTAACAGCAAAATTGCAATAAAATTCATTACTCTGTAACTCCGTCAATTTAATATATCACAAACTATAATATTATAGGTTATTCCATGACACTCGTCTCTCTATAACGTAATTTATAAAGCCGCAATCTCGTTTACATTTTACGAAAAAAAATCGTAAAAATAACTTTCTAATACACAAATTCAACATGCACGTTCATATTTCGATTAAATGGTTATTACTTGCTTTAATATTTTCATATTTTATAATTGAATTTATAAAATAATTACATACGATAATTATACACGATAGCAACACCCAAACACAAGATTTACGATTTACATCGGCTGCTTTCCTATCATCATCAGGATTAAATTTCAACTAAATAATTTTTATTAATCATTCAACTTTTTGACTTTTGAAAAACGTGTTAAAAATATTTGAGCAATAATTATATTCTATTTTTTTGGAATTAATACACTACGCGAATCAGATATCTAAAACTCTGCTTGTATTTTGTTCGGTTCTCGTTTATCAATTTAAAGACTTCCCGCATCTCTGTACTCGAGTTCTTGAACGCTGTCGACCAACAGAAATGATCAATGTTGATGAACAGAATAAAAGCTGTATGAATAAAATGTCTGATTTTAAAATTATATTAATTATTGGGACATTTTATAGAAAAAGCGTTGTTGATAAGGTCATTGTATCCCGAAGTTAATCTGCAAAATGCTTTGACACGTGTTTAAAATGTTTTTAAATATTTTGGTTGGAAAATTTGGGATTTATAGATTGTTTTTGTTGTTGTTTTCAGGTGATTAAATTTGTTGGTTAAATTATTTGTAATTGTTATTTTTTTAAAGAATTTTTGTTTAAATTAATATTGTAAAATCATAAACTTGCAAATAAACTAAATTAACCCTCTAATCATTAGAGTCTAATGCATGCTACCACCTGAGAGGACTGGACTATACGGTGACGCTGATTTAGTGCTCAAATAAAACCTTTTGATATTTAATGCATGACAACGACTACAGGCAAAATTACCTCTATACTACCCTTTATACCAGGGGTTCTTAACCTTTTTTTACTTCATACCTCACCTAATATTTAATTTTATGTTCTTACCTCCAGCATAATTAGTTTATTTTAAGAAAAGATAAGAAACATAATTAGTGGTATACCAACATTACATATATTATTTTATTTTTACCATTTTAATATATATTTTAATTTAAAAAAAAACATAACAAAAATAAACAAAATCTCATACCTCCCCCAACACATTAGTATACCTCCCCAAGGGAGGTATACCTCACCGGTTAAGAAACCCTGCTTTATACAATGATGCATGAATGAATGTGATAGCATTCATTGTTTTCCAGTAAACGTCAGTTGAAGTTTGAATTGGTTATAATTTATAACTTATAAACGCAGAAGAAAACTGATGCATTAGAGCAGTTGTTCCTTATCCTCGAGCCGCGGAATAAATGTTACCGTGTCGCCCTATAAACATTAAATTATTTACATTTTATTTATGGTGGTGTATTTCTCGTGGGATTTAAAATTTTAAATCACTACATTCATTTTTTTGTATTATTGTATTTTACTTTGATCGCACCATTAAATAAAATTAGACTAAAATTATTAAATCAAAACAATATAAAAATAAATAAAAACGCACTTTACCGTCAACGGGCCGCGGTAAAATTATCAAGAGTTGATCGGTCCATGATGAAAGGTTGAGGAACACTGCTTTAGAGGTTTAAATTAATAAAAAAATATTTATTTTAAAATTAATAAAATTTGTGTAATTAATCTACAATGCGTATCGTTTTTTCTAACTTTCCAAATCATAAAAATTTATTTGAGTGGTGATTTCTTTTAATTAAATCAGTGCCATGTTTATTTAGTTATATATTCTATATGTTTCAAATGAAGTTTGATTTGGAAATCGACTTAAAACTCTTGATTAATTTAAATTTTCTTTCTTAATGGCAGATTATATGTATGGATGTATTTAGGTTAGGGTTCTGAGATTGATAACGAATAATTCGGTGGAAGAAAAGATTCTAGCAGCCGCTAGATTCAAACTAAATGTAGATGAAAAAGTTATCCAAGCTGGAATGTTTGACCAAAAATCGACAGGAACAGAACGCCATCAATTTTTACAAGCATTGTTGAATCAAGATGAGATGGAAGACTATTCCGAAGATGAATGCCCCGATGACGAAACCATAAATCAAATGATTGCAAGATCTGAAGATGAATTTGAACTTTATCAAAGATTCGACATTGAGAGAATGATGAGTGATAATTCACGAGGCAAATTGAAATCAAGACTAATGAGCCATGATGAACTGCCATCATGGATTGTAAAAAATGACGCCATAGTAAGTCTCAATAAATAATTTGTCAATTAATGATAATCATTTATCGCACAGTAAAAATACCAAATGCACAATTAATTAAATTTTATTTTATTGGTTTTATGGCAATAAAGACAAACTTCAATAACAAACTACACAATTTTATTAGTATGTGAATGCCATTTACGATATCGACGTTTAAAAGTTGAAAAACCAAAGAGCTTTGAAAACGCCAACTGCCACATGTATTTACTTTTTCTATGTCGTTGTGTACAGTATCACTTAGCGTATTTGGTTTTATGGAACAATTCAATCTATATACCCGTTTACACTGGACAACATTTTCTATAATTATACCAGTTTTAATTGAGTAACAACTCCATTAATAAAATGAAAATATCAATAAACTGATATTATATAGACATACATACTTTCCTGTGTGGTGATGCAATTTGTTAGGGCGAATAACAACTTTACTATATGTGTAATGCCTGCAACATTTAATTTTTGATTAATTTTAATTAAATAACAAATGCGTTATTAAAAATAACACATTTAATTTTTTGTTTGAATATTTGCACTTTTTAATGATCGCTACATTATTTCATTTTAATCTTCATAAACAACCCATGAAGATCTTCAACCATTTGTCAATGATTTCTCAATCTGTGAAATTACTGTATTGGTTAATGCCTGTTTCGACATATTCAAGTCAGCCTGAAACTAAACCAACTCATTTCAAAATTCAAACTGTTAGAATTTATTCAGATAACAAATTATTGTTTTCTCTTCAAAAACATTTCTCACATTGTCATTTCTCAATTCGATTCTACTAACAACACTATGATACTTGAAGCAACTCAAGACCTTGATATCGAATGCTCGGTGACCAACAATCTAATACAAAGTTCAACTGATCAAATCAGCTTATTGGAGTTATTTTGAATAATTTTTTACAATATAAGGTCAAAAAGTAGAAGAAAAAATAAGCTTTACGCACAAACGAGATACAGTAAAAAATACATGCAAATGCAGAAATATTCAGATGAATAACAATTCTATATATTACCATATTATAATTATATTTTATAAATTTTAGTTAAAAATTGAACTGATTTACATTTTAAGAAGTGAATCCAAAATACCCATATTTGTACTCTTAAAAGGCTAAATATTCATTAAAATGTCTGATAAGTAACTTTTATTGAATTTACATTATTTTTAGCCAACTTGTATTGTAAAAGTTGTTTTCCAGCTGAAACAGGTGTAAAAATAATCAATAAATTTTTTACATTCTCCATATTTTTAATATTAGAACTTGTTCTAAACATTTTAACTTATATTTTGGAAATGTTCGTAGCAAGATAAAGAAAACTAACATTTAATTTCTGAAATCAATTTTATTTTTCAGCATAACTCTTCATTTTATAAACTTTTTTTGAATACCCAACTGCTTTTAACTCTTCATATGAGAAAACTTTGTACTCACAGGAATGCTTTTAAGTTATAAAACAAATGAAAATCAAATGGAGCTTAATTCGGCGAATGAGATGGATAGAATAACCCTTTTGCCTGCTCGGGTGTTAGTTTGATTTATTGATAAACACGGTAGTTTTTCAATAATTTGAAAAATATTAAAAACAGAACTGCCAATTTATCTTTTTACACTTTTAAATATTCTTTTAACACTCCCTAAATTCGAAGCTAAACACTTTCATATTGAAAAATTTTAATTTGGTTTTGACTTTCTCTGTTTAACTTTTTTTGTTTTTGAAGTGGAACAAAAAAATTAATTAACATTAAAATTCCAATTAAACTGTTGTATATGCTGTAAATCCTTCTCTTAACAGAAGAAAGTTTTTGAAGATTATATAATTTAGTATAAACCAGTGTTTTTCAACCGGGTTGCCGCCGCACCATAGGGTGCCGTAGAGATATGAAAAGTGTGCCGGGAGCTCTGCTAATTTTACTATTTAAAATGTATTAATTTCATATAAGGTTTGATTTTAAAAAAGGCTACTATCATAGATTTTGAATTACTTTAAATAGCGTTACATATATCAATTATTTTTGGTAAATATTAAGAACAAGAAAAGGCAAAAACTGAACTCAATTGAGAATAAGTTAAGATTATGTTTGTCAAATACGTGACTTAATAATAAGGAGAAATGCAAAAAGTATCAAGTTCAAATTTTACATTAATATATGTTATAAAAGATTTAGTTTATTAAATATAGAACTTACAAAACTTTTTATTTTTATAGCTGAAATATTATTATAAAAAGGGTAGGATGCCATCAATTTTTCAAATTTTCCGTTAGGGTGTATAAACTGTATACGAACAATTTATCGCGAGCCTAATATTTTATAAAATTATATTATTTATATTTTAGCACTATAAATATGACGTTTGAACACATTTAAGCGTAACTAATACAATAAACAGTAATGGAAAACCTTGAAGTGAGCACTTTTTATGTCTGAAAAACATCCGTTTTTTAATATTTTTAAATATTATTCCTTATATTTAATAAGATTTCGTTATAAATATGCTTAATGCCAATAAAATACAATCAATTCCCTTTTTATGTCGTAGATACTTTGCTCAGAAAAAACGCAGGAAAAATCACATAAAATATTTTCCAAAATGAATGTTAAAAAGAATTTTTTAAACACTGCTAAAAAGTTTTCAATTGTATGCTTTTCGTTTGTGGAGTAAATCGTTTTTTCAAATGAGCGGATATTTTAAAGATTTTAGTAGAAATTGGTGAAAATGACATTTAAGAAGAATCATAATTTAACAATCTAAATTTCAATTAAATTTTTACTTAATAGTAATGTTTTTGAAATGTGAAGGAGATCTACTGAATGATATCCAGATGGTTGCTGAAGTCCCAATTCCCATAAGCATTGGTAATGTGTAGTTGTAAATTGTATATAATTATACAATTGTACATACAAAACAATATGTAAATGGTTTGTAAGTGCAATCGTGCCTTCTATGTATTAGTTGTACAAAAGTCATTATATCAAAAAGTGATTTTTAGCTATGAATAAATTGAAATTTAATAATATTTAATAATTAAGACAAAATTTCAATAATATTCCAAATAAAATTTTTAACTTAAACGATCAGATACCGTCCTAGTTCTGACCATAAGCTATGCCAACTGACAGTTAGTAAAGATGAATTATTTCTTCTTACCAGAAGTCACCGGGAAACCAAAGTCATTGGGTTGCGGGGTAAGTATGGTTGTAAATCTGAAACTTAAAGGAATTGACGGAAGGGCACCACAAGGAGTGGGCTTAATTTGACTCAATGCGGGAAATCTCACCCGGTTCGGGCACTGCGAGGATTGACAGATTGATAGCTCTTTCTTGATTCGGTGGGTGGTGGTGCATGGCCGTTCTTAGTTGGTGGAGCGATTTGTCAGGTTAATTCCGATAACGAACGAGACTCTGACTTACTAAATAGTGAATTTAAACATAAGTGCACCAACCTACACCAATTTCCAGCTTTTTTTCTCAACATTAAATAATGAAATTAATAATTTCTAACTGAGAAAACAATTTCAACTTTAGTATGTCTTTACAATCTCAAAATAAGAAAAATAAGTTTTTCGTGAGTAATCGAAGCACGAATCTTGATTTTTGGATCTTCATATCTTCTCTTCGTGAATTGTGGCATTTTACCTTAAATTCATCATCAAATTAATAGTAAGGTGTGACAATCCTCGTTTTAAATATGATTAAATCAACTTAAGGCTTATCACATTGGCTGAGATTCTTGTTAATGTAAAAAAAACCAATCAAACATGCAAAAAGAAGGCGATTTACAAGTAATTCTATATTAAGTATTCTCAGGTCAAATGAATCTTTATGGTAATACTTATAGAAATTTATTAATCTATAGGCAGCGATATATAATTTATCATGAAAATTGATGCATGCTTTAAATACTTGTAACCACAAAACCGTTTGATACAAACATTTTAATGGACTTTTATATGAAATACTTACGGTTCAGTCGAAAACCTAGTTTCACTATTTCTCTATGTATTTTAAAACTAATATTCCGAAATTTCAGGCTTTGTGTTTCTATTTATGAACAAAAACTGGTATATAGCTCAAATCTGACATGTCCATAGAAACCTTAAAAATATAAGTCGAGAAAAAGGAAAACTGCAAATATATATATATATATATATATATATATGTGTGTGTGTGTGTGTATGAATTGAGCATCTTAGCAGCAAAGAAAAGAGCATTTATCACATTTATTTGCATACCAATGTACTGATAAAAAAATAATAAATATTTATTGCTCGGTGTAGTTTGCAGTTTTTCAATTACAAAATATTTTTTTCAATAAAAAATAATCCACGCTAAAAAGCATATATTTTGCGGTCCATTGTGAGTTTTGGGTTAAAAAATACTGGTATGTTGTTTTTGTAAATTATTTTAAACTCATTTGGAAGCGGCGAAGGTGATTATGATTGAAGAACTTAATAGCTTGATTACTGAAACGATATGAACTGAATGTGTCTGAAAGTTCTCAATCATCTTTAATTGCAGATAGAACGAAATTTATTTTCTAATGAACTGACAGACAGCTTATCCAAAAAACGTATCCGCAAAGAAGTCGACTATACAGATTCCTTTACAGAAGCACAATTTTTGCGACATATTATTGATGATGCTGACGAAGATGTCATTAATAAGCCGGTTGAAAATAAAGGCAAAAAGAAAAAAAAGTCAATGGAAGTAAAATTAAAATTTGATAAATTAAAACTATATGGCTTATTTTTAAGGTCCCATGCCCACCATCAGAACTTGATTCCCTAAATTTGAAAAAGAAGAGAGGGAGACCTTTTAATAACTCTGTTTCTAGCAACGACAATTTAATGTCCGCAAAATATCTCAGTATAATTAATAAATTATTAAATTATCGTGACAAGTAAGTGAATAACCATGTAACATTTAATGTTATATATTATTATGATTATTATTTATAAATAAATAATTAAATAAATTTGGCAACGATTTAATTAAAAGAAAACGCCAATAAAAAACTTTTCGTTCGATATATATTTCGACTGCATAACTGTCATCTTCAGGCACATCAAACTAACTAAAAATTTATATTAATATAAAAAAGATAATTTGTTTAAATTATAAGTTAATTCATAATATTTTTAGCTGGTTTTTTGTGACTAAGATGACATTCAAACTTTCGAAATGTATCGAACAAAGAGTTTTTTATTGGCGTTTTCTTTTAATTATTATTATTTTTATTTTTATATTTTAATTATAAAAGATTTTCTAGATAATATAGTGGTGTAACATGAATGATCTGAACCACATAACCCCCTTCAAGGTCTCTTTCATATCAAAATTCGATTTTAGAGTCAAATTTAAGGGAAATATAGATTTTTGAAAATGTTGCTTTAGTTGTAAAAAATAAAGGACAAATATGATTTTATGTAATTTAGTTTTTGTTAGGTACGGCTGAGTTATGGTTGACACGTCAAACATTTTCCAATTGTATAATTTACATTGAAGAATCTTGTGAGAGGATTGATTTATCGTTTATGGTCTTAATATTCTGTTTTTGCTAATTCAGTGAAAAGTGTTGATTTGCGTTGTTGATAAAGAATGGCTATTTGAAATCATTTTTATTATTGATGTTAAAAGAGACCGTTGACAAGTTGATTAAGAATTCCAAGAATCCATGTTTCAGAATGTCTGAGTGTAATTTGACTAATGAGTGCAAATCGATTGTTTATGTGAAGACTATCAAAAGTCTATGTAAGAATAATGGGCCTAAATTTGTGTTAATATTGCTGTATTTGATTATAATTTAGATTATAAAATCGTTTCTAATTCGTGTAAGGTACACAATATGATTATTATTAAGTCAAAAACTCCGGTTGGATTGTGTTTTGATCTCGTTTATCAATTTATCTGTAATGGGCGTAAGAGGCTTCCTGTTATCTCTGTACTCGAGTGTTTTATATTTCAATTTATATATTATATTTCAATTGAATTTAAACATTTGATATTTCACTGCCTTTTGATTGAATCTTTTTATTGCTTTATGTTCTAAATTTTTATACTTTGCCGTTCTCATTATAACTGAACCATTTCATTTTCACCAATATCATGCGAAATGATTAACTTGGAATGCAAAGATTTTAATTGTAAATACAGCAACTGTTGATGTTCCAAAATGTGGTGCGCCAAAAACGTACGTGAAATAACTAGGAAAGCAATTGAATAGAAACACCAAACTTTTACACAATAACATATGACATGTATAGACATCATTTTTCAACATAAGAGCCATTTACATTCACACACTTTTGCCAACACTGGAAAAGTTTAGACAATGCATTTTTAAAGAAATCCGAGAACTGATCATGCAAGAAACTCTCCACTCATTCCCTCAGATCCTCAGCATTTGCTAACTGTTTGTCACGGAAATGTTTCTTAATATGGCTGAAGAGGTAAAAATCACTGGACGCAGGTCTGGACTGTATGGAAAATGGTCTAATAGGTCAAATACATTTTCCTCCAGAACTCGCATGGATGCTGCACTTTTGTGGATTGGTGCGTTGTCCTGGAGAAACTACATGGGAATGCCCCGTTCTTTTCCGCAAGCATGTCGGCATTTACATACAATATCAGAGTAGTATGCAGAGTTGAGGGTGGTGTTCTTTTCAGCAAAATCGACAAGGATAACACCACGGGCATCCCAAAAATGCTCTACATTAGGCATTTTCTGTGGGAGGTTCCAGATCTCATTTCTTGGAACCAGTTTCTCTTGGAGATTTCCACTCATTTGACTAATGTTTAGACTTTTCAGATACTGATTGATAGGGGTTTCATCTTGCGTGATGATATTACCAGGAACGCCTCATTATGCTGTTGGAAAAGAAGAATGTTTGCTGAGAGCAATCCAGTCGCTTCTCACACATCTATAATGAAAGAAAGTGGGGAACAAATCTGGACCGCATTGTGTTCTGACTGCCTTCTCGTAGTAAAGCTTTACACTTTTCTTTAATTTTGTCAGAAATTTCACATGGGCGTCCATTCCCTTGGTCATCAAAAACTGACTGTCTCGCATGTTTAAACAGTGCAATCCAATTGCACATTGCTCTGCGTGATGTAAAGTCATCGTCATATGTCTCCTTCAATTAGGAAAAGATTTGGTCATTGGGAACATGGCGTAATACCAGAAACTTTATAACGCTGTGATATTCCACTGCATCAATCATGACTTGCACCAAATTTCAAAATCTCGTAAATGTCAATATAAACTTTCAATGGTAATTTAAAACAAACTACACAAACTAAACCTAATAATATAGCTAAAATAAAAATTTCATTGCATGACAAAATAATATTTTCTTCCTACATATTGAACGGACTTATTGGGCGCACCATGTATTATTTTATGTTAGTTATGAACTAAAAAATTGATTTGGAAACGTAAAATAATTTCCGAATTAAGCCACCTAAACTGGCATGGATTAGTAAGTAAAAAAAATAAAAAATTCATAATTTCTCATTTAAATTTCGATGCGTTTATTTGTGTAACATTTCCACATATCGAAATTTGACATGTGTTCAGTTGATTTGTTCTATCACTTTCTATAATAAGTGAGTTTATTTATTACAAGATCAAAATTCAACACGCTAGTAAGTATGTGTGTTTCTATAATATAAACTTATTGATTTTATCAAAAAATTAAAATTAAAATGCTTATTATAAGACAACTTATATAGATTATATAGGTTATATAGATAGATATAGATTGTTGGATAATGTATTGAATAGTCTTACTGTATTTTCAAGTGAAGAAACCTGTGGGGAAAAATCATTTGAAATTATGAGTGAAAAATTAAATCGAACATTGAAATGTAAACTGAAATTCGGTATTTTTAAAGAAAAAGTGCTATTTTAAAATAGTAGACAATTTCTATATATTTGTTAACCATTACTGGTAATTAGAAAATTCATAGCACAATCACATTTGCGCAACAATGGATATATAATGATGCAAATATTTTATTGCATTTCCTTGTGTAGAAACGTAATTTTCACTTTGTAATTATCCTGCAAATTTAGAAAAAAAAGTGAATTCCCTGGAACAAAATATTTCATTTTTATCTTGATATTCAAAACTTCCAGGAAGTTTCCAATCAAATTATTCATTGTTTTTGATTGTGTATTCCATTTGTTATTTTTTATTTTCTACTTTTACAAATTTCTCTAAGTAGAATTTAATTTCAAGCGGGTTGTTGTTATCTTTGCATTTAATGGAGAGATAAATAAATAAATGTAATTTATTTGAATCTTTCTCCTATTTCAATTCTCCAGGGACGGGCGTATTCTCAGCGAACCATTTATAAAGTTGCCATCTAAAAAAGACCTACCCGACTACTATGAAATTATAAAACAACCAATGGATTTTAAAAGAATAAAACAAAAAATCAAAGAAAACAAATATAAAACAATCTATGAACTTAATCATGATATTAATCTGTTATGCTCGAATGCACAAGTCTATAATATGGATGGAAGTTTAGTAAGTTTGACTGATTCTAACTATAATTCGCTTTCTTTCTGTGACATTCAGATATTTGAGGATTCCATAATTCTGAAGTCGGTATGGATAGAATTGAAAGACCAATTTTTACGCGAGAATCCAAACTTTTCTGACACCAACACAACTCATGAACATCATCAATTGAGTTCGTCGGAAAAATCTGGTTAAATTTGCATTATATTTTCCTAATCAAATCATCAAAAATTAACATATAGATAATAATGATATTGTTGCTGTTGTTGACAAGCGGTTAACTCATGAAAAATTGAAAGATTTCAAAATTTCCACAAATAACTCTGAACTGAAAATCCCCGTGCTGAAAACGAATCCCTCTCGTAAAATCTCTGCAAAAATAAAAGAAGAAAACGATTAAAATGTTGTTTTTCATTCCAATAATTCAATTTTAGGTGTCATTATGTTTGTATTAGTTCTATTGAGAATAATTTTAATGTTTTCATGTTTCTGAGATTTTTGTCAATTACATATTTTGTTGTTTTTTATTATGAAAAAATATTTTAATAAATTTTTTGAAAATTTTTCTTTTTTACTCATTGAATAAATTTGTTGAATAAAACTCTTTAAAACTTTTATAGGTAACGACCCGACGCCCTACGTGATAACTCATTATTAATTTCGCGCCAAATGTTTTAAATTAATTTAAACGAATCAAAAAAAAATTTTTTTTGCAAATAATTTTTAGGCTGAAATATTTGGAAATTTATTTAAAGTCAAAGTTTTAAGGTAATTTTACAATTATTATTATTATTGTTAGGGATTGATAGAAATGCACAAATCAAAGCATCGAAATTCAAAATAATAAATAAAAGTGCAAAATTAATAAGAAATTTGAAATAAATATTTTGTGGGAGAAACTGGTATGGACAGATGCCAATTGATGGGATGAATCCAGATATAATAAAATCAAATCGATGGGTTCCCATAAAAAATTATTAACCCTATTGTCAATAAAATTATTTAATTAAAGCAAACTATTTTGATGAATGAAGGAAAACCCGGGATAAAAGCGAAACCCGACTACAAATTAAATTTTGTATAATTACCCAAAGCAAATGGGCCACATGAAAAACTCGAGACCTAATATTGCTAAAAATGATTTAGGAAATGGATCGAAAAATTAAAAGGTACGCCTACCAACTAATTTAAATTGATGTTCATTTTGAGAAAAGTCAATTATAGAAGTAGTATAAAAGGAAAGTTGAATAGACAAAATCGCAAGTTTGGTCAAAGACAAATTCAAAAGTTAAAAATTTTGCGAAGATTAGAACACATTTATGAGAGCTTGTATTCATTAGTAGCGTACTAGAAGGAAGATCTCCCATTGAGAAAACTTATCCCAGCACAAAATAGATACTTGTATGAATCAAGCCCTTATTGAAAATTGTGCAGATTTACAATGAAAGTTGTTGTTCTGAGAAATTGTGTGGAGATTTTGTAGTCAATTGTGATAAATCGGAATAAACGTTATTGCACTGGGTTGTTCGACAAAAGAATTCGATCAAAAAATCGACAGTTTATAAAATCAGAAAGAAATGCTTAATTGTAAACTAAATATTTATGATTAAAGAAATATAATTAAAAATCATATAAATAAATTGTCAATTCAAATTAAAAAATTAAATAAAATTCAAGTTAGATATTTCAATTAATCCCAACATCGAATTTAGTTTATATATTATGATTTTCTTGGTTCAATTATATTAAATAATCATTGGGATCTTTCCGATTTGTTTTAGTCTATCCCGACCCACAACCGGAATTAAATAACTCAAGTTATTAAACTATAGGTTGTAAACAAAATGTCGGACTCATTCATGTGACCCAGTGAAGGTACCTACGTATGTGATGAATAACAGTAAGCCGAACCTTTATGTTAAAATATTGGAAGAGCAGGGAAGCTTGAACTTATTCAGAGCGAAAATTGAGTAACGTTGATATTGGTATTTGTCCCACTGTCCGGTTGAGAAATGGTACGAGTTACATAAGATCTGATTTTGTCTCTGCCACTTTCTCTACAGTTAAAATTATCATTTCTGTGTTAATATTGCGCGAAGCCAACGACATTGTCTCCACCTGGGCCATTAACATTTCTTGCCTCAAGACCCTTAGCTCTATATCAAAAAGCATTTTTCACAATCACCTAACGAAGTTGCGTTTGTTGCAACAATAGATTTAAATTGAACAAAGACATTTTTATCGTTGCATTTCGAATAAATTCAATCTAATTCGACTAAAATTCCAAATACTCATAAAATTCAAACGCGTAGACAAATCACTTAAATTCCAAAAAGTTCGAATAATAAACGAATAATTACAAATTTCTAAATTGATAAAAAAATTTAAACAATTACGACAAATTGGCAACTCTAATTGTCTCGTGTCTGTGTGCGCACACTAATCACAAAATCAAAAAGCTACAATCGTGCACATAAACGCGACATAAATTAAGATCAAGGGTTTAACAAAATAAATGTTAACTTTGTTTAATGATGGGTTTAACGGGTTTAAAATTTCAATAACTGTCGTATAGTTTGTCGAACGTTCAAGTAATTTTGAATACAAAAATATTTACATTAAGCCCGAAACTAATCTAATAATAACCCAATTTGGAATTATAGAAACAAAAACTTAGGACAAAAGTTTCGGGAAGTCGAAGTTAAATTTTAATGGCGTCGAGGAGGACACGACCTTGAAATGTTGATGAATATCACAAAGGACAAATAGATTTGACATTAAAATCAAATGATTTCAAAGTTAATACCTCCGATATATGAGGAAGACAAAACCAAATTGAGATTCTGTTCAGCACAGACTATCCCGGCAATGTCAACAACTAAAATTTTAAATCATCTCGAAAAGGTTTATCATTTTAATAAATCAACAACTAAAATTTTAGGATGATGAATAATTGAAAAGTTTCTTTTTCTGTTTGTGACACATTGCTGGAAATCCGGGGTCTTGTTTTAACAACCCTGAGAATAAATTACCGGTGCAGCTAATGAAGGAACAATTTATAAATTTTCATTATATCTATCTTATTCTTACCTTTTGGATGGATCTCAGGACCATTGGACACTTCTTCAGATTGTCTAAGATTATCGATTAGTATCAACATAGTAAAGGCAAGCCCAATCTCCAAAGAAAACTAACTATTCTTGTAGAAGTCTGTGTCACCAAATATCTGTAGACATAAGTAAGGGTTAATATTAAGATGATAAGGCCGTATAAGGTTAGGTAAAGATGAACCCGTAATGAGTTATCCGCAGTAAATAAGAAATCACTGAAACCCGAAATTAAATCTCCTTGAAATTGCCAATGACAAATACGTCCTTATTCACACCTGACAAATATCAGAAAATTTGAATCATAAATTAAATATTCCACATAGGTACTTAGAGATGGGCCCTTACTAACTACAGAAATTGCCGAGGGGAAACGAATAAAAATCAAACCTCATCAAATTTACTTGAACATGAGTGTAATTATCAGTTACTCGTATATAGGGAAAAACGATGTTAGAGTTAATTCGTCTTCAATAAAATAAGGAATCAAGCCGAATGCAAATACCTCAACCCTATAATCTCTGTGAGTATATTGTTGTGAGAGTGAACATGAAACACTTATATCAATATTTATAACTCATCTCAGTGTGTTATTATTTTTTTAGAAGATCCCCAATTCCGTGAACAACACTGGTCAAACAGCAATAACTGGAGGTAGCGAAGCTCTGCCAAATCATCAGAGACAATGGATTTAAGGCGGTGAATCCGTAGAGTCTGAATTATCAGTAAAACGGCGAATAGAGAATACGAACTTAGACCTGGTAAGCATAACTGTGAAGCGGGAGTCGAAATCCGACTCCTAAAGAGCGACATCTGAGAGTCTTGGCCGTAGCCTCAGCTGAGTGATTTGACGAAAAAACCAATTAGCCAAAGACTGTCGTCGTCTTCTCAGAATTCGAGAATCATTATTCCAATCGAATATTGACATCTCAATTGAAAATTCTGAGCTCGGATGCCAATGAACCCCATTACTTGGTCGCTTTTGAGTGAAATGATCCTGTATTGAGCGTCACTCGAGCACTGACCTTAGTGTCAGTCCTGAGCAAGTTCTTACGATCCGCGAATTAGGCAGGAAATATAAGAATCGTTGTCCACAGTGATAACTTATTCGGCTGCAACCAGAGACTAGAAGGCAGCTAGTGCTTTATATAACTAACTACACTTGTGTAACTTAATAAATGTCTAATTTTAAATTCTTGCTTTCACTGTGTTAAGACCTACAGTAAAAGATAGAGTATAGAGAAAGATATACCGAGCACTCTTCATTGCGACCAAGTGTTCCATCAGCAATTATTTAAAATGATTGAACATTTCCACTGTATGGAGGAAACGTGTTCTATATTCAGTCGACTCACCTGCAGGCACTTCAGTATAAGCATGGAGAACAACTGCACACAAAGATACAGGTACGGGGCCTAAAAACAGTTTTCGCGGTGTACCTGGAGATCTAAACGAAAATGTACCCACTATTATTTGCCCGTCAAAGAATCTTACGGGATCAACAACCTGGGAGGCAGCCAGCCTTTATACCACAACCAATGAAGTGGGAAAACATCAGACGAGCCGAACCAGCTCGTAAGCGATGTCGTCTAGAAGAGACTATAAAAGGATAATCCACAGGCTTATGACAGACAGCGGCGTAAATTATTGTATATCATAGAACAGCAAGTATAATAGGAATTTAATAAAGAATTTATGTGTTTATTTCATGCAATTACCTTGTTTACAAAGGGATGAAAATTGAACTTAAATTGAACTTAAAATTGAACTTAAAGAAAAACCAAAATAAATCATGACTAGAAAAATAATGTCTGTAGTGTTTTAATCGCCCAAAAAACTAATATTTGAATTTGATATAAAAATTGTATTGATTTAAATTTTATTAAATATACTCTACTTCGTTAAATAGTTTATTTTATTTTAATATTTAAATTATTAAGTTATATCAGATTTGTTTACATGGGAAGAAAAATGAACGAGTATCACTTATACAAAGGGTCAAAATAATTCAAGCCGAGCAAAATACTATCTAATGGTAGCTCACTGAACCCAAAGTTTATCAGGGTCAAAGCAGTACTTGAACCGAAGCTCACATTTATCAGATGAACTAGCTGGCTGTCACGAACAAACGTTATTTAGAAACGGGTACCAGCTGGTCGATTGATCATATGTGCGAGTGGAGTGTATTAGGAAGGATGTGTCATATATAGAGGTCTCGAATTTGGTGAGGTCTCAACTTTTTACTGGTGTTTCTTATATAAATGAAAAGACAAAACTCTTTGTATAAATAATTTATTTGATAAAAATAAAAATGACCAATTCAATATATTCAAATCACTTTCAACTTCAACTTTTAAATTTTCTTTTATAATAAGTAATGCATGTTGTGTAAATGTTACTATGTATATAGGTATATGCTATGTAGTAAATGCAAAAAAATCAATGTGAACGTTTTTGACTGTACTATTTTAAAGCCCTGTAAAGATTAACTCTGTAAGACTGTTTCTTTTTTGGTTAAGATTTTAAGGGCGCTTTTAACTAAAATTTTTCTACTATTTCCTTTGCGTTGATTTTAAAATATTTACTTATTTAAAAGGAGTTTTATTTATTTTTTAAATTTTTTTAGGAGCATTTTATTTACCCGAATTATTTGTTTTATATTCCCAGAAATTTTTTATTGGGAAGAATTAATTTTATTTATTCAGGGTTTTATTGGAAAATCCGTTTTAATCTATTTTATTTACTTAATGTTTCGCTGGAAGAAATTTATATTATTTATTTAAGGTTTAATTTTTATATCTATTGGGTTTTTTTCAAAATTAAAATTTATGCTTATTTTCCTTATAATTTTTTAACAGTAAAATAAACATATTAGGTATAAAACTGTAAAATAACTATAAAACACCATCTCAATAAAAATAATGCTATACATAAATTTAATTTAATATAAAATACTACACCAAATACCACATATAAAAAATATAACTATAAATTATTTTTATGATGTCGAGTATACAGATAAATTTGAAGAAAATTTAATCATTACTAATTTATCACAAATAAATGATCAATTAATGACTTTTTATTCGCACCCATTTAAATCTTGCGAAATTGAACAAGGAAGATTAGTCAAAATTGAATTGGAAGATGATTTCAGTAAAGTTAAAATTAATAAATTCTTGGCTCAAAGTTTGGGATTAAGTGAAGAATTATACACAGAAAAATTTATTGTTGGATTACGATTACCAGAAACTTTGCAAAGTAATCAACAAATGATGATCTATATAAATATCATTGAACCTATTCTTGTTGGTGTATTCATGTGTATGGGTTGAAAAACATAAAAAGGATGATCTAGTTCAAATTATAGAGAAAAGCCCAATGTATTTGTCTGTATCGTCAACATATATAAACAATATAGAAATCAATATTCGTGACTATAGTGGAAAATATATATTTTGTGAAGAAGATAAAACCTTTCATGTATTACATTTTCGTAAAATAAATGAGTAATCCTGGCATTTTAAATTTTTATAGTAGTAGTCAATCTGGTGGAGATTTACCATATTTTATAGGTAAACAATATGGAACCGGTTGGTTGAAAACAATAGGTAGATTTGCATTACATATTCTTACACGTATAGGGAATTTCGGTATGAAGACGGCAAATAACGTAATAAATAATAATTCTGATTTTTTACCTGCTTTAAAATCAAATGCAATATCTGAAATTAAACAATCTTTACCTAGTGTTATGCAAACTTTACCTAGTGTTATTAATAAAGTAAGTGATGAATTTAATCATGAAAATGAACAAAAAGGAGAGACACTTAAACGTAGAAAGATTATGAAGAAACATATAAACAAAAGAATGAGAGGATTCAGAACTATATTTGAAAAATGATTAGTGCAAAATCTGAATTATGACTTTTTGATAGACCATCCCCTCAAGCCGTGATTGAACATGGTTCATTTGAAGATATTTTCCAAATGAATTCAATAACTGATGGTGGTACCTCTTTGATTCAATTTTAACGGATCACAAACAGAATATTTAGATTTGAACGATACTTTGTTATATATTCAGTTGAAAGTTGTAAATAGCTTAGGTGAAAATATTACACAAGAAGCTGACGTTACAGCAAACAATTTCTTTTTCAAACTCTTTTTAAAGACGCTGAATTAGATTTTAATTCTACTAAAATTGAAGAAGCATATGATAGTTTTGCACACAAAGCCCTAATTGAAACTATTATAAATTATAATCAAGATATTAAACATACATCTTTAGAGGGAATGGGTTACACTGAACATGATCTTATGCGAAAAACAATGTCTTAGGGGGGAGCTTAAAAAATTTTAAAAAAATGTCATTTTGAAAGTCTTACCCCCACAATATGTTCCTTATAACATATAAACAATATATAAAAAGTTTGAGCAATAAATTCTTTTGTTTAGGGGTAGCTCAAGGGCCTCAAAGGTTACAAAAGTTTTGAAATTTCAGCAAAATTATGAATATTTATTTTAACAGTCAACACAAAAACACAGTGTTAGTGAATGGTTTGTTCAGTTTCTGACGAATTCATAGTATCAGTTTGACAATATCCAGCTGTACCAGCATATTCTAAATTTATTGATTTCATAGCTGCCCGAACAGAGCCTGTTTCCTACTATCAGGGTACATTCTGCGATGGTCCTTGACAACTTGCAACAAGAACTGAAGATGCGCTTCATCACGGGTTATTTATCCACTGTACTCCTGAATGAGTGCCACTCCATGTTCAGCGTGGCCATTGACAGCCTTTAGAGACTCAACTGTCTCTGCAGCCTTCTTATAATCATCTCTGTCCTCCCATAAGTCCGGATCAACCATGAGAAATCCATCTCGCAGGCCCATCATTCAAATCAGTCTCAACATCTTCCTATTTCTTGTCGCTAAATGAATCAAGAGCAATACTTACTCGCTTGGATTGAACCTGATCTTCATTTTCTTCATTCAGCATGGCACTCACCATTAATCTCTTGTTCATCGAACCGACTGGACAATAGAACAGAGCTAAGCTAACTATTTTATGTGACAAGTACCACAAGTGATTGGAAAACTTGCGTGATGTCGACTTTAAGATTGCTAAATGGATTGAAGTAGTGACTTCAGCAGCATTAGGTCACTGTAAGGAGCATCTGATCAAAGCATTCAGATAGATACGTATTTTCACCATCTTTTGCTGAGTTGTATTCAGAATCAGATAAACTTAGTTCTGCTGTAGAAACTGCTGACTGTTTTATCTCGTCCATTCACTGTTGTTAGGCAACCATTTGCTCTTCACTCTCAGATGGTCTTTTTTTCTTTAGCAGCAAGCTTTTCATCTACTCAAGCCATTGACCCCCTATATCCTTTTTCTCGATGGGATAACAAAAAATCCTTATCTTCTTGTAATACGGACAACTTAGTCAAGTATCAGCGTGAGCGACATCAAAAAGATCTTCGAGTCTGGAAACAAAGCCGTCACCTTTCGCGAGTTGAGTTGATGACGTTCTTGCTTTATTCTTCTTCAGAAGACGCCATTCTTCAAAAACCTGCTCAAGCTTAGTTTGGCAATTTTGATGATCTCTCTTCGGGATTCTAGCTTTCTTCAAAAACTTGGAAATTTCTTTGATGGTTGCAGCCGGCGATTGTCTTATGGTCCTTCAGTTCGAGATGATGTGGCAGGCAAATGTAAACAATGTGTAAATAAATAGGAAAAACAGATAGACAGATAAATTGATAAACAAATGATTATTTTGTAACACTTATAATTTTACACTTAAAACATTTAATATGTAACTCACCAATAGATAAGAATAAATAAGGCTCACTATGTTAGCGTCACTTGTCAATGAGCAAAAGTACAGAAATGAACTTTGAATTCATAAATCAAGCAATGAATGCAAACAGTTGTATTATGTAGAGATTTTGAAAAACTTCACCACCATTGCGCTACACCTATATATATATATTGTTCAATTGTGCTTATATTTTGTTTGAATTTTTATTTCATTTATCGGAACATAATGAGATGGTAAGAAGATTATATTTCAAAAGTTCAAAAATAAGCTCCACCCTAGAAAAACATGGATTGCAAAATCAAAAGCATTTTCATTATGTTCACCTCTCCAATTTGATTTCTTTGATCAACCCAAATATTTATTACCAGGTGTTAGTGTCCAAATTAAATTAACAAGAACAATTCCAGAAAAAAGTCTGACATGTATTAAATTTGTACCTAAAATAGTATTGCTAGATGCAAAATTAATGGTTAGAAGAGTTCGTGTTGAACCTTCTGTTTTAGCGGGTCATCAAATAGGTCTTGTTACAAGAAATGCAATTTATCCAATGCGAAGCAAAAAAGTTGTTGAATTTTCTTTACCTATTGGATCTTCTTCTTTTTATAAGGAACAAATATTTAGTGATAGACGATTACCTAATTTTATCCTTGTAACTTTCCAGAGAAATAAAAGATTTAGTGGTTCTTTTTAGATACATTTACTATGTTTCATCACTTTAGCGTTAAGTCAATAACTTTAAGAAAAGGAAGTGATTATCGTAAAAAATATAGTCAAGATTTTGAAAATGATAATTATAGTAAAAGTTATATGCAAAGTATTGTTAGGAATATGGGATATCTTAATAAAAATTTGAATTGTGGTATCAGTATGTCAGACTTTAGAAATAGGTATCCATTCTTTACATTCGTACTGGCGCCGGATTTTGATCTTAATCAAAGTCAGTTACCACAAGTGGAAATTTAAGATTAGTGTTAGATGACGAAGGAAAACCATTATACACCTTCGTGCTAACAAAGTATTACAGGACCGGGCCCAACAAATACAGGATCAACATTCACGCAGAAGAACGAGCACAAGCAAATCCCAAATCAGAACATCAAAGACAATAATCCATTATCTATCGTGATCTATTTAACAATTATCTAAACAATTAACAATTATCTATTGTGATCTGTTGAACAATTATCTGAACATTTGACAATCATTTATTGTGATCCATTTAACAATTTGTAAATAATGATGTAACTGTATAATTTATTTTGTAAAGGATATAATCCATTTTTATTATAAAGGGTGTAATTTATTCTAATTATTAAATTTATTCCTTACTATTCATTTTTGTGCAACTCAATAAAATAAAATAAAAAGGGTAAAATCATTGGGATTAATACAGATAATCTTATTAATTATTATTATTATTATTATTATTATTATTATTACTATCAGTATTATTATTATTATTGTTATTATTATTATTATTATTCAACAACTAATTATTTCCAACGAGTGCGTATTAATTGATTATTAAAGTAACAACTGAAAATTATTACCAATAAAATAAAGAAAGAAAATAAAATAAATTGATTAATATTGCTCTTATAGCAATAGTATTTAAAAAAATAAAATAAAATAAGTATGCTCTTAGAGCACTTAAAAATAAATTAAAATATTATAGACATAAAAAATTTAGTATATATACTGAAGCTAAAGCTCAGTATATTCGCCCAAAAATTACTGCGACAAAATTCTTTAAGAGTCAATCTCGAAAAGAAATTAAAATCGGAGCAGAGCTCAACAAATTCTTTTTGCATTCATCTACATAGCATACATAAATAACATTCAACAAATACAAATCTTGCACGCATTGTTTATAATTAACTATCTTATTTGGTGGAATCTGATTCAAAAATTGAATACTATATTTGGTAATTTTTGTTTAATAAATTTTATAAAAGATCTTGTGTTTTGATATATTAAAGTTATATATATACGACTACCAGTGCACGTTGAGATCTTAAATAGTGAGACCTCAACATTTGGTGCCGCGAACCGGGACTTTAAAATCAATTATTGTTATCAACAATTTGGGGGATAGGAATTGCGATCAGAGGGTTAGTATAGAATATATCGGGAAAATATATTTATACTAAATAATATTATTGACCATAAATTGAAACTTTAATTTAAAAATCTAAAATAGATAATCCACTTGAAATAATTTATAATTTGAGAAATAGAATCGTATATAAAATGAATAATAACCAAAATAATAATAACTTTATAAAAATTTTACCAATTGAACCTTATAGAGGAGAGCCTGAAAAGTTCGACGATTTTTTCACTGAAATCACTCAATATGCAGACGCTTGTGGTTGGACACCTGATGAGTTAAAGAGGATAATTCCGTTATATTTAAAAGGATATGCACTACAGGCATATAATAATTTAGAGTGTAGAGGAAATAATCTTGATCAACTTATTGAAAATTTGAGAGCAGAGATAGTAATTGACAGCGATTTACAGAAAATAAATGTACAAAAGTTTAGAAATCGATATCAGGGATCTAGAGAGTCAGTTGGAGAATACGTGTATACGATAACAGAGTTGGCAAAAAAGGCATTTGGTGCCGGAGAGCACACGCCGAAATTAATTGAGGATCAGTTTTGGAATGGAATCCAGAAATATTTGTATAAAGCACTAATAATGGTTGAATATAGAGATTTAAATGAATTAGTTCATAAAGCGAAAAGAGTAGAGGCAATACAGAGAGATAGATTCAATGCATCTATAGATGCAGTTGAGATTCAAAGGCCAACGACGGCGAAACCTAAGTTGGAAACGATGACGATGTTCCATGGGAAGAGATGAAACAATTATATTTAAATTTTGTAAAAAATAGACGAAAAAACAGTCCGAATTCAAGTAGAAGTCAATCACCTGAAAACAGGAAAAGATTTGATGCATTAAATTTTACAGAACAAAATCAAAATCGATTTAGAGACGATAATAGAGACAGTCGTTCTGACTATAACAGAAATAATTCGTGTAGAAGCAATCGCTACTTTAATAGAGACAGTCGTTCTGACTATAACAGAAATAGTTTTAGAGATAGTCGTTATAACAAAAGTAATGGAGACAATTATTTTGGGAATAATAAAGATAATCGTTCTGAATACCGCCAGTATGATAATAGAAATAATAGAAATAGCTCAAGAGGCAGACAATCGAGTCCGTATAGACAAAATCAATTTCGAGAAAGGCGAGCAAGCCCGTATAATAATGATGGAAGAGATAAAGTAAATTTCAATGGACAAATCAAATGTTACAACTGCCAGAGATATGGTCATTTAGCAAAAGTTTGTACCAATCAGAGAAGCGAGTCACCAAATAGAGTAAAATTTAAAAGTGAACCAGAAGTGAAACAAATAAATGGAGTAGAAATTACTAATACGAATAATGAAATAAATACTTTGAGAGAGGAATTGAAAGAGTTTAAAATTCAATATAACCGACTCATGGAAAGAAAGTCGGAGGTGTTACTTAACGAGTATGAGTGTTTTATAAATGAAGTTGATATTGATAATGAGGAAACTGAGAGACAAATAAAAATGAAAGAGGAATTAAAAGCAGTTTTGAAAAAACGACCTTATGATGACAATGAAACATTGAGAGTGATAAATAAAGTTCAAATAAGCAGAATTGATCCTGAATATTTAACCAGTTTAATCCCATTAATGGTAATGAGACAAAGAGAAACACGAGTATTTGAATTAGAGATAGAATTAAAAGAGATGATTAAAAGTTATGGAGAATTTGTGAGGAAAAGTCCGAAATTTTATGAACCCCTAAGAATAACATTGGATACTAAAGACGAATATTTTCTTCAAATGGTATTATCGAAAACAGAAGTCCATGTGTGTACAATGGTAAACAAAATACGACAATTGGCAAGAGATAAATGGCCTCGAAAAATAGGGCCAAACGACGAAATAAATTTATATTTCAATGATATTGAGTTGAAAGATGGCGAATATCTAATTGACTATGGAGTAAATACAATAGATGAGAATATTATATCTGCAGTGATAAATAGAGAAACTAGCTCAAGAGTAGCAACACCTTCTGTTGAACTTAATGAGGAAAATGATTATGATATGCTGTTTAAAATGTGGGATCAACCATCCGAAGGGAGTGCAAAGTCACCACTGGAAAAAGAAATAATTTTTCAACCATTGGATAATAAATATGGTAATTTGCAAGAGACAATAGAAAAAATCTCCAAACAGGCAATAATGCAAGATGCTGAGACAATGAAGCGAGGTAGAGGACGACCTCGAAAGTCAGAAATAGCAGAAAAATCAGATGATCGAAAAGCTGCAGAGCGTTTAAGAGAAATAGCAAATAGAAAGAGACATGAAAATCCAAAAGTAGCAGACGATAATAACGATTTAATCATGATAATTGAACATCTAAAAGCAATGAACTCAAAACTATATCCGGAAACAAAACCATCAGCATTAATCGAAAATATGATACAAAAAATCAGATTAATGGAAAAGGAGGTCAGAGAGTTGAGTACAGAGGATGTAAATGAGGAGGTGGTTCTACGGATACTCTTCACAACTGGTATAAACAGAGATAAAGTAATTACGGCAATGGCATATCTAATTACGAGATATAAAAAGCTCTTAAGATCAAATCCAAAGGAGCAAATAAATGAAGTAGCTAAAATAATATATCAAAGATTAAAGGCAGATGTGATGCCGTGGATAAAACTGAAAGGAGGTTGGAAAATAATGTATGATGAAACATTAAAAACAAGTGAAAGCGAAACGATAGAAAATGATGATACTGAGGCAATTGTAAAAAATCTTGTGAACAAAACGACGAAAAAAACCAAATAAAAGTGAAGGAAAATCAAGTATCTCAATAATAATAGTAATAATAACACTATTATTAGACTTAATCAAAGGAAGTAATGCGATTATAGCCTATGATTGTCAGAACCCAAAGTGGGGGCAAAAGTATTCATTATTAGATGTGGAAAATTGTCCAGAAGCGAATCCGACAAAATTAATCATAAACGAATCCAAGATTTTTCATGTGTATCAAGAATCTGACTTTATACACACAGAGGCAAAGGAGTGTATAATCAAGTTTTCAGAGGAAAGTTTTGTATGTAATCAAGTGGCAAGGACGATGTTAGTACCGACATGGGCGCCAGAGGCATTAATAATAACACCAAGCGAGTGTGAAGAGGCATTTAAAACGAAAAAGATTAAAACAACGGATGGAATCGAATTGAAAGCTCAAGTAGGGGCAAGAGTGAAACAATCAGTAAATGTGGTCGGATGGACATCAGCCGGCGGATACTGTATGGGAGGAAAGTATAAAATATGGGGTCAGATTGCAGATAACATTGTGGTTCGAAGACAATATTATGTTGAATTGAGAAAATATAAAGCATCATTTGATAGTTCATCAAAGAAAATGATGACACACAAGTTCTGTACGCTTGATGAATCTAGTTGTGACACTGGTGAATCGACGATCGTGTATAAAATAGATAAATACGAATGCCAATTAACAAAATTGAAGTCACTAAAATTCCGAACAATCAGAGGAAAACAGTTTACCGATGCAGAATCAAAAAGAATAAAAGATCAAAAAAGGAAAACAGTAATCGTACAAGAAAAGGATACCCCAACAATATATATGGCAGACTCAGAAACAGAGGCCATGAGATTTGTAGAAAAAGGAGAAGTTATCAAATGCGGAAAAGCAGTTGTAAAGACTAACTATGAAGGTATCTATATCAGTAGTAATGAAATTAAAGATGCAAAATTGAAAGTCGATAAATTTGATGTCAAATTATCTTCGTATTTTAATAATAAAATTGATTACTTCTATCATCATCAACTAGTTCAATTCAAAGTATACCAAGCAACAATTACTAACGACTGTAAACTCAATAGAGAAATATTGAGAACAAAGATGGCTGTAGCGGTTACAAACCCAGATTTAATGGCACCAATATTGTTTGCAGAAAAAGGAACTTTTGCGAGAGTAGTAGGAGAAGTATTACAGACCTTTCAATGTAAACCGGTCAGTGTATCACTAGCAACGAACAACCAATGTACCAACGAACTACCCGTTATTTATAAAGGAGAAACAGTGTATTTACAGCCTATAACCAGAATACTAACAGATAAAACTTACATTCCAAGGAAAATCGATAAATGTACCAATTTGCTTGACCCATTATACCAGCTAAATGATGAAATGTGGATTACAATGTCTGATAGAAAAGAAGCAACTAAACCGTTTAAACTAGAATTAACAGAACTTGAGAAAAGCTGGAATTTCAAGAGATAAATGATATGAATAACAACGGTATGTACACGCGAGATGCCATAGAAAGTGCAAGAAAGCACATGTTGTTTCCTAACGAGAAAGAGAAAATATTATCAATAATGGTGAGTAAAGTCATCGAGGGTAGCCACGGTAATGATTACAATTTCGATGTGTTTTTATCAAAAGAACATTTCAAAAAGGTAGTATACAAAGTACTGTACAGCATATGGGGATATTTCACAGTTTTGGGAAATATGTTCTCGACTATACTGGGAATATATTATACAGTGGCGTTGCTCAAAATGATCTGTTCATCATTAGTATCATTACGACAACTTCGACAAGTATTTGGCAACTCATATAAAATGTTGGCATGTTTATGTCCCTTCGTTGCAAAATATCTGATAACAGCAAAACACGATAAAGAAATACGATTAATTAAAAACCGGCGAATGGAAGAGGAACAATTAATGGAAAACGATAAAAACGATGATAATCCAAGTGGATCTGAAAATGTGGAGCACCACAAGGGGGATTATAAGACAGTCAAAATCAGCAACTGAGAGAACTGAGTAATAACCTGGATAACAAAATAACAAACTGTCATTGCATAACAAGAAAGACCTATGGATGTTACGGTATTGAAGCAAATGAGATATTACGAGAACTCAATGAAGCCAGACCAAGCATCCAAGTATTAATCGATAATATAAACATCAAAGCACTAGTAGATACCGGAGCAGCAGCCTCCATGATAAGGGAGGATCAGTTGTCAGAAAATCGAAAAAAAGATATAAAAGCGCAAAGATATACGATAATATCTATGTCATCGCATACTATGCAAGTGAGAGGAGATATTGAGCTCACTGTTCATTTTCCGAGTAGAACAGTTAATCACGTATTCAAAGTAATGACTGAATGCAGAAGTAAATGCATCCTAGGGATAGATATCCTTCGCAAGTTAGATAACTGCGTCATCGACTTGACTGATGGTGCAATCAAAAGAAAAGCAAACTATCAGGAATCAAGATTTGCGGAAGTAGTAGCATTGGAAGCCTTCGAATTAGAATATCACTGTGATCATATAATTCCAGTAAAAGTCAACGTCAAAAGTGAGGACACTTTTATTTTTTGTGCCGGATAAGTCAAAAAGCCATAATATAATGTTAACCGACGAATGTGTTATACCAAAAACGGAATAATTCCAATTAGAATTGCTAATTACGAGAGAAGCAATGTGAAAATTCACAAAGGAACAAGATTGGGAAAGTTGTTTAAAGGTGAATTAGAGCAAACATTTGAAATGTGTGAAACAATGGTGATGAGAGATAACAGTGAACAAATGGTCGAACTAAGTAAGACAAATAACGTTAAATTCTATGATAAAGTAAAAATTAATAATAACTATCTAAATGAAACCCAACAATTTCAATTACAAACTTTACTTGATGAATATAGTGACGTATTTGCAAAACATGAGTTTGATTTAGGAGATACTGACATCATTAAACATGTAATCGATACTGGGAACGCCAGACCAATAAAACAACGACCTTATGGGGTACCTTATAAACTAAGGGAGGAGATAAAGCGACAAATAAAAGAGTTGAAAGAGGCAGGTGTAATAAAACAAAATTTTTCACAATGGGCATCACCCATCGTACCCGTCAGAAAAAAAGATGGTGAAATTAGAATGTGCATTGACTATCGTAAATTAAATGATGTAACAATTAAAGACTCATACCCATTTCCGAAAGCACAAGAACAATATGATAAACTCAGGGATACTAAGTATTTCACAGTTATTGACGCAAATAAGGGGTATATGCAAATTCAAATGGAAGAGGGGGATGCGGAAAAAACTGCTTTTGTCATTGAAGATGGATTATACGAATACACTAGATTACCTTTTGGGTTAACTAATGCACCCGCAACATTTCAGCGCCTAATGAATACAATACTAGTAGATGTACAACATTGCGCAGTCTATATGGATGATATATTAATTGCATCAAAAACTTTTGAGGAACATTTGAAAGACATAGCGAATGTATTACAGAGACTAAAAAAGGCTAGGATTAAAATCAAACCGACAAAATGTAAATGGGCAGAGCCATCAGCGCTATTTTTAGGCCACATAGTCACGGTAGAGGGTATAACACCTAACCCAGATAAAATTGAAGTTGTTAAAAATTTTCCAATCCCAACAAAGCTACAACAAGTACAAGGATTTTTTGGGATTAACCGGGTATTATCGTAAATTTATACAAGATTATGCAAAAATAGCAGCACCCATGATAGAACTAACAAAAGGAGTTAAAACAAAAGGAGAGAGTAAAGGAGTATTAATAGTACAGACAATAAATGATAAAATCAATAAACCACAAAAGAAATGGACACTCGAACATCAAAAGGCATTTGATCAGTTAAAAGAGAAATTAATAACAGCACCAATATTACGATACCCAGACTTTAAGAAACAATTTATCGTCATGACGGACGCCAGCGGGAAAGCCGTAGGGGCAGTCTTAGGACAAGAAGAAGAAAAGGGTAAAGATTACGTAATAGCATATGCAAGTAAAACATTAAAAGGAGCACAACTTAGGTACTCAACCATAGAAAAAGAATGCTATGCCATAGTATTTGCATTAAAACAGTTTAAGCCATACATATATGGAACAGAAGTTGTGATAAGAACAGATCATAAACCATTAGAAGGCCTTTGGAAACACAAAGATACATCAAGTAGACTTTTAAAATGGGCAATGAAAATACAAGACATGCATATCAAAATTGTTTATAAACCCGGAAGGGTAAACAAAAATGCAGATGCACTATCACGCATTCCTGAGCTAGGAGCATTAGAAGTTTTGCTTTAGTAACAGAAAAGCCTATAGACATACAAGAGGAACAAAGTAAAGATCTAGAAATTTCTAAGATCAGAGAGGAAATTAAAAAAGGGACAAATCAAAAATATAAATTGTAAAGAAACTAGTGGTTATTGAGGATTTTAGTGGAAAACAGTTAATAGTAGTACCACAAAATTAAGGCAAATTCTCTTGTTACAATATCATGATGGTGCTCTAGGGGTCATTTGTCAAGCAGAAAAACAGCAAGCAGATTATTACAAAAGTATTATTTGGATAACTTAAAAAAAGATGTTAAAAGATGGTGTAATGCATGTACAATATGCGCAACTAGAAAAAATACGGGGACAAAGACTAAAGCACCTTTACACCCAATCCCAGCTACAACATCGCCAATGAAGCTATGTGCTATGGATTTTTATGCAAACTACCTACCACTATTAATGGAAATAAACATATATTAGTTTTTAGTGACTATTTACTAAATGGGCAGAGGCATTCCCAACCAAAGATGAAACAGCAGAAACAGTAGCCAAATTACTTGTAGAAAAATTATTTTCAAAATCGGCACACCTAGAAAACTACTAACGGATAAGGGAGCAAATTTCATGAGCGAAACAATCAAAAGGGTAGCTAACATATTTAACATGCATAAAATTAACACAACAGCTTATCATCCTCAAACTGATGGGTTAGTGGAAAGATTTAATGGCACACTTCTCAGTAGATTAGCGGTTTTTGTGGGAAAAAATCAAAATGATTGGGATGAATACGTGAGTCAATGCACATTCATTCATAATATCACACCCAACGAGACAACGGGGTATTCACCATATTTCTTAATGTTTTTAAGAGAACCTGCAACACCCATAGATACAATTTTCGAACCACGAGTATCACAATATTTAGATGCACCGGATTACGTAACCTTAATGCAAGAGCGAATGCAAGAGGTATATAAAGTAGCTAATTTAAAAGTTAAGTTTAGACAAGAGCAATATAAAGATGACTACGATAAAACCAGTAAACCCATACCTTCAAGGTGGGAGATAAGGTTAGACTTATGACTCCACAAGTGGGAAAAGGTAAAACAACAAAATTAGCAAGACCATTTAAAGGCCATATGAAGTAGTTAAAGTAGTCAACGAAAACTTACATATACAAAAACATAAAAATGAGGATCCATAGTAGTACACGTAAATAGATGCAAATTAGCGGAATCAGAAATAGTAGAAGGACCAACACATAGATATAATTTACGATTCCAGAAAGGATTAATGATGTCAGCAATCTTCTTAACAATCATAGGAATAATTAATACAACTAATGTTAAAGAAAAGTACAAAACTGAATTTATGGAGATAGAGACATTTTAATAAATATTTTATCTCACGAAATTAACGTATTCAATCTAAATAAAAAGCCGATAAGAGATCTATACTTAAAATCAACAAATATCACACCAAAATTTATGGAAAAAAGAGAGAAAAAACCACTGATAAGTTCGAAAGGGGAGACAACGCTAAATTTATTACTTAGAACCCAACACTCAATACGTTCTATGCGCCCAATGGGATACAGATTACGATACATCACAAATACAATGTAAAAGGGTAAAAACCATACAGACAAAAAAACGCAAGATGACAAAGAAAGTAATTATAAATACAACAACACAACAAATTAATTCAAGCCCAAACATGAATATAACCACCACGAAAATAACAACTCAAACATAACGATGAAATAACAACCAAAACCTATAAAATACCAATCCAACTCGAGAAAAAACTAATTAAATTACCTACGGGAAAACCAATTCTTATAAAAAATGGAATGAATTACAAGCATTTCAAGAACAAGAAACTAAACCAATATGGCCTTTTTACGTAATATCAGCTAGTATTTTAGCTATAGCAATATTGGCAATAGTTAGTAGTGTACAAATCTACAAAAAGTACAAGTGGAAAGGCAGCGGTATCGGCACCGACTGGTCAAAAATGTATCAGGGCGTTTCACTTGGACAAATATATACCAGGTCAATACACAATGTCCACTCTTGTTTAAAAAATTATATAAAATTAATCGAATATGGTCAATAATATTTTCTAAATTTGTATATATTGATATCTATAACTTAATAGCGTATAAGGGCAAACCTCATATGCGCAAGAGGATTATTTATTTACTCTTCATTTTAGAACAAATACAATTCAACACGCAATTCAGCCAATCCAAATCGCAGTCCAATCAAGTTGATCAATCTTACGTACAATTCAATCAATTTCACATGAAACCCAATCAATCTAATCAATCTCACATGAAATCTAATCAATTTCCCGGACAATCCAGTCAATCTAATCAACCAATACACAATCTAATCAATATGTTTGTATGATAAACAAGCATTGCGGAAGTTTCTACAGAAATCTACAAAATAAAATCTGCACAGACGGAACCCAATCACTATCCGCAGCTTCCCAAACCAGGTGTGCATCCCAAACGATATGAAAATAGAAATCGAAGAAAGAGAGCTGCACTTAATCAAATTCAACGAAGCTAGAAGAGTGAAACTCAAAGAGCTTATCGGAGCATTTGACGAATTTGCCAATGTAGACAGGGCAGCAGCTGAAGGAAAAAAGGTGCCCCATCGAATAATCTTCCATATGACAAAAACAGAGGTCTCTATTTGTCAGCAAAGAATCCCACTAATCACCACGAGCAATTGCTCAATAATGATAAAAACTATCAAACACAGAAGAATGTCAAATGAATTTAATAATCTTATGATTCAAATGAACAGTCTACCATGTGTAATAGCAATTGAAGTTCTCTATATACCTACAATACCAAACCCTTTCGTAGATCTGGAATATATCATATCGAACCTACACATTCCTCAAGAGCTTGTCAACAAAGGTGTATTAACAACAATCAGAGACCAGTAGAAGTATGTATCAGAGATTTCGACGGAACCGTCCTATTCAATAAGAAAATCACACCGAGGACAAAAATACTCCATTATTATCCGGAAAAAACAAAAGCAAACAAGGAAAATATTATTGGTAACGAGGATGAGTACCAAGCATTAGTAGATATTCGAAAATTCCTACAGGGACAAATAATCGTAGGGTATGATATCACAAACAAATTAAAAGCTCTCACATTAGATATCTACAATGTAATGGGAGTCAGAGAAATGGCTGAAGATTCTTTCATGCGTTCCTTCGTAAAGAATGTAGCACCCCACAAAATTAAATTATCCAATCTAGCATACCAGGCAATCAGATACCACGACAAATGGTTCAAGGATAAAGTCATCAATAGAATACTACAAAAAGCAGAACCTTTTCACGAATGAGACAACAATACTTCTGAAAGTCATTTATGGCATCGCAGAACAAAAATGGGAAGAAGTTATCAAATGGGATTCCTCAAGTTTAAAGAGAAATGTAAAAGAGAACCAAGAAAGCACAACGAATGCCTTAGAAAACGATGATATGGAAGAGGATATGTACATAGAACCATCACAATGGGAATTAAAATTTAACAAGAACGGCACCAGAAGGACATTCGAAAGTGAGCTAATGGATAGTGATGATGATATCATATTCATCTCTGAGGAACGATCACAAAGCAACAACATACCTATCAAAAGCGAGCCACATTTACAAGAAAACAAAATGCAGTGTGATAATGATTCGGATGAGGAATATTTCTCCTTCGAAGAAGATGATCAGGAAGCATCACCGAGATCAACAACCGAAGACAGTGACAAATATGGACCCGAACCGGATATAATACTAGAAGACCCTGATTTTGTAATCGGAGAAAGCCAGATGGAGATATCAGATAGCGAATTGTGCCGTCATTTCGGTAGATAAAGGACGGAGACATATTAAATTTGGCACTCAAAAAGGGATTCAGGCGCACCACCATGAAAATAAACGATTGTGAGATTGAACTAGTCCTCAGCGATAAAGGTAATGAGGACATTACTTTAACGGCCCAGGGAGGAATATTAGATGACGAAGGAAAACCATTAGACACTTCGTGCTAACAAGTATTACAGGACCGGGCCAACAAATACAGGATCAACATTCACGCAGAAGAACGAGCACAAGCAAATCCCAAATCAGAACATCAAAGACAATAATCCATTATCTATCGTGATCTATTTAACAATTATCTAAACAATTAACAATTATCTATTGTGATCTGTTGAACAATTATCTGAACATTTGACAATCATTTATTGTGATCCATTTAACAATTTGTAAATAATGATGTAACTGTATAATTTATTTTGTAAAGGATATAATCCATTTTTATTATAAAGGGTGTAATTTATCTAATTATTAAATTTATTCCTCACTATTCATTTTTGTGCAACTCAATAAAATAAAATAAAAAGGTAAATCATTGGGATTAATACAGATAATCTTATTAATTATTATTATTATTATTATTATTATTATTACTATCAGTATTATTATTATTATTGTTATTATTATTATTATTATTCAACAACTAATTATTTTCCAACGAGTGCGTATAATTGATTATTAAAGTAACAGCTGAAAATTATTACCAATAAAATAAAGAAAGAAAATAAATAAATTGATTAATATTGCTCTTATAGCAATAGTATTTAAAAATAAAATAAATAAGTATGCCTAAGCATTAAAAATAATTAAAATATTAAGACAATTAAAAATTTAGATAATAATATAACTGAAGCTAAAGCTCAGTTAATTGATAAATACCTATA